>CM040621.1:61356944-61543852 GCA_022817965.1 Solanum lycopersicoides | reverse complement strand
GTAGCATCTCTTTATCTTAACTATGTGCGCATGGTGTAGCTTTGGAAAAGCCATGTAACGCTAAGAAGCATGACCTTACACTAGGCAAGTAAGGATCCCTCATCCGATAGGGGTTAATATCGGGATTCCATGTCTAGCTCTCATGGTCTTTGTCGGTTAAGCTAACTCCCACAAAAGAATTATTTGAAACTAATTATCTTGTATATTGTTGAATTTGTGTATGTATGTCGTGAAGTGCTCAATCCACATTAGTTACCGAGTAGGAGCATTAAGTGGGAGTAGTAGTATGGGATGCTATCTCACATTGCACTTGGTGTGACCTATACCTACTATGGGAGAAGAGTACCTTCATGAAATCCGTGTGAATGAGTACTATGGTGTAGTGTTATGGAGATTATTGTGGAGTACTTGAGTAAATGGAATCCATTAGGAGTACTAAGTGGGAGTGGTAGTATGGGATGCTACTCTCACATTGCACTTGGTATGACCTATATTTCCATGAGTGTTTTGCATATGTTAGCCAAGGGCGTGGATTTGATTTCCAACGAAGTAAGCCTAAGATTTGGTAGTTTTAAGGGTCGCTTTGGTGTGCTTTGAAGGGAGGTGTAATGAAAATCCCTTCTTAGCTCACCTTAGGGAGTCTTAGGATAACCTTGGGTTAGGGCAACTTCAAAGGAAAAGAGTTCATATGACTTGGACCGTGCCATTCACTGTAAGGTCTCCATTGTAAGAATTCAAAATGTTCACTATGATGCTTTATTCAATTTTCATTGTAAGTTTAGTAAGTTCATTGAAATGTTCCTTTTGATTACTCTAAGTTTTGGTAAAGTTGCCATAAAGTGTTGATTGTCAATTCTTATGTTGGTTTGTTTCTAGATTCATGAATATTGCTTTAATTGCATGAAAAGTTATTTTTACTAAAATGTCCCTTTTCGTATGTTTTTGCATATGCCATACTTAGTACATTGTTGTACTAACCCCATACTTTTATATACCTTATGAGTATAGGTTGGAAGCCTTTTTGGAGGATCGGAGTTGAAGCTTGGGAATTCTATCTCTCAAGAATTGGGTATGTCCTCATATATTCGAGGACATAGTTTTATGTTTCTTAGTTTCTTTATTAAGACTTAAAAATGTATTTACTTTTATTGTAAAGGGCCGTGTCCCTAAGATTCCAAGTTGTGTCTTTAAGTTGGCTTGTGACGATAAGATTTCCTAGTATTTATGAAAAGACTCTTTTATTATTATTATCGTGAAAAGTTTTAATTCCGCACTACTTTTCATGCTTTATGTTATGAATGCTAGTTAGAGGGCTTGTACGAGACCCCAAAGGGGTCAAGTACGCCCGGTCATGATTCGAAGGTTTTCCCTAACTTTTAGGGGGTGCTTTCGGGTCGTGACAGACTTGGTATCAGAGCATAAGGTTTTGGGAAATAGTTTAAGGTCTGAAAGTCTCACAAGCCACATCTAGTAGTATCTTGGTCATTGGTGTGAGTCGCGACACATCCATGGACAAGAGGCTATAGGATGCTAGAAGTTTCACTTTCTTCTCTATTCTAGTATCGTGCCTTAGAGTTGAGTATATAAGGTGTCTATTCTCAACCTCTTCTTTTGTGTTTTTAGGACATGAATACGAGGAGATCGACCGCTAGAAGGGAGGAGGGAGGTGTACCAAATGAGAGAGTCCTTCCCCGTGTTGACCAAGTTCCTATTGTTGGCTTAGGGGAGGAAAATGAGGAGGTTCCTCTTCAAGAACCTCAAGTGCCTCCGGAACCTCAAGGACCTCAAGTGCCTCCTATGCCTCAAGCTCCTTTTGTTGAGGGTGATATGACTAATGCGGAGTTGAGGTCTGCCCTAATGAACTTGACCCAACTCATGACGGCTCAAGCTCAAGTTGTCAACAATCACTTTGTGGGCCAAGCTAACCTAGGAGATAGGCCCCAACCAAATGCTAGTACTCCCGCTTCTAGGATTCGGGATTTTATGAGGATGAACCCTCCTACTTTTCATGGCACTAAGGTGGATGAAGATCCACAAGGCTTCATAGATGAGGTTTTCAAGGTGGTAGATGCTATGGGTGTGACCCCTAGGGAGAAAGCGGAATTGGCCGCTTACCAACTTAAGGATGTTGCTCAAGTGTGGTATGAGCAATGGAGGGGTGAGAGACCCTTAGAAAGAGGACCGGTTGATTGGGAGGAATTCAAAGAGGCTTTCCTAGATAGATTCTTTCCTTTAGAGTGGAGGGAGAAGAAGATGGTAGAATTCATGAACCTCCGTCAAGGGGGAATGAGTGTGCAAGAGTACTCTCTCAAATTCACCCAACTCTCTAAGTATGCCCCAACCATGGTAGCCAACCCTAGGGCTAGGATGAACAAGTTTGTGATGGGCGTGTCTAGCTTGGTGGAAAAAGAGTGTCGTACGGCTATGCTTCTTAACGACATGGATATCTCTAGGCTCATGGTTTATGCGCAACAAATTGAGGAGTCCAAAATTAGGGAGATAAGGCAAGAGGGTAAGAGACCTAGGTCGGATGATTCTAGTCACCAAAGGTCTAAGAAGAGGTTTTATCCCCAAGATTCTTCTATGGGAAACAAGGATAGGGCTCCAAATCAACTTTCTCAAGGTGGTGGTCATTCCTATGAAAGGGCTAGGTGCCCTACTTGTGGCAAGCAACATGGGGGTAAGTGTCTTGCCGGAACGGATGGTTGTTTTGCATGTGGCAATAAAGGACACAAGATGAGGGACTGCCCAAACCTTAAATCAAGGGGTAGAGATGTCAATCAAGCTTCCCTAGATCCTAATGCTCCCAAGAAGAACCCTTCCTATGGGATGGGGGCTAGAAAGGATAGTTAATCTGGATTGATTATTTTGGTAAATCTCAACTCTTTGTTATTGTTGATTTTGTGTTATGAGATGAGTTTACATGGTTTTATAGTCCATATGATCATGTCATCTTGATGAATTTCTTAGAGAGTGATTTTTTTTTAAAATTTGATAACTTGGCAGTGAACTTCACTGTAAAAATTTTGGCATTTTGAAGAAAATTGTTTTGTCTTGAATTTTAGTTTCAATGTGTGTAAAGGTATTGGTTATGAGCATGTTTAATGTTGGAGAAGGTAGTTCCTCCATAAAAGAAGTTTAAGGTTGAGTTTTGACTTTGTGAAGTTGGGCAAAAGTTGTCTATGTTTATAAGTGTTGAAAGTGTGAAATGATGTTCCTTGCAAATTGATGCTTTTATTGTTGATGTTTTGATCATGATATAAGTGAATTATATGATGCCAAGAGAGTCCTTGTTGTTCTTAAAAATTTAAGTGTCATTCGAGGGCGAATGTTATTGCAAGTGGGGGAGAATATAACGCCCCAAAATGAGCTAAGGTGAACTAGAGCCTCATGATTGTTTCTTGAGTTGATTTTAAGTTTAACGGAGTTAGTTTAGTGTCCTTAGGCAGTGTGCAAAGTTTCGTGAAGTTTGGAGGTCAAACGACCAAGAACGTCCAAGGCCTTCGAAAGATATGCCTTGAGTCGACCTTGTACCTCTAGACGAGTTTGTCGAGTTTTATGTGTTCGTTTTGGATGAAATTCATGTGGGAGGTGTTAAACTTATAGATGATCATATTTGTGTTGGAAACATCTGGGAAATATTTCCCAAGGACCATCGAAGGGTCCTTGAGGAAGGACCCAAAACCTGGTAATCAGGCTGTCCCAAGCAGCCTTGGTGACGGAGCAGTCGACGGCCAGTCATGGCTGTGACGCCCCGTCACAAGGTTCCGTCGTGGGGGACTTGTTCAAAGGTGTAGAGGTGACCCTTGGAAAGCCTCTGAAGTTTGCAACGGATGGTCAGGACGGGCCGTTGCACCCTTGATGCCCCGTCACAGGCAGGTCGTCGCAAGTCTTGTCCCTGTGCGCAGATTTTTCTGCAAGTTAGGGGTGAACTTGTAAATTCACCCCACGTCTAAATAAGAGTTTGGACGGTTTGTTAAGGGATTTTTAGGTTATATTAAATGAGTTTTAAACCCTATACCTAGACAAGACCCCCTCACTTCAATATTCAAACTCTCCCTCTAAAAAGAAAACTCTCTTAAAGTCACCATTGAAGCCAAGGCTCAAGGAGGGAAAGGAGGGATGCTTTGACTTGTTTCTTCATCAAAATTAGTGGGTTTCCTTATCTTAAAGGTATGGTATCCATTCTTGAATATCTTTTCATTCAAGAAGCCAACTTCCCAAAATGGTTTTCAAAAAGGGTTTCTAAACTCAAACTTCTTCTAACTTTGATTTCTAGTATGGGTCTTCTTGTATTTAAGTTATAATGGTTTAAATGTATTTATCTTGGTTTGAATTGATAATTTTGATGTTAAAAACTCCATGAAACTCTTGTTTATGCATACTTCAACTTTTGACTTAAAAATGGGTTATGTGAGCATGATTTGAGTAAGGTATGAACTTGGGTCTTCTTGTGTATGTCATGTTGGTGTAGCTACTGCCCTAAGGGCCTTAATATGGTGAAATGTTGATAAATTGATTATGGGTGATGATGGTTTGAATTGTTGATGAGTTGTTCTCATTGTATATTTCTTATTATGAATTGCTATTTGAGTGGTATGGCCCACCTTATGGGTGGCGGTGCTAATTGATGAGCTTGATGTTGATTAGTATGTGTTGAGTAGGTAATCTTGAAGGTCTAATATGTTAAATGAAGATATATTGTATATGGGTCTTCTATTGTGTTTGGTGTAGCTTGAATTGTATGCTTGACCTAGTTTATGTCTAAATAAAGTATATGATTATGAGAACCATGTAGAGTGTGTAACTCGATGAATCGAGGTTAAAGTATGCGTACAAATTGTTGATAATGAGATGATACTTATATGCAAAGTGTACACACACACACTTTAAAGAATGTATTCTACCAAGTTGAGCAAAAAGGGGAATCTTGAGGTGGACACACTTCGTGAGTTGAGATGTAGTGTCTAGTAGCAACCTCTCCATTCATAGTGAGCTTTCTAAGATAGACTATTATATTGAGAAATCCGTGGGGAGTTATGCCTAGCACCGAGAGGATATGAAGGGGAGGTGGATTGCACTTCGTGAGTTGAGATGTTGTAATCCAAAGTACCTCTTGAGATGAGTACTCCTCGTTAGTAGAGAGTGAGTTACTTAGTAGCAATCTCCTTATCCCTTAACTATGTGCCCGCATAGGTGTAGCTATTGGAAAAGCCATGTAAACACTAAGAAGCATGACCTTACACTAGGCAAGTAAGGATCCCTCATCCGATAGGGGTTAATATCGGGATTAAATGTTTAGCTCTCATGGTCTTTGTCGGTTAAGCTAACTCCCACAAAAGAATTGATTTGAAACTAATTATCTTGTATATTGTTGAATTTGTGTATGTATGTCGTGAAGTGCTCAATCCACATTTGTTACCGAGTAGGAGCATTAAGTGGGAGTAGTAGTATGGGATGCTACTCTCACATTGCACTTGGTGTGACCTATACCTACTATGGGAGAAGAGTACCTTCATGAAATCCGTTTGAATAAGTACTATGGTGTAGTGTTATGGATGATTATTGTGGAGTACTTGAGTAAATGGAATCCATTAGGAGCACTAAGTGGCAGTGGTAGTATGGGATGCTACTCTCACATTGCACTTGGTGTGACCTATATTTCCATGAGTGTTTTTCATATGTTAGCCAAGGCGTGGATTTGATTCCAACGAAGTAAGCCTAAGATTTGGTAGTTTAAGGGTCGCTTTGGTGTGCTTTGAAGGGAGGTGTAATGAAAATCCCTTCTTGGCTCACCTTAGGGAGTCTTAGGATAACCTTGGGTTAGGGCAACTTCAAAGGAAAAGAGTTCACATGACTTGGACCGTGTCATTCACTGTAAGGTCTCCATTGTAAGAATTCAAAATGTTCACTATGATGCTTTATTCAATTTTCATTGTAATTTTAGTAAGTTTATTGAAATGTTCCTTTTGATTACTCTAAGTTTTGGTAAAGTTGCCATAAAGTGTTTATTGTCAATTCTTATGTTGGTTTGTTTCTAGATTCATGAATATTGATTTAATTGCATGAAAAGTTATTTTTTACTAAAATTTCCCTTTTCGTATGTTTTTGCATATGCCATACTTAGTACATTGTTATACTAACCCCATACTTTTATATACCTTATGAGTATAGGTTGGAAGACTTTTTGGAGGATCGGAGTTGAAGCTTGGGAATTCTATCTCTCAAGAATTGGGTATGTCCTCATATATTCGAGGACATAGTTTTATGTTTCTTAGTTTCTTTATTAATACTTAAAAATGTATTTACTTTTATTGTAAAGGGCCGTGTCCCTAAGATTCCAAGTGATGTCTTTAAGTTGGCTTGTGACGATAAGATTTCTTAGTATTTATGAAAAGATTCCTTTTATTATTATTATCGTGAAAAGTTTTATTTCCGCACTACTTTTCATGCTTTATGTTATGAATGCTAGTTAGAGGGCTTGTACGAGACCCCAAAGGGGTCAAGTACGCCCGGTCATGATTCGAAAGTTTTCCCTAACTTTTAGGGGGTCCTTTCGGGTCGTGACAAATTCATATTGAGTTGCAACACTTACTCTACCTCATATCCTGAGATTTTCACAACTCTTCATTTCTTAGTCTACCCACAAGGGAAACTCTTCCTTATTATCTTATTAGCGCATGACTATAATACATAACTTGTCGAACACCATCTGCCTTACTTAGATTACTAAACCTCTTCATACTTTCCTCTAACTCTGGATCTTTCACTATTGTTGCTCATGATCTCCTAACTCATGCTACCCTTTTAAGGCAAAAATACTACCGAATCTGTACTCATACTTCTTTATAAGGATCTCAGCTGAAACAAGGCTTAGATAAGAGAGTATGACTCACTTTTAGGTTAATGCATGATTCAAATAAACAAGAAGGGATTACTTTGGAACTGAACATTTTCTCACTCATAGGCTTGAATCATAGGCTTATCTCAAGCCTGTCAAGAGTTTCATCACTTTCTCTAGACTCTTTCTAAGAACAACTCATCCATACGGATCTATGACATTATGTTTGGACCACCTCTAGTATGATGAGTAGTCAAATGAATATGGAAACACAGGAGTATGGAAAAATCTCTATGATATTGCTATATTGCACGATGTAAAGTATGAAAGATGGGAAACTTATCTTAAATGTTTATAGTCCCTCATTTATAGAACTGGGGTCCTCAGAAGAATAAACAAGACCTTACTGACATTGCTTCATAGACAACCTAAGACTCTCGAACTCTATGCTCTGATACAATCTTTCTCACGACTCGACACACAAGAACCATTGATGGTCCCCAAGCGTACCCTCATCCTGATTGACTACAAGCGAAAGACTAACTTAAGCATGCAAAAGCTTAAAAACTAAACAAAAATTCATGAAACTTAAATACAAACTTTAACTAAAAGAAAACTCTGAATAATCAAATTAATATATTAAACTCACCATAAATAGGCAACTTTAGTCTTTTAAAGATTCAATAAAATAAATTAGTAATGCAGACTTATCAACTATACTGACTATCTATGAATACTCTAACTGTTAAAGATGGAAGTCGGGACAAGACCCACAACATCCTTATTAAACTTAAAAGTAAATGAAATCCTCCAGAAACTAGGAGACTCACCATAGCTAACTTTAACTCTCTGATGTATCAACAAATCTCTTGTTGATGATCCTGAATACCATTGTCTACATTATAAAAAGATGCAGGTCAAATTACTCAGTGCGTAGAATGTAATGAGACTATAAGGGGAACTTTAAAACATAAACATAAGCTTGAATCTTGATAAAAAGAAACATACTTACCTTTCTCAACTCACTCAACTCAAGAATACTCAAGGGTACTCAAAGATACTCGAACTTACTCAACTCATAAGTATTCAAGGATAAAATACTCAACTCAGATATATGATATTCGAATTCAAAGATATGATACTCGACTAGAAATACTTAACTCATGAATACTTAACTAAGCTCATTTCATTATAAATCAATTTAAAACAGGTACCAATATAAATAAAAGAGAAAACTATTTGAATGATGTCAACTCATAATCATAATATAATTATAAAAAAAAGACCTGCTCCCTCTCAAAGTCTACATGAACAATGCATGAATAAGGCCCCATACCCCTATTCACACTAATAAAAACCCTTGAGGAACCATACTATACTGTTGTGGGAGTTTCTCTAACCGACAACTATCACTTAATAGCTATAGTGATGGTACAACATTATTAGGCCAGCGTTGCCCGATCATCCTACACCTTGCCGAAGTATAAGACCTAAATTACTAAGTGTATCCACTAGTCTATTGTGAAAAGGCCTCATCTAAAAAGTATGACCCTTTTCTATCAATGATGGCAACATGGTTTATGTAAACTTGAGTTATTATGAACTCGCAACCTCATATCGGAGCTCAATAGAACTCCCAAAAATATACTTAGGTCATATGTTTTAAAAATAACTTCTTTTGTGATTTGACATTAGTGCTCAAAAACATAGCTCAAAGTCTATCTGAAAATCTCAGTTTCCTCTCTTGCTTCATTTAGAAAGCGGTTACTCTTTTCTAAAAACTAGCATGAAGGCTCTTTGGAAATATTTGTTTCCGTTCTTATTTAAATGTGAAAACATATTAAATCTCGTTGGCATTACTTAGTTCCCATATACTTCTTTGATGAGAAGAACTTCAACTTTACTCTTTACTGAACTTAAACTTAAGTCTTACTTCAAAGTGTAAACATTTGTAAAAGACTTCTTAAAATGTGGTTCATGCCGAATTATGGATGTGAAAGACTCAATGCATTGCTTTCAATAACAATAGATAGAACTCAATACTCAATCCTTAGAACTTGAAAATACTATTCCTTTCAAAGGTACTCAACAAATGGAGTTCATGCGGAAGTTATGGGCATGAACGACTTTAATCAAGGGTCAAAATATCAATAAGGAATTCTTGTATACATATCTTCTCGTTCTCTTACTTCCTCAAAACATAGTCATATCGATAGTTGATCTCAGAGGATTCACAAATTCAACTCAAAGGCTTTGTTAAACTCTACTTTGAACTCTCTCTTCAAAGTGAAATATGAATTTAAGAATTGTGTTCATGATATGAAGGATCTAGGTGATATTTTAGAATCATTCATACATTCTCCTCACTCTCATGCTCAATTATATAAGTCTTGACACTAGTTATTAGAAGTTGTAGAAGTAATATAAAAAGGACTCAAAAGGTTTAGAAGAACTCTCAAAACTTAACATTGACTTTACCTTCAATTTGAATTATGGATTAAAGATTATGATTCATATTATGAATGATTTATAAGTGTTTACAAGTATTTTAAATTGTTTAGAATCAAAAGGAGTGAATATACACTTTAAATGAGCTCAAACAGGACAACCGACAGAAAAGAGTAAGGGCAGGAGACCCTGGCGTGTTTTGGGCGCGGGAAGCCAACCCCTAACTTCAGAGACTACATATGGAAGCAATGCAGGCGCGCTGCCTCAGCACTTGGGCGCGTCGTGCCAGCCTCTCCCCAGACAAAGTTTTGATAAATTTCGCCTCTCGTTTTAGACCCTAATCGCTTTTAATCGATTTATTTCTCATGTTTTTGTCTATGTAAACACTAATACACTCAAAACAACACTCCAAACAATCACTTTCATCTCAAGAAATCATCAAAACCACAACAAGACAAGATTTATAATGAACCTCAAGAACAACGACCAACAACTTAAATCATTCCACTTTTTGAGAATGATATTAAGCTGAAAATAACATGTTTGGAGTGTGGGTGAACAAATACAACACTATGGAAGCTTACATACCTCTTACGCATTAAACCCATGGCAAAATTGCGCAAGAAGATGCCAGAATCTCGACGAACGCCTTATCCTCTCCTCTTTTCTCTTTTTTTCTCTTCTTTTCTCTTATTGAACTCTGAACTAAAATCCTTGGCGTATATTAGCATTATAAAATTGAACCTAAAAGGATTAGACCGTAAAAACCTTACTAAAAATGAATTAAATATGATTTGGTTAAGAAAAGACCAAAATACCCTTCATTATATTGGACTAACTTTTCTTAACTGGACAGCGTAACTTCAAAAAGTCATATCTCACTTATCAAAACTCGAAACTTATAAAACTTGGTGGCGTTGGAAAGACAATTCAAAGATATTTGTTAAGGTATCTTTTAGCAAACCTAAATCATTTTAGGAGTTATGTTCATTTGACGTTCACCAAAAACTCATACATGGATTAACTCTCAAAATTTCATATTTTTGTTCCAATTTACTTCTTTTTGGTAGTCAAGGTGCTACATCTGGTCACCTGACCTTAATACTTAAGAAATTTCTAATTCCTTGGTAAAATCTCACTCACTACTAGGAACGATTCGAGTCTTAGGTCTAAATTTTCCGTGGTGTTACATCCAAGTCTCAGTCACAATCTACGAACCAACAGAACACCCGTCACCCGACCTACGGTCCATAGGTGGGGTTTCGTTGGTGGCCACTCTATTGCTGTAAAGTTTTCAGCCAAGCCAAGGGTGGTTTGGTAAATTCCACCCTTGGATAAATAAATGCATGGAAAATTATTTTTAGTGTTTTTAGGTATCGTAAGTGTAATAAAACATTTAAACAATCATTTAGACTTGAACTCTTAAATCAAAACCCTCTCTCCCAAAAAGGTTCTGTCTAGAACTCTATTGAAGGTCAAGGTCAAAGATCAAGCTAGGGTTTGAATTTTAAGTGATTTATTCTTAAATTACATGTGAAACTAATCTAAGAAGGTATGGTGACCTTTATCCTTGATTAATACTCCATTCAAGGAGCCAATCCAAAATGGATTTCAAAGCTTTTCAAAAGGTCAAAATCTTACATTCTTACCTAAACATGCGTTAATTGTTGAAACGTTTATAAAGCAATATATATTAATGATTTAAGGTTTGGACGATGATTTTCAGTCAATTTTATATGAATTTGTTTCAAGAACCCATGTCTTCCCCAAAACACTAAGTTGAATGGAAATTGGTTGGTTATGAATGTATATTGAATATCATGTGATAATATGAAGTTAGTTTATGGATTCATGTCATTTATTATGTCTTATGATGGAGAAGTACTTTTGTATTGAGTTAATGATGTATTTTTGTGATGGTAAGTTGGAATCTATGGCCTTGAAGGCATATTGTGAGTAACGTCTTGTTGAATTGCTTATATTGATGATGGAATTGTTCACTCAATATGTCAATTCTCTTATATATTGTAGTATCTTGAATATATGGATTGAGATTGGTTCTTATTGATATATAATTGTGATATAGTAATGTGTTTATTGATATATAATTGTGATATATTAATGTGTGATCCACTTATGTGGAGGTTCTTACTTGATAGCTATATGAATGTGAATCTAGTGGAGTCAAGGTGATTATGTCTTGAAGTATATGTACTTCTGATTCAAATAATATAGTAATGATCTTGTATAGAATGTGAATGTGTTGTGATTGAAAGTATACTCTCAGTAATTGCTTTTTAATTGGTAGGTTTAGGCACCCTATTCTTGTATAAATGATGTAAAGGTGAATGTGTATCTATAATTTGTAGGCGAGTGCATCCTTTTCTAGACTAATGAATGTATCTTGACTTTATTGCTAAATGAGCATGATTTGGTAGACCTGTAGTTGGTATCCTTGTCTTAAATGAATGAATGAATGTCTTTGTTTTGTAGACCTACGGTTGGTCGCCTCCCTGTGAATAACTAATAAGGTATTTTAGATCATGTCTTGAACTGGTAGACCTAAAGTTGGTAGCCCTTAATGATGAGTGTAGAACCGTATGTGAATTAATAACCTTAAAGCGGTAAACCTGATGGTGGTGGCCTCCAACTTGTGTGAAATGGTGTACCTAGGAATGGTAGAGCTAATGGTTGAGGCTCTTCCTAAGGAAGATCAAATGAGCTATCCATAATACCTTGAAGAGGTAGACCTAATGGTGGTGGCCTCATTCATCTGCATTTGTCTTGAGTCAATAGACTTAATGTTGGTGGCCTTCTGAAGCAGACCTTTATATTATGAATTCAAATACTCTATGGTTAAGATGGTTGCTCTTCCCAACGTGTAGGTGAGAGTCCAATGAACATTTTTGGATATCCCTTGAACTATGTTCCTATATAGGATGTGTGTTAGTTCTACCTTTGCCAAGTAGAATACCTCTTTACGGTGTTGGGATAGAACATCGAATTCCATAATTTATCTCTAATCGTCTATGTCGGTTAATATTTATTCCCATCTTATGGGCAGTTCAATGTAGTTACTTGATAGGTACTACAACATGTAGGTAGTAGTATGTGATGCTATCTACACATGGCACTAGTAGGCTTTGAAGGTGCTTGACTAAGTTCCATAAGTCTTCATTACTAATGCTGATAGTCCTCTAAATGAAGCTAATAATGAATTTTTACTCATTGTCCCTATAATGTGATGCATATCCCTCATATATTGATGAAATGGGTTGCTTAGAATGTTATGATTGAATTTTAAAGGTTCTTGTCTAACTGTGCATTGAGGAATACTTAGGTGTGGCATGAAGAGGTAGTATGGTCTACCACTTTCTGTCTTACTTAAGGGTGTCTTAGGGAAACTTTAGATAGAGACCTAAAATGATGAAATGATCTACTTAATGTATATGCTTATGTATTGCACGTTGGTGCTAGTTGAAGCATGATTACTTGAGAAAAAATGGTGAAAAGGTAAAGGTAATGGTTTAAATGAGATATTGTTACTTGTATGTTTTTTGTGACTTATATTATGATACTCCCTCCTTTTAAAAAATAATGACCTATTTCTTTTTTTAGTAACATTTTAATTTCAGCTTTTAACGTGGCATATTTAAGGCCATAAGATTAAAGGGCAGTTTTGTACATTTTTCAAACTTAATTTAAGACCATAAGATACAAAAGTGTTCTTTATTTTCATAAACTTTGTGCCAAGTCAAACTCGGTCATTCTTTTTTAAATGGAGGAAGTATTATTGTTCAAATGTTCATGAAGTGTTAAAAATCGCATAAAGCATGACTTTCAACAAAATATCGTGTTCTGTTTGTTTTTGCATGGTCATCATACTTAGTTCTTTATTGTAATAACAACATCTTCTTCATGCTTATACTACAAGTGTAGGTTGAAAGTGCTAGGTGGATTGTCTAGTTGAAGATTTGGTTCTCTACTCTCCAAGACTTGGTATGTCCTCATGGATTTGAGGACAACAAACTTCTTATGTTTCCTTTTGATCTAATAGACTCTTAGTAGTGTCTTTTCGATTGTTGAGGGTCATGTCCCTATGAAGTTGATGTGGTGTCTAAGATGTCTATGTTGACACTTAGTACTCTAACAACTCCATGGGCTCTTACTAACTCATTCCTTTGGAACAAACTAAGGGGTCTCATTTAACTATTTCTCATTGTAAAACCTCATTCTCCTTATTTACAAGCTTAGATGGAGTTATCACACCATCACTATCACGATAAGAACATCAACCTCCTCTGTCTAGCATCACTTCATTACTAAAAGGGCCTCTGAAAGGATATGTTGCCTACTCCTTGGAACTCATCACTACCTTAATCTCAAACACTTAACTTGATTTCTCCTCTTGTCATCTCCCCCCTTAGGTATAAAGCTGACACTTGAACGCTATGGACCTATTACATCATCTCTAAGCTGGTCTACATTCTCTTAATTCTTTTTTCACTCTTGTGACTTAGCCACACTTCAGTGGCCTTATCTATAGGTTAGGGTCTCCACTACTCGCATTCATTGCAACAACCATCTCAATTCGTCACCTATTCTATGTCAATTCTACCATATCAAATATCAAGACTAACATCATCAACCTCATGATGTCATTCTTTTGATCATGACACTCATTCCAAATTCAATTTATATATTTATTACTAAGCCGGAATATAAATATGATTGCTCGCTTTCTATACTATACCTCAATACTACTATGAAAATTTAGAAACACTTTTCCACTAGGACCTCATGACAATTAGTTAATTCTTGCCTCTCCATCTGCATACTCAAATTACAATCACATTCCACTTCACAACTTAAGTTCTACTAACTCACTTATTATGCGTTAACGCTCAAATAATTCTATCATCGTCTGAATACCCCGAGGTTCTTATTTCAAAATTCATAAGCCTAGATTAGATATATCATTTTATGAATACTCTTGCTCTTCTATAAATTCACAACTTACACTTGGTCATTACTAACATAATGACACATCATCATAACCCTTTCTAGTTAAGGTATACTCAAACTCATATTGAGTTGCACACTTACTCGACCTCATATCTTGAGATTTTCACAACTCTTCACTTCTTAGTCTACCCACAAGGGAAACTCTTCCTTATTATATTATTAGTGCATGACTATAATAACATAACTTGTCGAACACCATCTGCCTTACTTAGATTACTAAACCTCTTCATACTTCCCTTTAACTCTGGATATTTCACTATTGTTGCTCATGATATCGTAACTCATGCTGCCCTTTTAAGGCAAAAATACTACCGAATCTGTACTCATACTTCTTTATAAGGATCTCAGCTGAAACAAGGCTTAGATAAGAGAGTATGACTCACTTTTAGCTTAACGCATGATTCAAATGAACAAGAAGGGATTACTTTGGAACTGAACATTTTCTCACTCATAGGCTTATCTCAAGCCCGTCTAGAGTTTCATCACTTTCTCAAGACTCTTTCTAAGAACAACTCATCCATACGGATCTATGACATTATGTTTGGACCACCTCTACTATGATGAGTAGTCAAATGAATATGGGAAACACATGAGTATGGAAAAATCTCTATGATATAGCTATGTTGCACGATGTAAAGTATGAAAGATGGGAAACATATCTTAAATGTTTATAGTCCCTCATTTATAGAACTGGGGTCCTCACAAGAATAAACAAGACCTTACTGACATTGCTTCATAGACAACCTAAGACTCTCGAACTCTGTGCTCTGATATAATCTTTCTCACGACTCGACACTCAAGAACCATTGATGGTCCCCAAGCGTACCCTCATCCTGATTGACTACAAGCGGAAGACTAACTTAAGCATGCAAAAGCTTAAAAACTAAATAAAAATTCATGAAACTTAAATACAAACTTTAACCTAAAAGAAAACTCTGAATAATCAAATTAATATATTAAACTCACCATAAATAGGTAACTTTAGTCTTTTAAAGATTTAATAAAATAAATCAGTAATGCAGACTTATCAACTATACTGACTATCTATGAAGACTCTAACTGTTAAAAATGGAAGTCGGGACAAGACCCATAACATCCTGATTAAACTTAAAAGTAAATTAAATCCTCCAGAAACTAGGAGACTCACCATAGCTAACTTTAACTCTCTGATGTATCAACAAATCTCTTGTTGATGATCCGAAATACCATTGTCTACATTATAAAAAGATGCAGGTCAAATTACTCAGTGCGTAGAATGTAATGAGAATGTAAGGGGAACATTAAAACATAAACATAAGCTTGAATCTTGATAAAAAGAAACATACTTACCTTTCTCAACTCACTCAACTCAAGAATACTCAAGGGTACTCAAAGATACTCGAACTTACTCAACTCATAAGTATTCAAGGATAATATACTCAACTCAGATATATGATATTCGAATTCAAAGATATGATACTCGACTAGAAATACTTAACTCATGAATACTTAACTAAACTCATTTCATTATAAATCAGTTTAAAACAGGTACAATATAAATAAAAGAGAAAACTATTTGAATGATGTCAACTCATAATCATAATATAATTAAAAAAAACATTCCCTCTCAAAGTCTAAATGAACAATGCATGAATAAAGGCCCATACCTCTATTCACACTAAGAAAACCCTCTTGAGGAACCATACAATTATTGTTGTGGGAGTTTCTCTAACCGACACCTATAACTTAATAGCTATAGTGATGGTACAACATTATTAGGCCAGCGCTGCCCGGTCATCCTACACCTTGCCGAAGTATAGGACCTAAGTTACTAAGTGTATCCACTAGTCTATTGTGAAAAGGTCTCATCTAAAAAGTATGACCCTTTTCTATCCATAATGGCAATATGGTTTATGTAAACTTGAGTTATTATGAACTCGCAACCACATATCGGAGCTCAATAGAACTCCCAAAAATATACTTAGGTCATATGTTTTAAAAATAACTTCTTTTGTGATTTGACATTAGTTCATAAAAACATAGCTCAAAGGCTATCTTGGAAATCTCAGTTTCCTTTCTTGCTTCATTTAGAAAGCGGTTACTCTTTTCTAAAAACTAGCATGAAGGCTCTTTGGAAATATTTGTTTCCGTTCTTATTTAAATGTGAAAACATATTAAATCTCGTTGAAAATACTTAGTTCCCATATACTTCTTTGATGAAAAGAACTTCAACTTTACTCTTTACTGAACTTAAAACTTAAGTCTTACATCAAAGTGTAAACATTTGTAAAAGACTTCTTAAAATATGGTTCATGCCGAATTATGGATGTGAAAGACTCAATGCAATGCTTTCAATAACAATAGATAGAACTCAATACTCAATCCTTAGAACTGGAAAATACTATTCCTTTCAAAGGTACTCAACGAATGGAGTTTATGCGGAAGTTATGGGCATGAACGACTTTAATCAAGGGTCAAAATATCAATAAGGAATTCTTGTATACATATCTTCTCATTCTCTTACTTCCTCAAAACATAGTCAAATCGATAGTTGATCTCAGAGGATTCACAAATTTAACTCAAAGGCTTTCTTAAAATCTACTTTGAACTCTTTCTTGAATGTGAATTATGAATGTAAGAATTATGTTCATGATATGAAGGATCTAGGTGATATTTTAGAATCATTAATACATTCTCCTCATTCTCATGCTCAATTATATAAGTCTTGACACTAGTTACTAGAAGTTGTAAAAGTAATATAAAAAGGACTCAAAAGGATTCTTTCAAAAGGTTTAGAAGAACTCTCAAAACTTAACATTGACTTTATCTTGAATTTGAATTATGGATTAAAGATTATGATTCATGTTATGAATGATTTATAAGTGTTTACAAGTATTTTAAATTGTTTCGAATTAAACGGAGTGAATATACACTTTAAATGAGCTCAAACAGGACAACCGACACAAAAAGAGTAAGGGAAGGCGACCCTGGCGTGTTTTGGGCGCGGGGAGCCAGCCCCTAACTTCCGAGACTGCATATGGAAGCACTACAGGTGCGCTGCCTCATCCCTTGGGTGCGTCGTGCCAGCCTCTCCCCAGACACAGTTTTGATGAATTTCGCCTCTCATTTTTTGACCCTAATCGCTTTTAATCGATTTCTTTTCTCATGTTTTCGTCTATGTAAACACTAATACACTCAAAACAAAACTCCAAACAATCACTTTCATCTCAAGAAATCATCAAAACCACAACAAGACAAGATTTATAATGAACCTCAAGAACAGCGACCAAGAACTTAAATCATTCCACTTTTTGAGAATGATATTAAGCTGAAAATAACACGTTTGGAGTGTGGGTGAACAAATACAACACTGTGGAAGATTACATACCTCTTACGGATTAAACCCATGGAAAAATTCCGCAAGAAGATGCAAGAATCTCGACGAACGCCTTATCCTCTCCTCTTTTCTCCTCTTTCCTCTTTTTTTCTCTTCTTTTCTCTTATTGAACTCTGAAATAAAATCCTAGGCGTATATTAGGATTATAAAACTGAACCTAAAAGGATTAGACAGTAAAAACCTTACTAAAAACGAATTAAATATGATTTGGTAAGGAAAAGACCAAAATACCCCTCATTATATTCGACTAACTTTTCTTAACTGGACAGCCTAACTTCAAAAAGTCATATCTCACTTATCCAAACTCAAAACTTAGAAGACTCGATGGAGTTGGAAAGACAATTCAAAGATATTTGCTAAGGTATCTTTTAGCACGCCTAAATCATTTTTTGCTAGGAGTTATGTTCATTTGACGTTCACTAAAAACTCATACTTGGATTAACTCTCAAAATTTCATATTTTTGTTCCAGTTTACTTCTTTTTGGTACTCAAGGTGCTGCATCTGGTCACCTGATCTTAATACTTAAGAAATTTCTAATTCCTTGGTAAAATCTCACTCACTACGAGGAACGATTCTAGTCTTAGGTCTAAAATTTCCGTGGTGTTACATCCAAGTCTCAGTCACAATCTACGAACCAACAGAACACCCGTCACCCGACCTACGGTCCATAGGTGGGGTTTCGTTGGTGGCCACTCTATTGCTGTCAAGTTTTCAGCCAAGCCAAGGGTGGTTTGGTAAATTCCACCCTTGGATAAATAAATGCATGGAAAATTATTTTTAGTTTTTTTTAGGCATTGTAAGTGTAATAAAACATTTAAACAATCATTTAGACTTGAACTCTTAAATCAAAACCCTCTCTCCCAAAAAGGTTCTGTCTAGAACTCTATTGAAGGTCAAGGTCAAGGATCAAGCTAGGCCTTGAATTTTAAGTGATTTATTCTTAAATTACATGGGTAATTAATGTAAGAAGGAATGGTGACCCTTTATCCTTGATTAATCCTCCATTTTAGGAGCCAATCCAAAATGGATTTCAAAGCTTTTCAAAAGGTCAAAATCTTACTTTCTTACCTAAACATGCGTAAATTGTTGAAACGTTTATAAAGCAATATATATTAATTATTTAAGGTTTGGATGATGATTTTCAGTTGATTTTATATGAATTTGTTTCAAGAACCCATGTCTTCCTCAAAACACTAAGTTGAATGGAAATTGGTTGGTTGTGAATGAATATTGAATATCATGTGATAATATTAAGTTAGTTTATGGATTCATGTCATTTATTATGTATTATGATGGAGAAGTATTTGTGTATTGAGTTAATGATGTATTTGTGTGATGGTAAGTTGGGATCTATGGCCTTGAAGGCATATTGTGAGTAACGTCTCGTTGAATTGCTTATATTGATGATGGAATTGTTCAGTGAATATTTCAATTCTCTTATATATTGTAGTATATTGAATATATGGATTGAGATTGGTTCTTATTGATATATAATTGTGATATATTAATGTGTGATCCACTTATGGTGGAGGTTCTTACTTGATAGCTATATGAATGTGAATCTAGTGGAGTCAAGGTGATTATGTCTTGAAGTATATGTACTTCTGATTCAAATAATATAGTAATGATCTTGTATAGAATGTGAATGTGTTGTGATTGAAAGTATACTCTCAGTAATTGCTTTTTAATTGGTAGGTTTAGGCACCCTATTCTTGTATAAATGATGTAAAGGTGAATGTGTATCTTTAATTTGTAGGCGAGTGCATCCTCTTCTAGACTAATGAATGTATCTTGACTTTATTGCTAAATGAGCATGATTTGGTAGACATGTAGTTGGTATCCTTGTCTTGAATGAATGAATGTCTTTATTTTGTAGACCTACGGTTGGTCGCCTCCATGTGAATAACTAATAAGGTATTTTAGACCATGTCTTGAACTGGTAGACTAAAGTTCGTAGCCCTTAATGATGAGTGTAGAACCGTATGTGAATTAATAACCTTAAAGCGGTAGACCTGATGGTGGTGGCCTCCAACTTGTGTGAAATGGTGTACCTAGGAATGGTAGAGCTAATGGTTGCAGCTCCTCCTAAGGAAGATCAAATGAGCTATCCTTAATACCTTGAAGAGGTAGACCAAATGTTGGTGGCCTCCTTCATCTGCATGTGTCTTGAGTCAATAGGCTTAATATTGGTGGCCTTCTCAAGCAGACCTTTTTATTACGAATTCAAATACTCTATGGTTAAGATGGTTGCTCTTCGCAATGTGTAGGTGAGAGTCCAATGAACATTTTTGGATATCCCTTAAACTATGTTCCTACATAGGATGTGTGTTAGTTCTACCTTTGCCAAGTAGAATACCTCTTTACGGTGTTGGCATAGAACATCGAATTCCATGATTTATCTCTCATCGTCTATGTCGGTTAATATTTATTCCCATCTTATGGGCTGTGCAATGTAGTTACTTGATAGGTACTACAACATATAGGTAGTAGTATGTGATGCTATCTACACATGGCACTAGTAGGCTTTGAAGGTGCTTGACTGAGTTCCATAAGTGTTCATTACTAATGCTAATAGTCCTCTAAATGAAGCTAATAATGAATTTTGACTCATTGTCCCTATAATGTGATACATATCCCTCATATATTGATGAAATGGGTTGCTTAGCATGTTATGATTGAATCGTAAAGGTTTTGTCTAAATGTGGCATTGAGGAATATTTAGGTGTGGCATGAAGAGGTAGTATGGGCTACTACTTTCTGTCTTACTTAAGGGTGTCTTAGGGTAACTTTAGATAGAGACCTAAAATTATGAAATAATCTACTTAATGTATATGCTTATGTATTGCACGTTGGTGCTAGTTGAAGCATGATTACTTGAGGAAAAATGGTGAAAAGGTAAAGGTAATGGTTTAAATGAGATATTGTTACTTGTATGTTTTTTGTGACTTATATAATGATACTCTCTCCTTTTCAAAAAGAATGACCTATTTCTTTTTTTAGTAACATTTTAATTTCAACTTTCAACGTGGCATATTTAAGGCCATAAGATTAAAGGGCAGTTTTGTACATTTTTCATAACTTAATTTAAGACCACAAGATACAAAAGTCTTCTTTATATTCATAAACTTTGTGCCAAGTCAAACTCGTTCATTCTTTTTTAAACGGAGGAAGTATTATTGTTCAAATGTTCATGAAGTTTTACAAAATCGCATAAAGCATGACTTTCAACAAAATATCCCATTCTGTTTGTTTTTGCATGGTCATCATACTTAGTTCTTAATTGTACTAACAACATCTTGTTCATGCTTTTACTACGAGTGTAGGTTGAAAGTGCTTGGTGGATTGTCGAGTTGAAGATTTGGATCTCTACTCTCCAAGACTTGGTATGTCCTCATGGATTTGAGGACAACGAACTTCTTATATTTCCTTTTGGTCTAATACTCTTAGTAGTGTCTTTTCGATTGTTGAAGGTCATGTCCCTATGAAGTTGATGTGGTGCCTAAGATGTCTATGTTGACACTTAGTATTCCTACGTTTTTTAAAAAGGTTTTCTATTGTTGACTTTATTAAGAAAAGTTTTAATTCCACACTATTTTTATTGCCTATGTGATTAATGAATTCTAAGAGGCTTGTATGAGACCCTTTTGGGGTCAAGTAAGCCGTGTTAGGACTCGGGATGTTCTCAGATTGTGACAATGTCTTATTGTAATATTTTTATAGGAGCCTCGATATGGTCAACAAAGGTGTTGTAGACTAGCTCATTCGAGGTGGAATCATGAATCAACCATTTTACATAGTATCAACCCTTCCTGATGAGATGATGAAAATCAACCGTCTATGGTACACAAGAGAAGACTAAGTGTGTCTCCTTTGAATTTTTAACAGACCAAAGAACAACTAGAAAATAACCAAGAGCGAGATGAAACCATGGCCAAAATTATTACCCAAACGGACCCACTTAGAAAACATTTCATGGAAAGTGTTTCGAAGGTAGGGAAAGCGGTCAAAATTAATAGTTGAGTAAATCTTTATGAAGCACACTTTGAGTCCATGTACATTGAAAAAGTAAATTTCTTGACAAACCAGCCAAGGGGGTCTCGTCCGAACTTACAAAGTCCAGGAGTGAATCAAGGTTGGAACAAAGATCGCGATGATGGTTAGAGAGACTGAGATAGGGCATAGCATGACCATAGTACAAATTTGAGGGAGCGGGATGGCAACGAAGATCTCTCTCTATTTGCCTCCCCATCAGCGTCAAAAGCCGAAAGAGACAAGGGCTGATCCTGGAAACTTTTGCACCGATGACATGCTTGTTTGTATTCTAAATAAAGTGGAAGGGTCAAAAAAGCTTCTAAAGGAAATAAAAGATGACGTCTCATCTGTGAATCAAACAGTTACGTCACATTAATTGTCTATTGAGCAGTTGGAAACAACGATGGGTCAAATCATGAAACATTTAAATCCAAAGGCAAAAGGAAGTCTACCGAGTGATACCATGAATAACTAGAAGAATTAAGCATGAAGGATGTCTTCGTCGTTCCACAACGTTAAGTAAGGCGCTTCTTGGGAGGAAACTCATGTTTTGGCTTATGTTATTTTAATAACGATCGTTGATTGTACATGTTGAAATTTTGTGTTTGGGAGTAGAAGGACAAAAGGGAAATCTCATACCTCACTTAGCTAGCCCTACTTACCACTTATTTAACCCTTGGTAAAGGGTGTATTCTGATAGTTTCATCGGGTGAATGATCCACTCAGAAAATCATTGAGTGGATATGAGACATAAGTACCCATCATCGACTAAGGCGCGAAATTAAGGGTCAGAAGGATTCTAACCATTTTAATTTTAAAATCTCTCATTTTTTTACATTTTTCGACCCATGCATTCTCTCAACATCATATTATCGAAATTGTGTGTGGGTTTCGTTGTTTGGTTGAAAATCATTGCATTTCCCGTTATTGTTTTTCCTGTATCATTCCATTATCTACTTTTGAGGTTGGTGTCATTAATAAGCCTTATATTCTTACCATATCCTTAGAATTTTTGTGTAGTTGTAGGATCTATTATGTACCCGTGTGTGGTTAATTGATTTATTAAATTGTTGGGTAAATTGAGCAAGTTGAATTTTGTGTTTGGCGTATTAAATCTATGTTTTGGGTCAAATTTTTTGAATGGTGGTTGTGCATATTGGTTTGGTTTGGGTAAAGTCAAAATAACTCTAATTTTACTAAAGTACTTTAATTTGACCAATGTATATCGAGTAGCATCGCTCTTAAGGGCAAATGGTGTTGTTAGGTCGATTCTAGATAATTTAGGGAAAATTTGAGTACCCTGGGGTAAGTTTTGGTATGGTCTAATCTTGAATTTCATTGATTGGGGTTCAGAGTTTTTATCGTAGGTTGTGTGTTTAGAATCGAGAGCTGTGGTGAAAATCTGGCATGATAAGACATCCCCGACTGACACCCCTCATAACCTTGTTTGTCCTAAAGTATTGCTGGTCTGTTTTGGAACTTTCGATGATAAGTATGTGCACACCGACTGAAATTGGCAACTCATCAAATAACTTTGTTCTCGCCTTTTTGAAGCCTAGTTTTTGGTATTTAAGCTGTAATATTTGGTGAGGCACCTTTGCAACCGATCAAGTTCGGTGACTCACTGAATGGACTTTTTCATCGTCATTTTATGCTAAATTTCTAATATCTAATCCGTAACATTCAGCAAGTTCTTTAAGACTCGCCAAATTACTTTGGCGACTTACCGATTTGATCAGCAAGTTTTCGTGCATTGTTTAATCTTAATATTTAACTTACCATGTGTAACCACATTCGTTTTCTTTGTTTGTTTTGACAAAATATGGAAAGACCAAAGGTTGCAGAGAAGGGTCCGCAACCTCAGAAAGAAAGCGAAAGTGCTTATTATTGCTACGAAGGTTGTGCCTCCACCATCTATTAGACCATAAGCCACTCAAACTAGTTGTCCAGGTAAGGACAAACAACATAACCAGCCGAGTCGAAGCAGCTCCTGCTCTAATAACATGGATGTATGCTCCACCCACCTCACTAAATATGAGACTAAAAGTGGGAATGATGAGAGATCCAGGACTCATACCTATGAGTGTTGACCAGTTGATGATCAAACCCTGATGTGGAAACGAGCTGAGTTATGCTCCAAAGTGCTTCATGATCCTGCAATAATCCCGACATTGATGAGAATTCCATAACCTCCAACACTGCTAGCAAACCAGAAACCACAAGTGACCAAGACCAAAGCACCTTCGTCACTCTCGGTAAACGGGCTAAAAGTTTTTTGTTTGAGAACAAATCTGGAGGAGAAGATGTTGTCCAAAGATGGGTAGGGGATAGGTATCCAGAATTGTGGGACACGATTTTGCTTCTTCAAATTCGAGCATTTTACACAACCCTTAGGCCAATGTGTACCTTCTTGGGTTAATGAGTTCGATGAGGGGTACGATAAATTTATCTTGAAAAGCAATATGAAGGCAAGTGCTTTAGCACCAATTTATTTTTTGTGGTGCAGGGTATGAAGGTGAAGTGCAGTAGCACAGAATAAATGAGGTGTTGGGTTGTATAGTCCAGGTATCAATTTCTTGGTGGAAAAGATCTATGAGAAAACTCCCAATGATATTAAGGGGTTGTTGACCCCCTTGATCCTCAATATATTGCCTCTGTGGATTGAGCTTTGGGTCTAGATTGAGAAGGACTTGAAAGTGGCTGGAAGATATTGGTTCTAGTTCATTACCACCACACTCATGACCTTACAAAGTGCTTTTATCCTCCATCACCCAAAAGAAGCTCTGTGGGGTTATATTATTGACCAGGGTAGACTAAACATGGGTTGATTATTAAGAAGGATATGGACATTAGGGAAAAGAAGAGCCAAACCTCGCTACAATTCCCGGTTGTTATCACATAGTTGTGTTGATGAGCTACAGTTCCATTTGTGGAAAACAAAGATGTGGAAATGACCCCCACTTTTTCTACAGACATCCGAATGATCGAGGAAGAGTACACTAGAGATGAGGCTAAGCGGAGAAAGACAACCCTAGTGCACACATCCCCATCTGTATATGTAGAGACCTTGGAGACAGATGCTACCCCTTCAACTCACGTTGATGAGCCATCAGGTAGACCTAGCTCCTATGCCCCTACTACTTCTATTGTTGTTGTCTCCTGTCCTCCATTGACACAGACCATGCTATATAAATATGGGCCATCTAGCCCATTCACCCGATGTGTGTACCTCTTTATTAGACTTCATGACCTCTTAAGTATCTTTTTTTAAAACAAACATTAATCTAATTTCAATATAATTTAATAAAATTTGTTTACTATTGTAACGATAAATTTGAAAAAAAAATAATTTGCCAATTTTTACAAAAATTGTTATGGCCCGACCCTACACCCTGGGCCGGACTAACACTCGAGAACCATTGTTGTCCCAACCGAACCCTTGGTGTCAAGCCCCAAGCATATACCCTGGACGTGGACGACACTCAATGACCATTGTTGGTCTTGAGCGAACCCTTGTCCTAGCTTAGTTAACTTAGGGAAAGACTTAACTCAATAAAAGAACCATTCTCATAAAATACTTTAATTAAATTACTTGGCTAAAATGGCACTTAAGTCTCATTGCAAAACATTTGCAATAAAAAGAAGAAACTCAAAACTATAATGTGTGACTGTCTAGAAACCTCTATAACATTAAGATGGATGTTGGGACAAACGCCACAACATCCTACGAAAAGAAAGACTGAAAAGCAATAAATAATGTGTTCTCCATAATGAAAGGTGTCCCACTACTGACTCCGAGTGCTTAGCTGGATCAACAAGGCGTTGCATGATACTGGACCTGATGACCTGCGTCGGCAACATAATAAGATGTAGGACAACTCACATCAATACATTGAATTTACGAGTATGCGGGTTGGAATGCTAACAACAACTTACGTACTCTGTTCAACTCCTGAATAACTTGACTTAATGTACAACAACAAGACATGCATTATATAAAATCTTTTAAAACAATGTAGATATTTAGTTCATTAAAGAATATGCAATTAAAAACTCAACATTACTTATATATGAAGTAATATAGTTTCTGTGAGAGATTCTCTAACCAACAACCACAACTATGAGACTAAGTGGTGATACAACGTCTTGCCCACGCTGCCAGAACTATCTTTTACTTTTTCGTCGCAAAAAACCACTTAACTTAGTGGATCCACTAGATTAACTTACACGATCCTCTGAAAAGTACGACCGGTTAATACCCATGATGACTACATGGTTTTCGTACATTCTTGAGTTAATATGAACTCTCATCCCCATATCGGTGGTCAATACCACTCCCAAAATATTCTTTATCTCATTCTTTCAAAAACAACTTCCTTCTTAGGGTTGAGATAATTGCTCAACACTTAGCTTTAGAAAGCTCTCTTGGAATCGATGTTCCCTTTTCTTGCTCAAAACTCTTGGAATTTTTAGTTTCCTCTTATCTTAAATGTGAAAACATTTATAACTATTAGGGAATACTTAGTTCCCTTATATATTTTGAGAAATGAACTCAACTGTTTACTCTTTACTTAGCTTAAAACATGAGTCTTATATCAACTCTTAGGGAATACTTAGTTCGCTTATATTTCTTTGAAGAAAGTACTTCAACTATTTACTCTTTACTTAACTTGAAACTTGAGCATTAAAAAAAGTTAAAACCTTCAATAAACTATCGAAACTTTAAAGAACTTTGCTTTGACTTACTTCTTAACTTCTAGATTTAACTTTTAACTTCTTTGACTTTGATCCTAACTTTCCTTGAATTGGATTTTATGAATTCGAGGTTATGATTTTTGGTGATTCCTAGGTGTTTAGAGATTATTTGAAGTCATTAGAATCACTGGATAGTGTTAATATACCTTAGAAGGACATTAAAAGGCTAAACTGCGAAAACTGGGTAAAAACGCCAATTTAGGCATAACTGGGCGCGCCGTGCTGCGTTAGCCCTCAACAACTGGGTCTAATTTTTGGAGCACTAAACGCGCGCCGCCCCAGCTTTCCTGGCGCTATGGGGACACGATGCCCTTGGCCCTGCCCAGGTCTGTCTGATGAGATTTCCAACTCTTTTTCTAATCTTAACTCCTCTAAACCACCAGTCCTTTTCCCAAACCCTTACGATCATTGATACCTCCAATACCCAATGGACCTAAATCAAAAAACAACTCGTAAATTACAAATCAACATCAACGGGCATTCAAACAAATCAAACAACAGGAATTCGACATGATTCATCAAGAACTCACTTCTTAACATGTAAACAATTATATAAACCATAGAACTGTAAAAAGTTTGGTGTGTGGATGAATTAACCAAACACAAAAGATCTCACATACCTTGATAGGGATCACCCCCAACAAATTTCAGTTGCAAATCCTTGTCGTTCTTGGCGAATCCTTGACTTTTCTCTCTTCTCCAAGCCCTAAGCGTAAAGTTTAATTTTCTAATATGAACTAAAACATGTTTTTACCCCAAATAAATCCCTAAAACTAAATTGGAAATTAATTGGTGAGAAGACTAGTTTGCCCTTCCTTCAATCCGGATTTGGACCTTCTTAAATCTAATAGCCCAGCTTTCGATAGGCATATCTCCATCATACGATATCGAAAATGCACAAAATCGGCGGAACTGGAAAGATCTTTCCAATGGCTTTCGAAGAACATCAATAACTACCAATAAATAATACTGATCTATGATTTATGTCTATTTCAAAATGACCAAAAATTACTTCCTTAACCTAGGAAATTTTCCACATTTTTCTCTTTCTTTCCAAAAGTGATTATTTTTAGTTTCTTAGCTTACTCTTAGCTTTTTCTAGTTACGAGATGTTACAATATCTCCCCCTTGGCAACATTCATCCTCGAATGAGATTTCTTTCACTAAGCTAAGAATAGTACCATTAAGTTTAACACTCAACAATAAAAAGCAAGTAACAACATGCTTACATTATCATCCATTCATCATGATTAAGACTTTGAAAACGTTTTGAGAAAGAACCCCATCGCCAGATTGAAGAAGAAGAAGTTTGATCATGAAATCTCTTTTGAGAACTTGAGAAGAGCTCTCTAGATGGAAGATTAACCAGAGATGAAGGATCACCATACGTTAATGTGCAAAACAAACCTCTAAAACTTGATGAAGATTCCATGGGAATCAAAGCTCTAAGATGTTCTTGAGTTTCACCTTAAATGGAGGTTTCTAGAGAATTGGTTTTGGAAGAAAAGTCTAATTTGTGTGGAAAGGATTGGGAATGGGTTGTTCACGTTTTTGATCACTTAAATGCACCCAAAAATAACCAAATAAATCAATTAGGGTCAGGTTAGGATGTGGGGTGAATTTCCCATTCACCCCTTAAGTGAGGCAGTCGCTAGGTAGCCTCTTACAACCTGCATCAACGGCCACCATCGACGCCCAGTAGGTCCATCGACGGACCGTCTGTGGCTTCCGTCAATTGGCTCTTGGGATTTTCTTTGGCTGAGCCTTTGCCAGGCTAAGTGTTGATCTACGCCTCTCCATCGATGGGGCATCAGTCCACTTACTGGGCGTCGTTTGGTTCAGTCGATTGACACTGCCAAGGCAGTGTCTCGACAGCTTTTAGGTCCTTGTTGTGGGCCCTTGGGAAGTCGTACCTGCACATTTCCAACGTAAAAATACACCTTAACAGGTTGAAGACCTTCCATATCAGTTTCAACCAAAACAATTATACGGAACACATCCAAACATGTTAGGCACCATCAAGACACACACATGGATATCTCAAGGGCTAATTTTCGAACTTCGTGGACGTTCTTGGACGTTTGACCTCTAAACTTCATGAAACTAACCATACTGCCTAAAAATATCATTTTAATCATATAAGGAACTCATAATCTTATGACACACACACAATCACATAAAAACTTATAAGGCCCCTTAGGTGACTAGTCGTCGAACGTGTTGGTCATCCCTTGATGTTTGACTTCCAAATGACTTTAAATCACCCAAGCATACTTTAAAAAAATTCATTAACATGTTAACAAGATTATAGGCACAAGTGAGGCTCTAGACACCCTAACTCATTTTGGGGGTCTTACAAAACGCCCCAAGAAAGCCTCTTCAAAACATGCCCAACTCATATGTGGTGCATCCTCATCTCTGCCCTCCTTCCACTGGTCGAACGAAGTCCTAGACACATTCTTCAGTTGATATGCAACTACCTCAACCCTTTCAGCATCAACAACATACATCACATCAAAAACCTTCTTCAGTTCCTCAAAGCAATTCTTTGGATCCTTAGTAGTGCTCGAAATGGTGAAACTAGAAGGATTCATTCTCAAGAATTCAAGAATACTTGAGGTTTCAACCTATTCATGTGGAGCTCCTCTCTTTTTTCCAATTGACTAGTCACAACTTGGAGAGCCTCAAGAAATTCAGCATTTGTGACTTCTCCTTGATGTTGCAGGTTTGGTGCATTAGGTACCTCTAGCTCCACGACATTCGTCCTAGTTGGAATACCCCTTGCTGATCTTCGTAGAGGCATAATGATTTGAAACACGCACAAACACGAATGAGAGAGGAATTTTTGGAGATAAACTCTAATGCACTAAAGGAATATGA
The DNA here is from genome assembly GCA_022817965.1 of Solanum lycopersicoides. NCBI lineage: Eukaryota > Viridiplantae > Streptophyta > Magnoliopsida > Solanales > Solanaceae > Solanum > Solanum lycopersicoides. The sequence continues at coordinate 61,514,494 of CM040621.1, read as the reverse complement.
AAGAAGTGACATATTTCTAAGTGTTGTAGCCTACAAATTATTTATGTGGCGCGCTTCACACCAATTACTAGGACTTTATAGACACGACTTCATAGACTCCCTAGGACTCTTGAACTCTGTGCTCTGATACCAATTTTGTCACGCCCCGAGCCTATACCCTGGATGTAACCGGCACTCAATGACCATTTCTGGTCTTGAGCAGACACTTGTCCTGGCTTACTTAACTCAGTGGAAGACTTAACTCAATACAAGAACAATTCTAATAAATTAATTAAATTAAATAATTTGGCCAAAATGACATTTAAGTCTCATAGCAAAACATTTGCAATACAAAGAAGAGACTAAAAACTAAACTTTCTGACTGTCTATGAAACCTCTATAATACTAAGATGGATGTTAGGATAGACCCCACAACATCCTAATAAAAGAAAGACCGAAAAGCAATAAATAATATGTCTTGCAGAATGCAAGGAGGCTCACCACTGACTCTGAGTGCTTAGATAGATCAACGAGGCACTGGATGATGCTAATCCTGGTTATCTGCGTGTGCATCATGATATGATGCAGGACAACTAGCATCACTACATTAAATGTACGAGTATGTGATTTGGAATGCTAACAACAACTTAAACTTGAAAGATAGTAAAAAGGAATACTTAACTTGGCTTGCTCAACTCATGAAGTAACTTGACTTAATATAATGCAACAAGACATGCAATACATAAAAGTTGTTAAAACAATGTAACTACTTAGTTCGTTAAAGAATATGCAATAACAAAATCAACTTTACTTATATATGAAGTAATATAGTTTCTGTGGGAGATTCTCTAACCGACAACCACCACTATTAGCCAAAGTGGTGATACAACGTCTTGCCCACGCTGCCAGAACTGTCATATACTTTGCCGTCGCATAGAACTACTTCACTTAGTGTATCAACTAGCTTAACTTATGTGATCATCTCAAAAGTATGACCCTCTAGTACCCATGATTGCTACATGGTTTTCATGGAAACTTGAGTTAATTTTAACTCTCATCCATACATCGGTGCTCAATACTACTTCCAAAATATACTTTAGCTCATGATTTTAAAAATAACTTCCTTCTTTGAGTTGAGATAATTGCTCAAAACTTAGCTTTAGAAAGCTCTCTTGGAATAAATGTTCCTTTTTCTTGTTCAAAACACTTTTGGGAATCTTTGTTTTCTCTTATCTTAAATGTGAAAACATTAATAAACTCTTAGGGAATACTTAGTTCCCTTATAACTTTTGAGAAATAAACTCAACTCTTTACTTAGCTTTAAACTTGAGTCTTAAATCAACTCTTAGGGAATACTTAGTACCCTTATATTTCTTCGAAGAAAGTACTTCAACTCTTTACCCTTTCCTTAACTTGAAACTTGAGCCTTAAAACGAACTTAAAACGTTTAATAAAGCCTCTTGAAACATTAAGGAACTTTGTTTTGATTTACTTCTTAAATTCTAGACTTAACTCTTAACTTCTTTGACTTTGATCTTAACTTTCCTTACATTAAATTTTATAAATTCAAGGTTATTATTCGTGTTTTTGGTGATTCCAAGGTGTTTAGAAATCATTTGAAGTAATTATTATCACGGAGAGTGTTAATATACCTTCAAAGGACTTAAAAAGGCTAAACTATGAAATCTAGGTGAAAAACGCCAGTTCAAGCGCATGTGGGGCGCACCGCGCTAGCCCCAAACGACTGGCGCCCGCACGCATTACGCCCTGCCTTCCTGGCGCTATAGGGTATTGACGCTCCTGACGCTGCCCATATGCCTTTGATGAGTTTTTCAACTCGTTTCTGATGTTAAATCCTCTAAATCCCATATTTCTTTTCCCAAACACTTTGGATCTTTGATACCTATAATACACAATAGACGTAACTCGAAAAACAAGTCGGAAATTACGAATCAACATCAATGGGCATTCATACAACTCAACCAACAGGAATTTGACGAGATTCATCAAGAACTCACTTTTTAACATGTAAACAATTATAAAACAATAGAAGTGAAACAAGTTTAGTGTGGATGAATTAACCTAACACGAAAGATCTCATATATCTTGATAGGGATCACCCCCGACGAATACCACTCGCAAATCCTTGGCGTTCTTGGCGAATTCTTGACTTTTCTCCCTTTTCTTCTCCTTTCTCTCTCTTCTCCAAGCCTTAAGCGTAAAGATTAATTTTCTAATCTGAACTTACACTTTTTTGTACCCCATATAAATCCCTAAAACGAAATAGGAAATTAATTGGTTAAAAGACTAGTTTTCCCTTCCTTAATTCCGGATTGGGACCTTCCGCAATCCAACAACCCAACTTCCGATAGGCATATCTCCTTCATACGATATCAAAACCGTTCAAACGTGGCGGCGTTGTAAAGATATCTCCAAGGGATTTTCAATCATATCAAGAACTACCTCTAACTCATATAGATCTAGGAGTTATGACCATTTGAAAATGACCAAAACTCACTTCGTTAACTTATGAATTTTTTAGAATTTTCCCTTTCTTTCCAAAAGTGATTATTGTTAGTTTCTTAGCTTATTCTTAGCTATTTCGAGTTACAAGATGTTACACTTGGCCTGTCTTACTTAATATGCGGAAGAACTAAAATCACAAAATTAGTAGAAATAAAGAACTTGTAAAATAAACTAAGAACATCTTAAAATAAACATTCAACTTGCCAAAATGGCTACTCTAGTCTCATATCAAAACATCTAGAATACAAAGCTAAAATACTCATAACTAACTGTCTAGGTATCTCTGAAGCCTCTAAAACAAATATGATGGACGTTGGGGAAAGCCCCACAACATCTATTGAACTAATATAATTATTGAAAGAAATAAAAAGACGTCCTCTGGAATGCAATGAGTCTCACCAATTGACTCTGGAGTGCTCACTTAATCAACGATATGCTGGTTTCTGATCCTGGTTACCTGCGTTTGCATATAAACGATGCAGACCAACTGACATCTGTACATTGAATGTAGGAGTATGAGAGTTAGAATGCTAAACATAACATAGGCTGGAAAAGAGTCTTGAAAAACACTTACTTGGGCTAATCTTAAATCAAGTGAACTCAAATTATTTTAATATAAGGGAGTGCAAATAAATGCAATATAAAGAAAAGCCTTAAAACATGATTGTCAACTCTGTGTATTTAGAAATATAATAATAGCTTTGTATGTATGCAAAGATACAATCTGAACTCTGTTTGTACATAAAAATACAAAATACTATTGTGGGAGTTTCTCTTACCGACAACTACTACTTAAGAGCAATAGTAATTCTACAATACTTTACCTCATGCTTCCAAGGACCATCCTATACCTTGCCAAGGTAAAGGCCTAACTCACTAGTGGATCCACTAGTCTATGCTAAAAATTAGTAAAGGAAACATCTAATGTCAGGACTGGAGAGTACCCCCTAGTCGTTACCGGCATCTTCATCCTCGAAGAGGCCTTAGACAAGCCCTTAGCATACATCATTGCATCATAAATAGAACAAAAATTGGAAAATTTAAAACATTTCTTTGAAGTTCAACTTCACTTCACATATATCAAAATAGAATCTATAATTGTCTCATATGATCATCTAAACATAAGAGTAAGAGAAATGGGACTTAGCACTTACATCATTACAATATTTCTCATAATAGGAATTACAATAAAGTCTTTGAATACGGAATTATGAAACTAGAATTATTCATCTCCATCCTCGAACATGAGGACTCACCAACTTAGAGATAGCAATGCAATTTCTTCAAGAAAGGAGTGGGATCTCTTCAATGTCTTGAACCTACACTTTCTGTAAAAATAGAAGAGATATGGGTTAGTACAAACCACATGTACTAAGTATGGAAAAATATGCAAATAAATTATTTGAAGACATGCACAAAGGGACATTTTTTTTTTAAACATGCCAAGTTAACTTTAAAATTTTTCATGCACATTCCAAGAAAATATACAAATCCATATCACAACAACATAAAGATATATTCATGTTTCATGCTCAAGAATAACCTCATAACAAAACCATATTCAACCTTTAATGTTTAGAGTTCATTTCATCAATACATCATACTACCTTACCCACATCACAAACCATATCTACTAGAGAAATGTATATGTGAAGACCCATAACCCCACATAAACCAAGTAATCAAGCAAAGATACCATAAGCATTGTCTTTTAACCATACATCACCATAACAAGTGTAGTCAACATCATACATAACAATTTAGACCAACATCGTGTACATCAAGTAAAACAAACATCATATATGACCAAAATGATGCATTTCATGTGTATATAAAGAATCCACCCTAGAAATCCCTTAAAGGTCCACTTGTGAAATGTATAGGTAAAGTCTCATACCCTTACCTACACTAAGTAACACCTCTTAAGTAACCTTCGCTAGTGTTCATATTCTTACTTTCATTCACTCCTTTTAACTTTTGGGAAACATCGCCATAACCGACATTAGACCATGTGAGCTAAACATGGAATCCGGTGTCAACCCCTCACACCGAAAGGAGGGAATCCTACTTTCCAAGGTAGGACATACACCTGATATTAGCATCTAGGTGGATCCACTAGCTAAGGTTCATATGAGGCACATAGTTAATGAACTAGGAGATTGTTACTAGAAACCCTCTTTATGCTGATTCGCGTTGTAGTTTCCACCCCATGAGAACATTTTGTGAACTTACCTTCCTTTTAGAAAGGGACACCTCTCATTGTCAAATTCACTCGGTGCTAAGCTAAATTTCCTTTTTTGAAGTATCTTTAAGTCTTCCTTAACATTAATTCATAACATAGGTCTTAGGAGTTTAACCCCTCATATAACATGTTCATAGTTCATACGTTATAGGATGAGAAAGTCCTTTCATCACAACCCAACCTCATGTGACAACATTACCTCATAACACAATAATAAGATGCACATGGATATCACCTTCAACCCCTCACAATAATACACATTTAATAATCTCACAACCATCATATTCATAGCATAATTATATATTCATAACTTCATAATTCATACCTTAATTTAGCAACATTACTAAAGATAGACCAATATTATTACAATTGAGTGTTCATGACCTTGAAGGTCTTACCAGTGGCCTCCAAAAAACCCATTCAAGACTTCACTACCAAATCAATGATATTTACTCAAAAATTCGATCATAATCATCATACAATAGTAAATTATGCAAGGACACTTTCAATAACATCACCTCTAATCATTAATCAACATAATTCAAGAGTTAGGGTTAGGAGAAGAGGGACATTCACGGGTCTTTTAGAATTAGGTCAAAGACTAAGGTAATACATCAAGTCACTCATAAACATTCATAATCCATCACTATTAAACAAATAAATACCAAATTAATCAAGTTTGAAGGATGACCCACGAAATTGAGTGAAATCTAGAATTTGGAAGAACATTGAAATTCAATTTGGAAGAACCTCTTGGGGAAAGGAGTCCCAAGAGTGAAGAGTCCCCATACCTTATCAATCCTTAGATATTTTTGAAGGAAAGACTTGTTCTTGAAGTCCTAAATAAAACTTGATATTCTTCTTCAATGGTGTGTTGAGTGGAGAGAGAATTCTTGAGAGAAGTGAGAGTCTTTGGGGTTTAAGGTTATGAAGTGTGAAGACTTGTTTTATGCGTTAAAATACCTTAATATACATAAAAAACTAAATTAAACCGTCCCTTTATTTAAAAGTCAAAGGGTGGAATTTACCAAACTACCCTTGGCTTGGTCGTGCCTTGCACCAGATGGCAGACACCAAACCACGCCCACTATTGATGGACCGTCAATGCATTGACGGTTCGTCCTGGCTGGACGTGGTTTGTGTCAGAGACTATCCAAATGGATACAAGTACCACAATTCTATGTGTGGACTCATGACTACCATTGATGGGTTGTCAATTGCACTAATCAAGTGCTTGATATTTTTGACAGCTTTTGGGTCAATTGTTTGGGTCCTCCTTGAGAGACCTTAGGGTGGTCCTTGGGAAGTCATACACGGACGTTTTGAACCTAAAGATGCACTAATATTTAATCTAAGCAATTTTACAAGATTTAACCCTCATACAACTCTTCAAACCCCTCAAAAGACCTAAAGGCACACTAGATCATTTTCACTAGTTTTTGGACGTTATGATCATTTCTTGACGTTTAGGCTTTACTACTTCCAAATCAAGTAATTACATTTGCTTAGGCCTGGAAACAAAATTTTAAACATTATTCATTAGGTCAGTATCTAGCTTAGGTATTTTGGATTTTCGAGGTATAACAATATCCCCTCTTGGGGAACATTCGTCCTTGAATGATACTTTAAACATCTTTTTGGAAACTATGACTCAAAATTAGCAGCCCAACCAACACATGATACATGACGATAATTCAATAACACAGGAGGAAACATTCACTCCATTCTCAACACAAAAAATCATCATTATGAAGTAGAGACTATATCAATTACCAATTATGAACATATTTCCTCAATTCACCTTATTTAGGGAGGAATGTCCTTCTCCTTCTCATATAGCTCAACAGATTCCACAACGAGCAATACATCACTTCATCTCTTCAAATTGAGCTATTTCACAAGAAATATCACATAACTCAAAGATACCATCCATATAATCAAGTGTCATCAAGTATGAAGAACATACAATCCAAGACACATATGAAACATGAATTTTTCACAATAGCATGCATAATCAAGGGAATTCATGAAAGTTAAAATATACTATGACCCTTCATAAAAAAAATATATAAGGAAATTACTAACCTCAACCTTGACTAGGAGAGGAAGGAAAAAGATGAGGGTATCGGGAGATCATATCGGCCTTGGCCTCCCATGTTGCAATTTCCATAAGATCATTCTTGCAAAGAACATTTACGGAAGCTACTTCCTTATTCCTAAACTTCTTCACTTGCCGGACTAAAATCTCAACCGGAACCTCTTCATAGGAAAGGTTAACACCAAATTCTAAACCTTTTAAAAGAAGGATAGACACCGGAGCCCATTCAATGGGTAATTTCAACTCATCAGCAACACTTCCAACGCGTTGCACCACCTCATATGTCCCCACATAACGGGAACTTAGCTTCCCCTTTTTACCAAACCTCATCACCCCTTTCATGGGTTATATCTTCAAATAGACTAAGTCACCTACCATAAACTCAAGGTCCCTCTTTCTATTATCGGCATAAGATTTTTGCCGACTTTGGGCCGTCTTCAATCTATCCCTTATGAGTCGGACTTTTCCACAACCTCATAGATTTATTTGGGACCTATTAGAACAAACTCACCTACCTCAAACCATCCAATCGGAGATCTACACCTCTTCTGATTAATGTCCTCAAAGGGTGCTATGGAAATACTCGAATGATAACTATTATTGTAGGCCAATTAAATCAATGGTAGTTGGTCATATCAATTACCCTTTAAGTCAATGACACATTCCCTCAACATGTCCTCCAAGGTTTGGATGGTTCGTTCTGCCAAACCATCAGTTTGATGATGAAATGCGGTACTAAGTTTCAGCATGGTACCAAGTTCACTTTGGAATGCTTTCCAAAAGTGAGAGTAAATTTAGTACCCCTATCTGAAATGATAGACAAGGGAACTCCATGCATTCTGACAATCTCCTTGAGATACAACTTTTCATATTCCTCCGCCGAATAAGTAGTCTTGACGAGAATAAAATTGGTGATCTGGTCAATCTATCAATAATAACCCAAATCGAATCTTATTGCCTTCGTGTACGAGGAAAACCCACAACGAAATCTATATTGACATCTGCCCATTTCCAATTAGGTATATCTATACCTTGAGTTAACCCGCCAAGTCTTTGATGTTCGACCTTGACTCATTGACAATCAGGACATTTGGCTACAAATTCCAATATATCCTTCTTCAAACCATTCCACCAATAGATCTCTTGTAGATCACAATACATTTTGGTGAAACCCGGATGAATGGAATATTGGGAACCATGAGCCTCTTCTAAAATTTATCCTTTCAAGTCATCCACATCTGGGACACACAACTTACCTAGGTACCTAAGTACCCCATCATACCTTAGGGGAATGATTCTTTTGACATAAAAAGAATCAATTCCTTCAACTCCATCAATAAAGGATCGAGGTGTTGCTTAGATTTCACCTCAACCATTTGTCATGCCTCGAGCCTACACCCTGACGTGGACGACACCCAATGACAATTGATGGCCTTGAGCTGTAACGACCCTAAAAATGAACTAGGTCTATCTAGAGCTTCACTAGTGTTCTAAGGGCTGTTAAATAACTTAGTTAATGTGTATGTCAGTTTTGAAGTCTTTTCGGTTGATTTGAAGTCAAACGTCAAGGAACGACCAAGACGTCCGACGACTAGTCCCTTATGTGCTTGCATGTGTTCTAGTGTGCCTTAGCATGTTTTGTGACTTGTTCGGTGTTGACATTTATAGGGGAGTTTCCTAAGACCTATATGTGCATGTTTAGGAGTTTAACGTCTGGGTACTACTCAGCTTAGGACCAATAAGGGGCCCTAGAAAAGGACCCCAACTCAAAGGCTTGAAACTTCCAGAAAGTGTCAATCAACTAACCAAACAACGACCATTCAATCAAACGACGACTCGTCGACTTGGTCTTTCGATTGAGAATGCAATCCTTCACATTTTTGTGTTGCAGACCAAAACCACGAAGCCCCAATGATGGGACGTGGTCCAAAAGACGGATCGTCGTTGGTAAGCATGGTTTGGCACCTCTAAACTGCCTCAAGTCTCGGCCATGTTTGAGGTGTTTGGGGAAATTCACCCCAAGTCTTTTAAATAGTATGTACGGTTGTTTTAGGTGTATTTTGGTATTTTAAGAGTATTAAAATAATTTAACTCTCATTTATACCCTAACACCTAAATCAAAATCCTTTCCCTCCCAAACTCTCTCCAAAAATCTCCTTTAGAGCTCAAGGTCAAGATGGAGCTTGAATTATTGATTTCAATGTAGTTATTCTTCAATTCTATTTTTATTACTTCTAGTAAAGTATGGGAGCTCTTTATCTAAGTATAGCTATCACCTTAGACCCAATCTCAAAGTATTTTCAAAGATTTCAAAGTTATGAAGAAGTCCAATTTCTACTCTAAGTCATGGGTTCTTTTATGAAACATTTTCAAATGTTTAGATATGATGTTATTGATGTATAATTAATATTTCCATGAACCGTTGACCTTCTCAAATCTCTAAATTTTTCTATAATGTGGGTGAATTGATAATGGCTTGATGTTAGTGAATTCATGTTTAGATTGCTTTGAACTATTGATTTATGTATAGATCATGGTTGAATTGTGTATAGGCTTCCTTAGTTTGATGATATTAATATTGTATATTTTTGTATCATTGGTAGGTAAGATCCTTTGTGAAGTGAATTGATTGAAAAGGCTAAAGAATGGTGATGTTGATGATGGAAAAATGGTAAGATGATCTAATCTCCCTATTTTTTGTATAGTTGGTATTGAATAGTATTGATTGGTATGGTCCACTTATGGTGGTGGTGTTTATGTGTTATAATTTTGATGATCATGGCCTTGCCGGCATTATTATGTAAATTGTAGTAATATCATGTTAGGACTATATGAGGGTATAAGGTGAAAATATTTATGTGAAGTAATGTGATGATGTATGAGGTTTTATGGATTGTATGAATATGTAGGGTGATGTGATAAATGTGTGATCTTGCATAATGTGAAGGTATGAAGTGTAGTACTCATGTTAATGCTTATGCGATCTTGTATGAGTGATTATGTTATTATTCTTCTTAAATTGATGGTATATAATGGTGTTGTACTTGTATGTTTGAGGTTAAAGCATGTTGTTCTCTAAATGACTATATGTGGGTAGGGTAGACTATGATGAATTCTAAATGTGTTGATGTTGTATCTCGTGTGGTAGACTAAGTTTCCCTACTTGGTACATGAATGATAATGAATATGTGATATGCGGAATGTTGTGTCTTGATTTGGTAGACCTAAGTCCCTCTTATTGATGCATCAAAGTTAGGTGAATATGTTATCCCTTTACTTTGTGGCTTAAGCACCCTTGTCATGTATGTGCATGAATGATTGATATATGACCTTGAACAAGTAAAGAAGGTCAATGACTTGTACCCTTCAATATAGTAAGAATGTTATGATATCCTTGAAGTTGAAAGCCATAATTATATCCTTCTTGTGTGAATGATGAACTTAGGGATAGGTTGGATGGAACGCTATAAAACCATCTCTAAGAAAGTCATTGTGCTATCCTTATGACCATTGAGTGGCAGCCCTAGTGGACACATCATATTGTGATTTGGTAAGACTAAGAAGTGTTGCCTTTTCATATTCCTTATTGCAATTGAACATACTCTATGAGAACAAGGCTAGCACCGAGTGAATATGCTTGGGGAGTGACTCTTCTTATGTTGAGATTAGAGTACAAAGAAACCCTTGATATTCCTAAACCAGGTGCATACATGGGATGTGTCCTAGTTCTACACTTGGCAAGTATAACACCATCCATCGGAGTAGGGTAGACTCCACATGCCTAGCTAGTATGGTCTATGTCGGTTAATGCCTGTTCTCATCATATGGGATGCATTCTAGTATTGGAGAAGTTCTACAATGTGTAGGTAGTGAAATGGGACGTTATCTATACATGGAACGAGTAGGCTTTGAAGATGCTAGGATGAGGGTTCCCTACGTCTTCTTCAAGACCATTACATGAAGTCTTCTAAATGAATGATTGTCCTTCAAAATGGTTTTAATTAAAATAAATTCTATTAATGATGCATGTTCTATAGAAATGATCTTATCTAGGGTAGCTTTGAGGATTACTTAGGTACGCTTGAAGAGGGTGTATGGGCGGTCTCTGCATGTTTTACTTAGGTGGGTATTAGAGTAACCTTAGGTAGAGAGTCTAAATGACCTAAAGGCTTATCTTAATGAATATGGGAATATGTGATATGTGATGAATCGGAATAACTTTTCTTTAGGTAGTATTGAGGACAATCTAGGTGTTTGTGAAAGGGTTGTATGGGTGGCCGCTTCATGTTTTACTTAGGTGGGTCTTAGGATAACCTTTAGTTGAGGGGTCTATGTGATAGATGTTACTTGAACATGTTATATATGTGACTATTGACTTGCTTTATGTTTCTTAAACTCTTTTATGAAGTTTTTATGAAAACGTCATGAAAGCATGTTTATATACTATATGTCCCTTTTTATTATTTTTCCATGGCTTCTATACATAATGTATTCAATATGCTAACCCCTTATTTTCCCTCTTTTACAAAAGTGTAGGGAATTAGAATTCTTGATATGCTATGGATGATGGATAGGTTTTTAAGGGTTGAAAATGATGTATTGGTTAGTCCTCATTGATTCGAGGATAAGACCCACATGTTCCTTTATGTCTTTAGTCTTTATTTAAAGTATTGTATGGGATTAGTCCCAATGTTGTATATTAAAAGTATTTGATAGTTTAATGAGACATTGTAAAGGTAGATTTTTGTAAAGAAGTCTTCCGCTTGCGTATTAATGAAAGTATTCTTCGTGTGCGAAGAAACTTTTAAATTCTTACTTATTTCTGAAAGTATATAATGCGATGATTGATACGAGAGGATTGTGTGGGACTTCTCGGGGTGTCATATGTCGGTAACTTCTAGGGGGTGCTCCCCGGTCGTTACAAAGTTGGTATCAGAGCATAAGGTTTGGTAGTGTCTTAGATTGTCTCATAAACCACATCTACTAGAGTCTTTTTCATAATGTAAAGTGCCCTACATTATGAATAGGGGGATATTGGATGATAAGAAATATTCACTTCTTCATTCTTCTAATCATACCTAAGAGATTAGTTATATGATGTCTTTCCCTTGTTCATTCAATGATGGTCCTTAGAGTGTGGCCTTTGCAAAGTTTGGGTTGAGGGAGAGAAAAAGAGGTTATGTCTGACTTGTTGGATGGGATATGGAAGGTTTTGATGATGACATTTGGTTGGTTGAGTTACCTTATGAAGGGTAGTATTGTTAAAAGAAGTGATGAAAAAATGATGTAAGAAAGGTGGAGGAGTGATAGTTGAGATGCCTTGAAGTTGCTTAGATCCGACCTTATAAAGGGAAGAGGTTATGTTTGAAAGAGTAAAGATGAGTTTCTCTTAGAAGAGGGGTGTGGTTGCTAGATGATGAGACTTTTGAGAGTCGTTGGTGTTCATGAGGTAGACTTGATGTTGTAGTTTCAAGAGGTCTAGTATATTGAAGAGTTGGTGAGAAGGTGTTAGTAAGGGTGAAGGTTCTATGAGGTTGACCCTTGTAGTATGTTTATGTTGACCGTAGATGGGTTTCCCCTAAGTGGGGGAGTATGGTTAATAGTAAGAGATTGTTAGGATTTAGATATCCTTATCGTTTTCTTATGTGCTTATTCAAGCCTAAAACTATGAGTTCCTAGTATCTTGGTTTTTGTTGGTGTCTTTTGTGAAAAATGAGTTTCCAAATATTCTTCTTATGGTATGCATGTTTTGGATGAATCCTTGTTAAATGATAAAAATGAGTTTTCATGAATTTTATTTCCTCATGTTAATGTGCATCTACTGTATGTTGTCTATTTGCTTCATGAGGTGAATTAGTGAGCATGTCTAAATTGCTATATGTGATTGATTTGTTGAGTATGCCTAATGTGTTTTGAGAAGTTGCATGTTGAACTTTTGTTAGAAATTTGCTTAATGTGTCTTATTGAAAATATTGCATGATTATGCTTTGATGAGGACTTGCATGATGTGCTTAGTAGTGTGTAGTGTGACTTGGAGAATGAAGTTCATCCAATAGCATGAAAAAAAGGGTAAAGAATGATGCATAAGGAATTGATACATGTAGTTCTATTTACTCGAATTTCATGAGGTTGTTTGAGCTTTGTGTTATGGAATGATGTTCCTCCTAATTATGTGCATGGTTTAGGATATTGTATGCTTGAATGTGAGCTGTTTTCTTTGGTCATTATCCCTTTAAGTGTTTAACTGTCATTCAAGAAAGAATGTTTCCAAGTAAGGGAGAATGTAACAACCCTAAAAATTAATAGGTCTATCTAGAGCTTCACTAGTGCTCTAAGGGCTGTTAAATGTCTTCATTAATGTGTATGTTTGTTTTTAAGTCTTTCTGGTTGAGTTTGAAGTCAAACATCAAAGAACGAGCAAGACGTTCGACGACTAGTCCCTTATGTTCTTGCATGTGTTCTAGTGTGCCTCAGCATATTCGTGACTTTTTTGGTGTTAAAATTGATAGGGGAGGTTTGTAAGACATATATGTGTATGTTTAGGGGTTTAACGTCTGGGTACGTCTCCACCTAGGACTCACAAGGGGCCCTAGAAGAGGACCCCAATTCAAAGGCTTGAAACTGCCAGACAATGTCAATCAACGAACTAAACGATGGCCAGTCCATGAAATGACGACTCGTCGACTTAGTCCATCGATTGAGCCTGCAAGCCTGCACATTTTGGAGTTACAAACAAAAACCACAAAGCCCCATCGATGGGACGTGGTCCAAACGACGGACTGTCGTTGGTGAGTGTGGTTTGGCACCTGCAAATTGCCTGCACACTCGGCCAATCTGGGGGTATTTTGGAAAACTAACCCCAAGTATTTTAATTTGTATTGATGTTTGTTTTAGGTGTATTTGGGTATTTTAAGAGTATTAAAGTGACTTAACTCTTATTTAGACCCTAATACATAAATCAAAACCCTTTCCTTCCCAAATTCTCTCCAAAAACCTCTATGAGAGCTCAAGGTCAAGATGGAGCTTGGATAATGAATTTCAATGTAGTTCTTCTTCAATTCTCTTTGGATTACTTCTAACAAGGTAGTGTAGAGCTTTATCTAAGGTTAGCTATCACCTTAGATCAAATCTCAATGTATTTTCAAAGATTTCAAAGTTATGAAAAAGTCCAATTTCTGCTCTAAGTCATGGGTTCTTCCATGAAATGCTTTCAGATGTTTAGATGTGATGTTATTGATGTATAATTGTTGTTTTCCAATGAAAATATCCATGAACCCTTTCCCTTCTCAAATCTCTAAATTCGGCTATAATGTGGGTGAATTGATTATGGCTTGATATTAGTGAATTCATGTGTAGATTGCTTTGGGCTATTGATTTATGTATAGATTATGTTTGAATTGTTTATAGGCTAGCTATTGGTAAGAGCCTTTGTGAAGTGAATTGGTCAAAAGGTTAAGGAATAGTGATGTTGATGATAGAAGGTGGTAAAATGACATAATCTCCCTATTATGTGTAGAATTGGTATTGAATTTTATTGATTGATATGGTCTACTTATGGTGGCGGTTTTTATGTGTATTATAATTGTGATAATCATAACCTTGTTGGCATTATTATGAAATTGTATTAGTATCATTATAGGGCTTATATGAATGTATAATGTGAAGATGTTTATGTAAAGTAATGTGATCGTGTATAAGGTGTTATGGCTTGTATGAATATGTAGGGTGATGTGATATATGTGTGATCGCTTATGTGATCTTGTATGAGTAATTATGTTATGATTCTACTTAAAGTGATGTTATATAATGATTTTGTACATAGATTTGACAGGTTAAATCATGTTGTCCTATAAATGACTATTTGTGGCTACGGTAGACAATGATGAATTCTATATGTGTTGATGTTGAATCTCGTGTGATAGACTTAGTGTACCTACTCGATACTTGAATGATATTGAATTTTTGACATGTGGAATGTCGTGCATTGATTTGGAAGACCTAAATCTCTCTTCTTGATGCATGAAAGTTATATGAATATGTGATCCCTTTAATTGGTAGATTTAAGAACCCTTGTCATGTATGTGTATGAATGACTAATATATGACCTTGAACAAGTAGAGAAGGTCAATTAATTGTAACCTTCAATATAGAAAGAAGGATATAATATCCTTGAAGTCGAAAATCATAATGGTATCCTTCTTGTGTCAATGATAGACTTAGGGATAGGTTGGCTGGAACTACATGAAACCATATCTAAGAAATTCATTGAGCTATCCTTATGAACATTGAGTGGAAAACCTAGTGGACCCATACTTGGTAGAGGTATTCTGATTTGGTAAGACTAAGAAGTGTTGCTTTTTCAGATGCCTTATTGTAATTGAATTTAATCTATGAGAACAAGGCTAGCACCGAGTGAATATGTTTGGAGAGTGACTCCACTTAAGTTGAGACTACAGTACAATTAAACCCTTGATATTCCTTAACCATGTGCCTACATTAGATGTGTCCTAGTTCTACCCTTGGCAAGTAGAACACCCTTCATCGGAGTAGGGCAGACTCTGGATCACATGCCTAGCTAACTTCACTTCACATAGACCATTATAATACCATACTCATAATCCCAATCTAAGTCTACTAGTGCAATGTACATGTGAATCCACATAACCTCACACATACTTAATAAACCTATAATGAGACCATAAGCATTAACCATTCACTTCATACATCAACAAGACAAGCATAAACAACTTCATGCATGCCAAGCAATACCTTCATCATACAGTCAATAAGACCAACATTATGCACATAAGGAGACCACATCATATAGACCCATTAGGAATCATATTATGCATATCATCACAACCCGTAGACTACACTACAATGTCATGCATAAGGAACATAAACATAGTCACATGCATTCGACACATTTCTAGAACTTCCCTCAAGAGCTACTTGTGAAATGCATAGGTGAAGTCCCATACCCCCAACTACACTAAGAAACTACCCTTAGGTTATCCTAGTTAGGGTCCTAGTCATTTATTTCCATTGTCCATTTTACTTTAGGGAAACTATAGCCTTAACTGACGCAAAGACCGTTGGTGCTAAACATGGAATTTGGTGTTGTAGAACCTTACACCAATGGAAGGTGCTCTACTTAGCCAAAGTAGAACATTAACACTTGCTAGCATACTAAGTGATATCACTTGCTAGATCCTATGTGGCAAGCATAGTTTATGGAACTTGGAGTATATGTGGAAACCCTCTTTATGCCAAATGGGGCATTTTAGTTATCCACTTATGGAAATCCTCTTTATGCCTATTGAGGCATTGTATTTATCCACCTCGTGAGGACTACGGTGCACAAGCCTTCCCATATTGGAATGGGGAACCCCTCACCTAAGTTCACTTGGTGCTAAGCTAATTTTTTTTATTGAAAAACCATTATTATCATTACTTTATAAAATATAGGCTGAGGAGATTCAGTCTCCATATGCTTAGCTCATAGGTTATAGATGATAAGTCCTTTCATCAACCTATATCATGTGAGAAAACCTTTCACATGGACATATCATATTTAAGCACCTATCTAGTTTAGGGTACTCTTGCGAACACCTTCCAAGCGCCCCTCTATTAAATAGATCATCATACATGTGTGTGTGTGTATAGATATATGTGAGCAATCCTTTCACATAACACATTAAGGCCACACATGTTTATACATTAATGCATAAGTGTATTTATGAGAAATGTTTTCATATAAACACATTAAGACACTATGTATATTCATAACATTACCATGCATTTATATTGATGTTCATAGAAAACCAAACCTAGGAACTATACTATCAAGGCACACATGTGCAATGCATAGACAAGGTCCCATACCCTTACCCATAGTAGTACACCTATCAAGTAATCCTAGTTAATGATAAATCACATACGTCTTAGATACATATATTTTACATGCATAGTAGTAGTAATGAGTGCATATGAGAATAACCTTTCATTAGACACCATGATCCTATACTACTTGTAAGCATGCATAATGTGTAAGTGTGTGTACATTGGTCAACATGATCACATAATGACTATCAACAACATATTGAGGCAGCCACCCTCTTAGGACCACAATGCACCTTCAAGCATAGACCACACAACACATAATAGCATAGGAGACAAGACAACATCACATTACTTTAAAGACTCCTCACCTTAGCTATTCACACATTCATATAGAGGTACATAGGCAAGGGATTATGAACCATTATAACTCACCAATTCCATCACCTAAACCAACCCTAACATAAACATTCACATGCTCATAACATTAGCAATACAAACTAGATCGTAGCTACAATTGGAAACTAGGCATAGGCTTCACATTGGGTGATAATCACGACCACAAATTCATAATACAATTTCATTTAAGGACATGATCACATCACATATATATTGGCAATAAAGTAAACACCTCAACCATTAGTGGACCATACCACACAATGCCATACAAGGCTTCATTAACTAACAATTCTATAGAAAAATAGAGGAATAGAGTAGATCTTACCAATTCATCAACCTTTGATCATCATTGATCAATACTCATATTTCATCAACAATCCATATCGAGGGAAGTAGCTAAAAGTACACTACCATGATCAAAATCATGCATCAATCATAACAAGATCAAGATCAAGATCATATCAAGTACGCTACATCATCAATCTATAGAATTAGAGGAATGTAGATCATCCTTACCAAAACTCCCTTGATTTGATCATCAATGATTTATACACACAACTCATCAATAATATCAATATAAGGAAGTAGCTACAAGTATCTTTACATAAACAAAATCCTGCATTCATGCACTATAAAGTCGAGATTACAGTGAATATTATACATTAACAATCGATAGGAAGTGGAGATCAAATCTTCAAGAATCAATCCATATTGGACCAACAACACAAAATTAATCATCACATTACATCATACACAGTAGCTAACCATCACCTTAATATAATTGAATAACATTATAATCCTCCTAACATCAAGATCATAACAACCAATACATATGCTAAAATGAGAGTTTGAAGATATCATGGGCTCATCATGCGATTGGATTGAAATTCACGTTACAATCAATACATTCACATCAATTAACCATGAGGAAGCCTTTGAAAATGTTTTGAGAAACAACTCATGGCTAGATTGCAAGATAAGAGGTTTGATAAAATTTTCTCTTTGAAAACTTTGAGAAGAACTCTCTAGGTGAAAGTTTATCTAGCTATGAAAGATCACCATACCTTTATTAGATGAAGGAACCACGAAAACATGGTGAAGAACCGATGGAAATTCATCTAGAAGTTGTTGTAACCTGCATCGACGGACCCATCGACGCCCAGTAGGTCCACCGA
This sequence comes from Solanum lycopersicoides, assembly GCA_022817965.1. NCBI lineage: Eukaryota > Viridiplantae > Streptophyta > Magnoliopsida > Solanales > Solanaceae > Solanum > Solanum lycopersicoides. The sequence continues at coordinate 61,496,235 of CM040621.1, read as the reverse complement.
CGGACCGTATTAGAGGCCATCGTTTGGGTCTGGGGCTTGTATACTTACTTGAACCTTCACAGTCTAAGTCCTGAATGACGCCCCCCCCCCTAGACGGAGCGTAATGCAACTAATGAGGCATCATTAGGCTTCGTCGATTGACACTGCCAAGGCAGTGTCTCGACAACCTTTGTGTCCTCCTTGAGGGCTTTTTGTGGGGCCCTTGGGGAGTCGTACCTGGACGTTTCCAACGTAAATATACACCTTAAAATTCAATGACCTTTAACATCATTTTCACCCAAAACAAACTCTCACAACACATCCAAATATGTTGAGCACACTCGAGTCACACATGCACGTCTCAAGGGCTAACTTTCGAACGTCTTGAATGTTTGACTTCCAAATGACTTCAAATCAATCATACATGATCTAAAACACTTGATCAATATTTTAACAAAGCTTATTAGGAACATGATAGGCTCTAGACACCCTAACTTCTTTTGGGGGTCTTACAATTTCTCAATCAAATCTTCTCAAATTTTGTGGTGTAGCATTAATTAAGGTAAGGATTTAATCCTTGAATATTATTTCTTCAAGGATCCAAGCTTCAAAATGTTTTTCAAATACTTCTCAAAAGATGAACTTCTAACTGAAATCTAGCCATGGGTTCTTGCATAAAACATTTTCGAATCAATGTATTATGATTGAATTGATATTAGTTTCATGATTTTAGACTAAAATCAATATGAACACATGCATATCATGAAATCCTATTTTTGACTATTTTAAGGGTGAATTGATCATGTCTCTATACTATTGAATTCTTGTGTAGTTTGATTAGGGCTATTAAATTATGAAAGAATAATGTTAAAATCATATGTAGGTTGTCCTAAATTGATGAATTCATATTGTATTACCCTAAATCATTGTACATTATGGTTATTGAATTGAATTGGTGACTATGGCTATTGATAAGAGCCTATATGGATTAAATTGGTTGAATTAGCTATGGATTTGAGGTGTTGTGAAGGTATTTGTAGTATGTTAACGTAACCTTCTCTATATTCTGTAGTATAGGTCTTAGATGATGATGATTGTAGGTATGGTCCACTTATGGTGGCGGTGCTTATGTGCTATACTAGTGAATAAAGTGGCCTCGTCTACATTACTTTATGAATTGTTAAACAATGTGGCCTCGTCGGCATTACTTTATGAATTATGGTTTTATCATGTTATAACTTGAATATGTGAGTATTTTGAAGGTCTTAATGACTTATGTGTATATGTGAAGTCAAAGCATGAGTTCTTCTAGTTGATGATATGTGTCTCTAGTAGGCTATAGTGAAGTCATTATGTGTATTACTTGATGTTGAAGTATGATGCTTCTTGATGTATTATATGAGACTCGTGATGACTTAGATTGATGATACTGTAGTAGTGGATAGGGTGACCTTTAGTGGACATTGGTTGTCTCAATGAGCTTCTTGAATGATATGTTTTATGTGATATAGTGAAGTATGTGTGTGTCTTGTTTTTGTAGACTTCTGTCCCTTACTTGATACATGTAAAATGTTAATGTTGATTCTTGACCTAGTATGCTAAAGCTTCTTAGTCTTGTATGTGATTCACATGTGACCTTGAACATAGTTAAGAAGGTCCTTTATGTGGAACCTTCAACGTAGATGGAAGGTTATGATATCCTTGATGTTGAAAGCCGTAATGGTATCCTTCTTGTGTGAATGGTGTACTTAGGGTTGATTGGATGGAACGACACGATATCATCCTTAGGAAATTCATTGAGCAATCCTCTTAACCATTGTAGGAAGCATTAATGGACCCTTTTTGGTAAGGTGTAATGTGATTGGGGTATGAACAAGTTATACTACCTCTTCATATGCTCCTTTATTGAAATACTCTATGAGAACAATGGCTAGAACCGAGTGAGTATTCTTGGGAAGTTTCTCTAACTAATATGACATGATAGAACAAAGAAACCCTCGATATTCCTTAACCATGTGCCTACATGGGATGGGTCCTAGTCTACCATTGGCAAGTATAACACCCTTATCGGAGTAGGTTATGACTCCGGATTCCATGCCTAGGTAGTATGATCTATGTTGGTTATTGCCTATTCTCATCATGTGGGATACATGCTAGTGTTGAATAAGTACTATGAAGTTTAGATAGTGGAATGGGGCGTTATCTAGACATGGCACGAGTAGGCTTCGAAGATACTAGTGTGTAAGTTCCCTATGTCTTTTCCAAAAGCATTATATGAAATTCCTTAAGTGTTGAATGTCTCTTAAATGTTCTAATGAACATAATGACTTAAATAATGGGATGTTAATAAAAAGGTATCGATCTAGAGTAGCTTTGAGGATTGCTTAGGTAGGCTTGGAGAGGGTGTATGGGCGTTCTCTTCATGTCTTACTTAGGTGAGTCTTAGAGTAATTCTATGTAGGGAGTCTAATAAATGAAATGGGAATAATCTTATCTTAGGTAGTCTAAAGGATCTCTTTGTTGTGCGTGAAGGAATTGTATATGCGGTCGCTTCATAACTCACTCAAGTGAGCCTTAGAATCACCTTTGGTAGGAGGGTCTCATGTTTATCTGTTTTGGAGTGTTCTTGATGTATTGTTATGAAATATGACTTTATGTGTTCATTGGTATTAATTTGGTTTGTTATAATTATGATATAATGTTTTACTGAAAAAACATATTTCATGCAAATGTCCCTTTTATCATGATTTTATGCATTATGTCATGCTTAGTACATGCATTGTACTAATTTGATACATTTGTCTATCTATAAAGGAGTAGGTGACATTTGAGAGGAGTCTCAAAGTTGAAACTTGGATTAGTGTTCATTCAAGAAAGTGTTGGTATGTCCTCACTAGATCCGAGGACATCATGATTTTTAGAGTTCCTTATTGAAAGTTTTGTAATAGACTTAGTATTTATATATATCATTTTATATGGGTCGTGTCCCATGTATTCTTGAGTCTAATATTGACGTATGTTGGGACACAATATGTTCTATCATTTTATATGAAAGATGTTTTGAGATATTATTCATGTGAAAAGTTTTAAATCCGCACTACTTTTCATACATGTATGCAATGAATGATGTTTAAGGGCTTGTACAAGACCTCTGAGAGTTCAAGTACGTTGTGTTCCGATCTAAGGGAATGTCATATCTTCTAGGGTGTACTCTCGAGTCGTGACAAACTTTGTATCAGAGCATAGGTTATGAAGTAGTATTTAGGAATCGAAAAGTCTCAAAAAGCAATGTGTAGTACAGTCTTGTTCATCAGTGTGAGTCGCGACACATCTATAAGCGAGAGGCTATAGGACGATAGCGGTTCACTTTCTTCATCAATCTTATGTCGTGCCTATAGAGTTGATGTTATAAGTGTCTATTCCTAAACTCTTATCTTGTGTTTATAGGAGTATGACTACAAGAAGAATGGTCGCAAAAAGGTTGGAAGCGGAAGGAGTATAAGAGGAAATTCCCTAAGGTGGATTAGGTCTACAAGGAGTTCAAAATCCCTATTGGAGGTGAAGGTAATGAGGTTCCGGCGGTTCCCCCGGACATGACTAATGGGAGATTATAGAGGCTCTTCTTAATTTAGCCCGAGCCTTGACAACTCATGTGACTAGAGACATTGGACCTAGAATGAATGCTTTGGAGAGTACCATGACCTCTAGGTTGAGACATTTTGTGAGAATGAATCCTCCTATCTTTCTTGGCTCTAAGGTGGGAGAGGATCCCCAAGAGTTTCTAGATGGTGTGTACAAGGTGTTAAGTGATATGGGGGTAAATTATAGGGAGAAGGCGGAGTTGGCTTCATACCAATTGGGGGATGTTGCTCAAGTGTGGTACACTCAATGTAAAGATAATAGGTTGGTTGAGTCGGGTCCTATAGATTGGGAGGAGTTTAAGGAGGCTTTCTTATGAAAGTACTTTCCCCGTGAGAGGAGGGAGGTGAAGGTTGAAGAGTTCATTAACCTTAGGCAAGGAACATGAGTTTGGCAGAGTATTCATTGAAATTTACTATGTTTTATAAGTATTCTCCATCCTTGGTGTCTTACCCTATGTATGAAATGAGTAGGTTTGTGACCGGTGTTGCCAACCTTGTGAAAGAAGAGTGATGTACGGCCATGCTCCATGGTGATATGAACTTCTCTAGGCTTATGGTGTATGCTCAATCCATTGAGGAGTCCAAGCTTAGGATTTCAAGGAATTTGAAGAGGAGTTAATCAAGTGAGCAAAACCAACCTAGGTTCAGGAAGAGGGCTCCAATTCAAGATGAACCTAGGGATCCTAAGGTCAAACTTGATAAGGGTAGTGGTTCTCAAGGTGTTAAGCCTACTTGTGTTACTTGTGGGAAGAAGCACTATGGGAAATGTCTAGTTGGTACCGGGAATTGCTTTTGTTGTTGTAAGGATGGTCATAAGGTGAGGGATTGTCCTACTATTAGGGATAGAGGAAAATAGGGAATGCAAGTTCCTCCAAGTGTTCCGGATGTTGATGTTCCAAAAAGGAATCGCCTATATGCCCTCCGGCCTAAGGGATCAAAGACGGATGAAGATGATGTTGATAAGTCATAGTTTCTACGTTTAGTTATTATGCGTTCCTTCTAAGTGGTGGAGTATGGTGAGTAGTGGATTTGTGATTTGTTGTCTCTTCTCTTCTCTTCTATTCAATTTTGAGAGATAGAATGTCATAGTAGCATGTTGCAGTTTGCATTGTGTTTAGGAGTCTTGTTGAAATTGAATTTCATTGATTTCTTGCATTGTGCATTCATTGAAGTTATGAATATGTTGTAAAATTAGTTTATATGGATTTGTATCTCATATTGTGATTCTTTCATCATAAATTGCTTAAGAGTTGCATTTTTGAAAATTTGAGCATGTTTCACTGTAATGCTTGGCAGTTCACTGTGATGTTTTTGGAAATTTGATTAAATTGTTCTTTTGTTGAAAATGGTTGTAATGTGTAAAGAATTGATTTGTATGAGCGTGATAACGTGTGTAGAAGGAGTTTTCTCCTATTTGAAATGAAGAATGTGAGTCTTATTGCATAATGAGTCGGAGATTAATTTCTATCTTCTTTTAGTGTTTTGAGTCTCTTGATTATTTGAAATTGGTGTTCCTCCTATATAAGAGTTTTGTATTGTATGGTATGTTCATGTTCTGATAGTATTGAGTTAATTATAGCTTGAATGTGCCAAAAAGGAAGAAAGTGTCATTCGAGGACGAATGTTGTCCAAGTGGGGGAGAATGTAACACCTCTAAAATGACTTAGGTGAAACTAGAGCCTAACACGTCTGTCATGAGGTTATAAAGTCCTAAAATGGTTTATAATGATGTTTATAGGCAGTGTCTAAAGTTTGGTAATGTTTGGAGGTCAAACGTCCAAGAACGTCTATAATGTTCGAAACATATGCCTTGAGACGTGCTTGTAAATTTAGGTGTGCCTTTGCATATTTACATGTTTGTTTTGGTTGAAATTGATGAGAGAGTTCCTTAACATTTGTACGACTGTATTTGAGTTGGAAACGTCCGGGAAAACCTTCCTAAGGACCAACCAAAGGGTCCTTGAGGAGGACCCAACTCAGAAGCCAAAACTATCAAAACCAGCCCCACCAACAGAGACAATCGACCGCCAGTAGGCTAGTTGACGCCCCACCGATGAGGGTCGTAGGTTGAAACCTGGTGTGGGGAGCATTTGCTCCATTTTTTCAGCCTCAGAACCAAACCACGGACCAACAGGATGGTCCGAAGGTTGGTCTAAGGGGTGTCGTTTGAGGTGTCGTAGATGTTCTGCAATTTCCTGCAGCATATTAGCCTAATGAAGCGCAATTTGGGTATTTCACCTAGCCTTCCAAAAATTATGTAACAACCCTAAAAAAAATAGATATGCTAAGTAATGCTTAATGTGCCAAGAATGCCTACGATTAGACCAGGGTTCACACAGATTGATGCGCGTAGAACCAGACCTCGGAACCCTTTGTATAGCCAAGTCAACTAACTTTGGAAGTTAGTTGAGCTAGGAAAGGTTGGGACCAACCATGTAGGGCTCTCGAATACAAAGATTTACTCGAAGGAGTTTTTACCGGACTTAAAAAGAAGGAATTTTAAGTTTTGAGGGTCTAGGGGTAAAATGGTCTTTTACCAGGCTAAGGGTAATATCATAATTACCCTAAATATATATATATATATTTAATTATTTAATAATATTGAGGGGCAATTTTGGGAGAGAGAGCCGAATTTGAGCTCTAGGAGTGGAGTCTTGCTCCACCCGGGTTCGAACCTAGGTGGAAGCAATGATTTAACTTATTTTTATTTAAATTGATAAATTAATTTAATTAATTAATAATTATTAGCTGATTTAATAAAAAGGAAAATCAGATTTTTATTATTAATTATTTATTAATTAACATGTCTTATTTTGACTAAGTCTCAACTAGAGTCCTAATCCTAAGGAACCTCTCTCTCTCTTTCACGTTTCATCCACTTCTCCCAATTTTTTTTTTCTTCACGTTTTTCTGTTAACAAAGCAGCAACAAAAAATTAGAAATAACAACAAAACACTGGAAGAACTCATAAGAATTCAAACGACAAAAACAATCCATAAAAGTAAAGCAAAACGTGACATTCTCGACGGGTAAGGTGGGAATTTCTGTGTTGGACGTTGGGTTGGTGGTGATTCTGGGTAGCAACTTTGTGTGTTGAACAACACCAAGAACAGGTATGGGTTTTCTCTCTTGGAATCCTTTCTCCAAGAGGAATTTCTTTCTACAAAAGTCGACATATGAAACTAGGGTTGTCCCTTGAATGTTGAACTCCTTGTCCCTAGTCTCCTTCCGATTTCAATCTAAATTAGTTTAGAAATCATGTTGTTGGTATGGTTGCTGGTAGCTAAGTGTGAAATATGATGTTCCTTGTGATTTTATGTTTGGAAATAACAAGCATGTTCAATGATGTCAACCGAAAATGATGTGGTGCAATGTGTAAAATGTTTGTTGTTGTTCTCTATTTTGAAGTCTTAAAATGGCTTGTTTGATGATTGGAATTATTGTGCATAAGGTGTGTAAATTGTGATGTTAAATGAAGTGTAAGGTGGCTGATTAGTGGAAAAATCTAAGCTAAAACAACAATGAATCTACACCTAAGAATGTGTTAAACGAATCGTGAAAGTACCTCAAAACGAACGTATGAATGCTGTTAAATAAAGACCTGAAAATTTAATACAATTTTCAGCACTTGGTGATGAAATTTGTTGCCAGAATACTTAAGGTTGAGAGGTTTAAAAATATATTTAAAATATGTGAGGTCAGTGGGGATTGAACCCAAGACCTCACTACATGAAAGGTGGAAAAAAAATGAGAGGTGTGGGATTCGAACCCACAACCTCTCTGCCAAACAAGAGAGTAAGAGGGGAATTTTAAATTAATAAAATAAATGTGGAGAGTGGGGATTGAACCCCCAACCTCTTGAATGGATGAGAGAGTTAGGAGAAAAATAAAATAAATGTGGAGAGTGGGGATTGAACCCCCAACCTCTTGAATGGATGAGAAAGTTAGGAGAAAAATAAAGGAGAAAAATAAATGAGGAGAGTGGGGATTGAACCCCCAACCTCTTGAATGGATGATAGAGTTAGGAGAAAAATAAAGGAGAAAATAAATGTGGAGAGTGGGGATTGAACCCACAACCTCTTGGATAGGTGAGAAAGTTAAGAGATAAATTAAAATAAAAATAATGAGCTTGTGGGGGATTGATCCCACAACCTCCTTAACTTAAACGAAAAAAGAGAGGAGAAAAAGAAAGGAAATATTATGGGGTTGATGGGAATCGAACTAGGGTCTCCCAAATCTGAAAAATGTAATTATCAAGTTTAAAATAAGATTAAGTGTTGTCCACAGGATTCGAAATAGGATTCCCTTGCCCAAATTCCGTATTGATACATAAGTCATACGTGAATTAAATGTTCAAGAATAATGCCACCTACTTAGATCGAAATCAAGATCTTGGCATACATACAAGATACATAAGTCTTGTATGACATAATCTTAGGAAGATATGAATCACTTAGACGTATATGAATGAAGCCTCATGGCTTGTATGTATGGACACATAAGTCTAACATACGTTTAAAAGTAATTGATCCTAAGATGTATGTAATGAAATGATGAAACCCTAGAAGGGTTAAGTATGAGTGTAAATACACTAAATGGCCAAGTGCATTGGCATATGATGAAATGAACAATGAAATGATGAAATGAACAATGATATGATGAAATGAACAATGATATGATTAAATGAACAATGAAATGATGAAATGAAAAATGATATGATGAAATGAACAATGAAATGATGAAATGAACAATGAAATGACGAAATGAACAATGAAATGATGAAATGGACAATGAAATGATGAAATGAGAAATGAAATGATGAAACCCTAGAAGGGTTAAGTAAAAGTGAGAAACACACTAAATGACCAAGTGCATTGGCATATAATGAAGTGAACATTCACGTAATAAGGGGTGAGTAATTATGAAGAGCACATGTGCTAATGTTAATGAATGAGGTGACAACATGATACGAGGCTAATGTAAAAGATGAGAACAATCTCAAATGAGCCTAAGTATATGTTACCAAAACGTACTCACCTATGAGAGTGTAAAGTTAATGAAGAGACCACTCTATATGAACACTCTAATGAAAGTATTGAGTTTAACACACTTAATACTAATGATGAGATGAGAAATCATCTATTGAGCTATGATGTCCTCATACTAGAAGCCAACTTCCATGACGTATGAGATGAATGTAATGGAACTTTATACTGAGCACCGATAGACTAGCTATGAGCGGTGATGCCTTCTTTCGGGAAGGGCGGAGGTTCACGTAACTCTCATGCAATGAGACTGTCCGGCATGCCGGGTATGGGTCTCCTTATATCTCCTAGTCTTCGAACCTATACTGCTAATATAGGGATCTGGCGGGGTTCAAATCCCATGTACGCTAGCATGTTTTGGGTCACTTTGGCCGGTGATTCCACCTCTTTTCGGTGTGGGGGAGACACTGGATTTCATGATGCTCACATGATCTATGTCGGTTAAAGTTAAAGTTCCCAATGAATGAATGGGGCCAGCCTCAAATGATGCACATAATGAAATGAATGATACCAAAGGTGTTAGAATAGGATAATCAAAAGGTGAGTTTGATTCAAGTAATGACATTAGGTCATTCTTGGTCATTGCACAACGAACCTAATGAAAGTCTTAAACTACATCTTAGGTATAGCTGGTGTTTACACTGACGTATGAATGAAATGAAATGGAGTACGTATGAATGAACGAAGCAGACTCTGTGTTTGCTAATGAAGACTCCCTAGTTGAGGTCCCATCTGTTGAGCCCTCATTTCTTGGATGTCTTAATGTCAAGTCCATGATTCCAACGTCTCATGGCATATGATTGAATGATATGAAAGAAGTTATGTGCTACATGCAAAGATGTATTGTATGTTATGTGGTATGTGCTATGTGTAAATGTTATGTGTTGTGTGCAAATGTGAAAAGTATGATGATGTATGTTATTCTCATGGCATAACTTTCCTATTCAAAATCTGGAAAGCTCACTGACTTTCCTAATCCGAATTTGGAAAGATTATTTACTTTCCTAATCCAAATTTGGAAACTTTCCTAATCTCAATTTGGCAAGTCCACTGACTTGACCTCCAAAAATCATGTTGTTAGGAAAGAGCTATCCTTTCTCATGCATGTCCTTGGTGTGTGCTTGCATATACCCATACTTAGTACAAGTGTGTACTAACCCTATACAAACTCTACTATTTTAGGTGCAGGCACAGGTGGACGATAGAGCTACATGATCATCGTTGTAGTTATCCGGACGTCCAGCATTCATCCGGTTTTGGTAGGTCCTCATGCTTTCGAGGATGCTACTGTTTTATGTTCTAGCTTAGTTTTAGAGTTGAGCTAGTGGAGCATGTTCCACTAGCGTTTCTTTCCTATTTTATTCAGACTATGTATTGGTGTCATTTTGGCAAGTATAAAATTAAGATTTGTTGAACTATTCCTTTCATTTGATTACCTCTTAATGATTAGATGGTTGATGGTGAACAAATTACGAATGTATTAGAAATGTTTAGTAAGCAATGTTTAAAACAAAAAGTTTCAAATTTTCCTCTAAAATTAACTTATGTAAAGTAAGAATACCGTAAGTAGGCTTGTCTGCGACCTCTGAGAGGTCAACGACGCCGGTCTCGTCTGGGTCTAGATTCCAGTCGTGACAAAGTTTGTATCAGAGCACTAGGTTAAATTACGAAAATAATAAGTTCACATCAACCACATTGAGTAGTTTCTAAGTCATCGTAGTGAAGTTCACCACTATCCTGGATTAGAGACTGCATGATGCGTAGGAAAATTTCCCTTCTTCTACTCTTTATCGTGCTATCTAGAGCCTTGACAATTTGTGTCATTTTAAATATCTAACTTCGTTCTTGTGTGCGCGCTTAGAAGAATACACACAAGAATTAGGATGACCAAGTGGTCTAAGGTGCTAGACTCAAGATCTGGCCTTCCCAAGAAGGGGCAGTGATAAAAATGCCTGCGTGAACGAAAGACGTTTGATAAGAGTGGTTGTTCGCATGAAGGTGAGTGCATGGTAGGTTCTAAAGCCTGCTCTGAGTATTGATGAAGAGGAGAAGGATAAGTTTGCTGCTTACTAGCTCAAGAAGATGGCTCAGGTATGGATTACTTCAGAAATTCTAGACTACCATAGTCTATCGAAACAGGGTAGTAAGGTTAACTTTCCAAATAAGTTAGAGTTAAAATGAATTCATGCTTGCATGTCATGTTGATGTTTTGTATAGCGTGGACATGATTTTTGTGTTGCATGAGTTGTGAGGTGCATCAAGTTAAGTGCGATTGAGAAGGAAGTTCCTTAATCTCAAATATGAAGCTTCAGATAAGATTGTGTAATATGCATTATCCAGAGTAAGTGTGAAACACAAATTCACAAAGAGTAAAGTCTCAAGTATGTTTAGATATCTTCGAAAATCGCCCTCTTTATTTAAAATGATGTGTAGTGTCATTCGGGGACGAATGTTCCTAAGGGGTGGATAATGTAACAACCCTAAAAAAAATAGATATGCTAAGTAATGCTTAATGTGCCAAGAATGCCTACGATTAGACCAGGGTTCACACAGATTGATGCGCGTAGAACCAGACCTCAGAACCCTTGGTATAGCCAAGTCAACTAACTTTGGAAGTTAGTTGAGCTAGGAAAGGTTGGGACCAACCATGTAGGGCTCTCGAATACAAAGATTTACTCGAAGGAGTTTTTACCGGACTTAAAAAGAAGGAATTTTAAGTTTTGAGGGTCTAGGGTAAAATGGTCTTTTACCAGGCTAAGGGTAATATCATAATTACCCTATATATATATATATATATATATTTAATTATTTAATAATATGGAGGGGCAATTTTGGGAGAGAGAGCCGAATTTGAGCTCTAGGAGTGGAGTCTTGCTCCACCCGGGTTCGAACCTAGGTGGAAGCAATGATTTAACTTATTTTTATTTAAATTGATAAATTAATTTAATTAATTAATAATTATTAGCTGATTTAAGAAAAGGAAAATCAGATTTTTATTATTAATTATTTATTAATTAACATGTCTTATTTTGACTAAGTCTCAACTAGAGTCCTAATCCTAAGGAACCTCTCTCTCTCTTTCACGTTTCATCCACTTCTCCCATTTTGTTTTTTTTCACGTTTTCTGTTAACAAAGCAGCAACAAAAAATTAGAAATAACAACAAAACACTTGGAAGAACTCATAAGAATTCAAACGACAAAAACAATCCATAAAAGTAAAGCAAAACGTGACATTCTCGACGGGTAAGGTGGGAATTTCTGTGTTNATAAAAATAATGAGCTTGTGGGGGATTGACCACAACCTCCTTAACTTAAACGAAAAAAGAGAGGAGAAAAAGAAAGGAAATATTATGGGGTGATGGGAATCGAACTAGGGTCTCCCAAATCTGAAAAATGTAATTATCAAGTTTAAAATAAGATTAAGTGTTGTCCACAGGATTCGAAATAGGATTCCCTTGCCCAAATTCCGTATTGATACATAAGTCATACGTGAATTAAATGTTCAAGAATAATGCCACCTACTTAGATCGAAATCGAGATCTTGGCATACATACAAGATACATAAGTCTTGTATGACATAATCTTAGGAAGATATGAATCACTTACACGTATATGAATGAAGCCTCATGACTTGTATGTATGGACACATAAGTCTAACATACGTTTAAAAGTAAGTGATCCTAAGATGTATGTAATGAAATGATGAAACCCTAGAAGGGTTAAGTATGAGTGTAAATACACTAAATGGCCAAGTGCATTGGCATATGATGAAATGAACAATGAAATGATGAAATGAACAATGATATGATGAAATGAACAATGATATGATGAAATGAACAATGAAATGATGAAATGAAAATGATATGATGAAATGAACAATGAAATGATGAAATGAACAATGAAATGACGAAATGAACAATGAAATGATGAAAACAATGAAATGATGAAATGAGAAATGAAATGATGAAACCCTAGAAGGGTTAAGTAAAAGTGAGAAACACACTAAATGCCAAGTGCATTGGCATATATGAAGTGAACATTCACGTAATAAGGGTGAGTAATTATGAAGAGCAATGTGCTAATGTTAATGAATGTGGTGACAACATGATACGAGGCTAATGTAAAAGATGAGAACAATCTCAAATGAGCCTAAGTATATGTTACCAAACGTACTCACCTATGAGAGTGTAAGTTAATGAAGAGACCACTCTATATGAACACTCTAATGAAAGTATTGAGTTTAACACACTTAATACTAATGATGAGATGAGAAATCATCTATTGAGCTATGATGTCCTCATACTAGAAGCCAACTTTCATGACGTATGAGATGAATGTAATGGAACTTTATACTGAGCACCGATAGACTAGCTATGAGCGGTGATGCCTTCTTTCGGGAAGGGCGGAGGTTCACGTAACTCTCATGAGATGAGACTGTCCGGCATGCCGGGTATGGGTCTCCTTATATCTCCTAGTCTTCGAACCTATACTGCCAATATAGGGATCTGGCGGGGTTCAAATCCCATGTACGCTAGCATGTTTTGGGTCACTTTGGCCGGTGATTCCACCTCTTTTCGGTGTGGGGAGACACTGGATTTCATGATGCTCACATGATCTATGTCGGTTAAAGTTAAAGTTCCCAATGAATGAATGGGCCAGCCTCAAATGATGCACATAATGAAATGAATGATACCAAAGGTGTTAGGATAGGATAATCAAAAGGTGAGTTAGATTCAAGTAATGACATTAGGTCATTCTTGGTCATTGCACAACGAACCTAATGAAAGTCTTAAACTACATCTAGGTATAGCTGGTGTTTACACTGACGTATGAATGAAATGAAATGGAGTACGTATGAATGAACGAAGCAGACTCTGTGTTTGCTAATGAAGACTCCCTAGTTGAGGTCCCATCTGTTGAGCCCTCATTTCTTGGATGTCTTAATGTCAAGTCCATGATTCCAAGGTCTCATGGCATATGATGAATGATATGAAAGAAGTTATGTGCTACATGCAAAGATGTATTGTATGTTATGTGTATGTGCTATGTGTAAATGTTATGTGTTGTGTGCAAATGTGAAAAGTATGATGATGTATGTTATTCTCATGGCATAACTTTCCTATTCAAATCTGGAAAGCTCACTGACTTTCCTAATCCGAATTTGGAAAGATTATTTACTTTCCTAATCCAAATTTGGAAACTTTCCTAATCTCAATTTGGCAAGTCCACTGACTTGACTCCAAAAATCATGTTGTTAGGAAAGAGCTATCCTTTCTCATGCATGTCCTTGGTGTGTGCTTGCATATACCCATACTTAGTACAAGTGTGTACTAACCCTATACAAACTCTACTATTTTAGGTGCAGGCACAGGTGGACGATAGAGCTACAGGATCATCGTTGCAGTTATCCGGACGTCCAGCATTCATCCGGTTTTGGTAGGTCCTCATGCTTTCGAGGATGCTACTGTTTTATGTTCTAGCTTAGTTTTAGAGTTGAGCTAGTGGAGCATGTTCCACTAGCGTTTCTTTCCTATTTTATTCAGACTATGTATTGGTCATTTTGGCAAGTATAAAATTAAGATTTTGAACTATTCTTTCATTTGATTACCTCTTAATGATTAGATGGTTGATGGTGAACAAATTACGAATGTATTAGAAATGTTTAGTAAGCAATGTTTAAAACAAAAAGTTTCAAATTTTCCGCTAAAATTAACCTATGTAAAGTAAGAATGACGTAAGTAGGCTTGTCTGCGACCTCTGAGAGGTCAACGACGCCGGTCTCGTCTGGGTCTAGATTCCAGTCGTGACAAAGTTTGTATCAGAGCACTAGGTTAAATTACGAAAATAATAAGTTCACATCAACCACATTGAGTAGTTTCTAAGTCATGGTAGTGAAGTTCACCACTATCCTGGATTAGAGACTGCATGATGCGTAGGAAAATTTCCCTTCTTCTACTCTTTATCGTGCTATCTAGAGCCTTGACAATTTGTGTCATTTTAAATATCTAACTTCGTTCTTGTGTGCGCGCTTAGAAGAATACACAAAAGAATTAGGATGACCAAGTGGTCTAAGGTGCTAGACTCAAGATCTGGCCTTCCCAAGAAGGGGCAGTGATAGAAATGCCTGCGTGAACGAAAGACGTTTGATAAGAGTGGTTGTTCGCATGAAGGTGAGTGCATGGTAGGTTCTAAAGCCTGCTATGAGTATTGATGAAGAGGAGAAGGATAAGTTTGCTGCTTACTAGCTCAAGAAGATGGCTCAGGTATGGATTACTTCAGAAATCTAGACTACCATAGTCTATCGAAACAGGTAGTAAGGTTAACTTTCCAAATAAGTTAGAGTTAAAATGAATTCATGCTTGCATGTCATGTTGATGTTTTGTATAGCGTGGACATGATTTTTGTGTTGCATGAGTTGTGAGGTGCATCAAGTTAAGTGCGATTGAGAAGGAAGTTCCTTAATCTCAAATATGAAGCTTCAGATAAGATTGTGTAATATGCATTATCCAGAGTAAGTGTGAAACACAAATTCACAAAGAGTAAAGTCTCAAGTATGTTTAGATATCTTCGAAAATCGCCCTCTTTATTTAAAATGATGTGTAGTGTCATTCGGGGACGAATGTTCCTAAGGGGTGGATAATGTAACAACCCTAAAAAAAATAGATATGCTAAGTAATGCTTAATGTGCCAAGAATGCCTACGATTAGACCAGGGTTCACACAGATTGATGCGCGTAGAACCAGACCTCAGAACCCTTGGTATAGCCAAGTCAACTAACTTTGGAAGTTAGTTGAGCTAGGAAAGGTTGGGACCAACCATGTAGGGCTCTCGAATACAAAGATTTACTCGAAGGAGTTTTTACCGGACTTAAAAAGAAGGAATTTTAAGTTTTGAGGGTCTAGGGGTAAAATGGTCTTTTATCAGGCTAAGGGTAATATCATAATTACCCTATATATATATATATATCTTTAATTATTTAATAATATGGAGGGGCAATTTTGGGAGAGAGAGCCGAATTTGAGCTCTAGGAGTGGAGTCTTGCTCCACCCGGGTTCGAACCTAGGTGGAAGCAATGATTTAACTTATTTTTATTTAAATTGATAAATTAATTTAATTAATTAATAATTATTAGCTGATTTAAGAAAATGGAAAATCAGATTTTTATTATTAATTATTTATTAATTAACATGTCTTATTTTGACTAAGTCTCAACTAGAGTCCTAATCCTAAGGAACCTCTCTCTCTCTTTCACGTTTCATCCACTTCTCCCATTTTTTTTTTTTCACGTTTTTCTGTTAACAAAGCAGCAACAAAAAATTAGAAATAACAACAAAACACTGGAAGAACTCATAAGAATTCAAACGACAAAAAACAATCCATAAAAGTAAAGCAAAACGTGAAATTCTCGACGGGTAAGGTGGGAATTTCTGTGTTGGACGTTGGGTTGGTGGTGATTCTGGGTAGCAACTTTGTGTGTTGAACAACACCAAGAACAGGTATGGGTTTTCTCTCTTGGAATCGTTTCTCCAAGAGGAATTTCTTTCTACAAAAGTCGACATATGAATCTAGGGTTGTCCCCTTGAATGTTGAACTCCTTGTCCCTAGTCTCCTTCCGATTTCAATCTAAATTAGTTTAGAAATCATGTTGTTGGTATGGTTGCTGGTAGCTAAGTGTGAAATATGATGTTCCTTGTGATTTTATGTTTGGAAATAACAAGCATGTTCAATGATGTCAACCGAAAATGATGTGGTGCAAAGTGTAAAATGTTTGTTGTTGTTCTCTATTTTGAAGTCTTAAAATGGCTTGTTTGATGATTGGAATTATTGTGCATAAGGTGTGTAAATTGTGATGTTAAATGAAGTGTAAGATGGCTGATTAGTGGAAAAATCTAAGCTAAAACAACAACGAATCTACACCTAAGAATGTGTTAAACGAATCGTGAAAGTACCTCAAAACGAACGTATGAATGCTGTTAAATAAAGGCCAGAAAATTTAATACAATTTTCAGCACTTGGTGATGGAATTTTCGGCCAGAATACTTAAGGTTGAGCGGTTTAAAAATATATTTAAAATATGTGAGGTCAGTGGGGATTGAACCCAAGACCTCACTACATGAAAGCTGGAAAAAAAATGAGAGGTGTGGGATTCGAACCCACAACCTCTCTGCCAAACAAGAGAGTAAGAGGGGAATTTTAAATTAATAAAATAAATGTGGAGAGTGGGGATTGAACCCCCAACCTCTTGAATGGATGAGAGAGTTAGGAGAAAAATAAAATAAATGTGGAGAGTGGGGATTGAACCCCCAACCTCTTGAATGGATGAGAAAGTTAGGAGAAAAATAAAGGAGAAAAATAAATGAGGAGAGTGGGGATTGAACCCCCAACCTCTTGAATTGATGAGAGAGTTAGGAGAAAAATAAAGGAGAAAATAAATGTGGAGAGTGGGGATTGAACCCACAACCTCTTGGATAGGTGAGAAAGTTAAGAGATAAATTAAAATAAAAATAATGAGCTTGTGGGGGATTGATCCCACAACCTCCTTAACTTAAACGAAAAAAGAGAGGAGAAAAAGAAAGGAAATATTATGGGGTTGATGGGAATCGAACTAGGGTCTCCCAAATCTGAAAAATGTAATTATCAAGTTTAAAATAAGATTAAGTGTTGTCCACAGGATTCGAAATAGGATTCCCTTGCCCAAATTCCGTATTGATACATAAGTCATACGTGAATTAAATGTTCAAGAATAATGCCACCTACTTAGATCGAAATCGAGATCTTGGCATACATACAAGATACATAAGTCTTGTATGACATAATCTTAGGAAGATATGAATCACTTAGACGTATATGAATGAAGCCTCATGGCTTGTATGTATGGACACATAAGTCTAACATACGTTTAAAAGTAAGTGATCCTAAGATGTATGTAATGAAATGATGAAACCCTAGAAGGGTTAAGTATGAGTGTAAATACACTAAATGGCCAAGTGCATTGGCATATGATGAAATGAACAATGAAATGATGAAATGAACAATGATATGATGAAATGAACAATGATATGATTAAATGAACAATGAAATGATGAAATGAAAAATGATATGATGAAATGAACAATGAAATGATGAAATGAACAATGAAATGACGAAATGAACAATGAAATGATGAAATGGACAATGAAATGATGAAATGAGAAATGAAATGATGAAACCCTAGAAGGGTTAAGTAAAAGTGAGAAACACACTAAATGACCAAGTGCATTGGCATATAATGAAGTGAACATTCACGTAATAAGGGGTGAGTAATTATGAAGAGCACATGTGCTAATGTTAATGAATGTGGTGACAACATGATACGAGGCTAATGTAAAAGATGAGAACAATCTCAAATGAACCTAAGTATATGTTACCAAAACGTACTCACCTATGAGAGTGTAAAGTTAATGAAGAGACCACTCTATATGAACACTCTAATGAAAGTATTGAGTTTAACACACTTAATACTAATGATGAGATGAGAAATCATCTATTGAGATATGATGTCCTCATACTAGAAGCCAACTTCCATGACGTATGAGATGAATGTAATGGAACTTTATACTGAGCACCGATAAACTAGTTATGAGCGGTGATGCCTTCTTTCGGGAAGGGCGGAGGTTCACGTAACTCTCATGAGATGAGACTGTCCGGCATGCCGGGTATGGGTCTCCTTATATCTCCTAGTCTTCGAACCTATACTGCCAATATAGGGATCTGGCGGGGTTCAAATCCCATGTACGCTAGCATGTTTTGGGTCACTTTGGCCGGTGATTCCACCTCTTTTCGGTGTGGGGGAGACACTGGATTTCATGATGCTCACATGATCTATGTCGGTTAAAGTTAAAGTTCCCAATGAATGAATGGGGCCAGCCTCAAATGATGCACATAATGAAATGAATGATACCAAAGGTGTTAGGATAGGATAATCAAAAGGTGAGTTAGATTCAAGTAATGACATTAG
Source organism: Solanum lycopersicoides (assembly GCA_022817965.1). Taxonomy (NCBI): domain Eukaryota; kingdom Viridiplantae; phylum Streptophyta; class Magnoliopsida; order Solanales; family Solanaceae; genus Solanum; species Solanum lycopersicoides. Next base: position 61,477,572 of record CM040621.1, on the reverse strand, counting down.
GTCATTCTTGGTCATTGCACAACGAACCTAATGAAAGTCTTAAACTACATCTTAGGTATAACTGGTGTTTACACTGGCGTATGAATGAAATGAAATGGAGTACGTATGAATGAACGAAGCAGACTCTGTGTTTGCTAATGAAGACTCCCTAGTTGAGGTCCCATCTGTTGAGCCCTCATTTCTGGGATGTCTTAATGTCAAGTCCATGATTCCAAGATCTCATGGCATATGAATGAATGATATGAAAGAAGTTATGTGCTACATGCATAGATGTACTGTATGTTATGTGGTATGTGCTATGTGTAAATGTTATGTGTTGTGTGCAAATGTTAAAAGTATGATGATATATGTTATTCTCATGGCATAACTTTCCTATTCAAAATCTGGAAAGCTCACTGACTTTCTTAATCCGAATTTGGAAAGATTATTTACTTTCCTAATCCAAATTTGGAAACTTTCCTAATCTCAATTTGGCAAGTCCACTGACTTGACCTCCAAAAATAATGTTGTTAGGAAAGAGCTATCCTTTCTCATGCATGTCCTTGGTGTGTGCTTGCATATACCCATACTTAGTACAAGTGTGTACTAACCCTATACAAACTCTACTATTTTAGGTGCAGGCACAGGTGGACGATAGAGCTACAGGATCATCGCTGCAGTTATCCGGACGTCCAGCATTCATCCGGTTTTGGTAGGTCCTCATGCTTTCGAGGATGCTACTGTTTTATGTTCTAGGTTAGTTTTAGAGTTGAGCTAGTGGAGCATGTTCCACTAGCGTTTCTTTCCTATTTTATTCAGACTATGTATTGGTGTCATTTTGTCAAGTATAAAATTGAGATTTGTTGAACTATTCCTTTCATTTGATTACCTCTTAATGATTAGATGGTTGATGGTGAACAAATTACGAATGTATTAGAAATGTTTAGTAAGCAATGTTTAAAACAAAAAGTTTCAAATTTTCCACTAAAATTAACCTATGTAAAGTAAGAATAACGTAAGTAGGCTTGTCTGCGAACTCTGAGAGGTCAACGACGCCGGTCTCGTCTGGGGTCTAGATTCCAGTCGTGACAAATTATTTGTGCGGTTTCTTAAGGATATATTGGGTATATTAAGAAGGTTTAGAAATCTTAAACACTTAGATGAATTCATTATTTCATAATCAAAAAAAAAAAAACCTAAGAACTCTTTGGAACACCATTGAAGCTTGAAGGTATATTGGAGCTTGGAGGGTGATTTCTCCATCAAATCTTCTCAAATTTAGTGGTCTATCATAAATTAAGTTATGAATTTCATCCTTGAATCTTCTTTATTCAAGGATCAAAGCTTCAAAGTGTTTTTCAAAGACTTCTCAAAAGATTAACTTCTAAATTGAAATTTAGCCGTCGGTTCTTGCATAAAACGTTTTGAATCAATGTATTATGATTGATTTGTTGTTAGTTTGATGATTTTAGAATAAAATCTTTATGAACCAATTCAAATCATGAAATTCCAATTGTGACTATTTTATGGGTGAATTGATCATATCTCTATACTATTGAATTCTTGTATAGTTGGATTATGGCTATTGAATTATGAAAGAATAATGTTAGAATCATATGAAGGCTGTACTAAACTGATGAATTCATATTGCATTACCTTGAATTATCGTACATTGTTATTATTGGATTGAATTGGTGACTATGGATATTGGTAAGAGCCTATATGGATTGTATTGGTTGAATTGGAAATGGATTGGAGGTGTGATGAAGAGATTGGTGGTATGTTTATCTAAAATTCTCTATATTGTGTAGAATAGGTCTTATATGATGATGATGTTTGGTATGGTCCACTCATGGTGGCGGTGCTTTTGTGCCATACTTGTGAGTAATGTGGCCTTGTCGGCATGACTTTATAAATTGTGAAACATTGTGGCCTCATCGGCATTAGCCTATTAATTATGGATTTATCATGTATAAACTTGAATATGTAAGTATTGTGAAGGTCTTGATGACTTATGTGTATATGTGAAGTCAATGTATGAGTTCTTCGATATATGTCTCTAGTAGGCTATACTAAAGTCGTTATGTGTATTACTTCATGTTGAAGTATGATGCTTCTTGATGAATTATATGATACTTGTGATGACTTATAATTATGATACTATAGTAATCAATAAGGTGACCTATTGTTGATATTAATTTTCCCTATGCGCTTCTTTAATGATATGCTATATGTGATACGGTGAAATATGTGTGTGTATTGTTTTGGTAGACTTGTGTTCCTTACTTGATACATGCAAAATTTAAATGTGGATTCTTACTTAGTATCCTAAAGCTTCTTAGTATTGTATGTGTGATTGACATGTGACCTTGAACATAGCTAAGAAGGTCCTTTATGTGGAACCTTCAACGTAGATGGAAGGTTATGATATCCTTGATGTTGAAAGTTGTAATGGTATCCTTCTTGTGTGAATGGTGGATTTAGTATTGATATGCTCGAAGTTCTTTAACCATGTGCCTACATGGGATGTGTCCTAGCTCTTCCATTGTCAAGTAGAACACCCTTATCGGAGTAGGTTATGACTCCGGATTCCATGCCTAGGTAATATGGTCTATGTCGGTTATTACCTATTCTCATCATGTGGGATACATGATAGTGTTGGATAAGTACTATGAAGTTTAGATAGTTTAATGGGACGCTACACAGGGTACGAGTACACTTTGAAGATACTAGTGTTGGAGTTCTCTAGGTCTTCTCGAAGACAATTATATAAAAGTCTTTAAGTGTTGAATGTATCTTAAATGGTCTAATGAACATAATGACTTAATTAAAGGTATGTTAATAAAAAGGTATCTATCTACAGTAGGTTTGAGGTTTTCTTATGTAGGTTTTGATAGGGTGTATGGGCGTTCTCTTCATGTCTTACTTAGGTGAGTCTTAGAGTAATTTTAGGTAGGGAGTCTAATTAATGAAATGACAATAATGTTATCTTAAGTAGTCTAAAGGATCTCTTTGGTGTGTCTGAATGGATTGTATAGGTGGTCGCTTCATAACGTAGGAGGGTCTCATGTTTATCTGTTTTGGAGTATTCATGATGTATTGTTGTTGTAACAACCCTAATAATGAATAAGATAAATGCTTAAGGTGTCAATAATGCTTGTGATTACACCAAGGTTCACACGGATTGATACGCGTAGAACCAGACCTCAGAACCCTTACTACGGCCAAGCCAACTAACTTGGGGAGTTAGTTGAGCTTGTAAAGGTTGGAGCCAACCATGTGGGGCTCTCGAAAACGAAGATTTAATCGAAGAAGTCTTTACCTGACTTAAAAGAAGGAAATCTTAAGTTTTGAGGGTCCAGGGGTAAAATGGTCTTTTCCAGGCCAAGGGTAATATCGTAATTACCCTAAGGAATTAATTAATTGAATTTAATAACCGGTTCGGGTTGGGTCGACCCGAAGTGACCCATTTCCGCGAAATGGTGTTACCCGAGTTCGAGCCCCATTGGATGCAACAAATTGATGATTTACTTATTATTTAAAATCTGTTTTTTGTAAGGGAAAAATGTCCTTTCATGTATAATTAATTAAATAAGATTTTAAGTATTAAGGAGAGTCCTAAATTGACTAAGTCATCATCTAATCCTAAGCAACTTCACACGTTTCACTCTCTCACGTCTATCATATTTTCACGTTCAACTCTCTTGTTTTCTCTCTACCTAAAAACGTACAATAACATAAATTATATCAAGATTTCTTCACACTTGAAGAAATCACATGAAATTTTAAGAAAAACAAAGTAACCAAAAACGTTCAGGCAAAGAGAAGTTGTCCGTCGAGTGGTGTGGACGTTGAGGAGGCTTCGACTGATTTTAGAGAGGGTTTTGGGCAGCAAGTTCAACGTTTGAACATCAATTAAGGTATGGGTTTCTTCTCTCTTGGTCCCTTTCCCAAGAGACCCCTTAAGATTCAGTTATTCAGTCCGAAAACTAGGGTTGTTTTCCCCGTTGCATGTCCTGTCACTAGCTCCCAATGATTCGTAGGTTGGGTTTGTTTGCTGGTAGATTTAGGTATGTGTGATGTTTTTGTGCTGAATGTGAATATGTTTAGGTACGTGAAATCAAAAAATGACAACCAATGTGTGATCGAATTTATGTGCAAGTGTGTGCAAGTATGTTACTGTGACAAGGGTCTCGACTTGATGCTCAAAATTTGATAAGTTTGTAGTTGTTATTTTAAGTGCATAAATGTATATTGTTGAAGGAAATGTGGCTGATTTAATAACAATCTTTTAGCCAAACAAACCTATGAAAGATGCGCCTAAAAATGTGTTAAAATGGTATGTGAATACACCCTATGAATCAAGTGAAAGTGTGATGAATATGAGTTAGAAAATGACTAAATTTTCCAGTAATATACAATCTTGGGTTAGACTAAAAGTTGATGAATGAAAGCTGGAAATTTAGCAAATGTTAAAGGGGTGAGGCCACCAGGATTCGAACCTGTGACCTCACCCGTGTGGCTACTGTAATTCGCGAAAAAGGAAATGAAAAATGGGCTGGGGGAATCGAAATTGGCTGCTGGTTGGGTAAGAATAGAACAAATAATTTAAGTAAATAAACGGGAGGCGTGGGAATCGAACCCACGACCTCCAGGCAGCGAGTGAAAAAAGAGAAAATAAAGAAAAGAAAATGTGAGGAGTGGGCATCGAACCCACGACGTCAAGGCTGGAAAGGGGCATGGCGAATTAAATAATAAAATGAGGTGAGGCTATGGGGGCTCGATCCCAAAACCTCACTGCCAAAACGCCTAGCCTAGTGAATTTAATTATAAAATAAAATAGGAGTCTGTTGGGGTTCGAACCCACCACCTCACAGCCTCTAGCGAAATTAAAAGCAAAAATAAGGAGGTTGTGGGGGTTCGAACCCACAACCTCCCAATTCCCAGCGAAAATTAAGAATAAATAAAAGAGGTTGTGGGGGTTTGATCCCACAACTTCTTGGTTTAGGCGAAATTGGGCAACAACATGATAATGAAAAATAAAAAAAAAGGTTTGTGGGGGTTCGAACCCACAACTCTTCGGCCAAATTAAGAGGAAAACCAAGTAGAAAACTAAAGATGAAATGTTAATGTTGGGGTTCAATCTAGAGTCCCAATGTCATGGAGATTAAAAATAAAGTCAATAAAAAATGTAAATGTTATCTAAGTGATTCGAACTTGGTTTTCCTTGCCCAAACTTTCGTATTGATACACAAGTCATACGTGAACAAAATATCCAAGAATAGTGCCACCTACTTAGATCGAAATCAAGATCTTGGCATATATACAAGATACATAAGTCTTGTACTACATAATCTTAGGAATGTATGAATCACTTAACGAATTATGAATGAAGCCTCATGGCTTGTGTGTATAAACTCATAAGTCTAACATACGTTTTAATTAAGTGAACTTAAGATGTATGTAATGAAAGGATGTAACCCTAGAAGGGTTAAGTATGAGTGTAAAACAACTAAATGGCCTAGTGCATTGGCATACGATGAAATGATTATTATGTAATGAAATGAAGGAACCCTAGTAAGTAAGAGTGTGAAACACACAAATGGCCAAATATATTGGCATATGATGAAATGAATATTCACGTAAAATGGGGTGAGTAATTTTGAAGAGTAAATGTGCTAATGTTAATTAATGTGGTGACAACATGATATGAGGCTAATCTAAAAGATGAGAACAATCTCAAATGAGCCTAAGTAAATGTTACAAAAACGTACTCACCTATGAGAGTGTAAAGTTAATGAAGAGACCAGTCTCTATGAAAACTCTAATGAAAGTATTGAGATTAACACACTTAATACTAATGATGAGATGAGAAATAATCTATTGAGCTATGATGTCCTCATACTAGAAGCCAACTTCCATGACGTATGAGTTGAATGTAATGGAACTTTATACTGAGCACCGATAGACTAGCTATGAGCGATGATGCCTTCTTTGGGGAAGGACGGAGGTTCATGTAACTCTCATGAGATGAGACTGTCCGGCTTGCCGGGTATGGGTCTCCTTATATCTCCTGGTCTTCGAACCTATACTGCCAATATAGGGATCTGGCGGGGTTAAATTCCCATGTACGCTAGCATGTTTTGGGTCACCTTGGTCGGTGATTCCACCTCTTTTCGGTGTGGGGGAGACATTGGATTTCATGATGCTCATATGATCTATGTCGTTTAAAGTTAAAGTTCCCAATGAATGAATGAGGCCAGCCTCAAATGAAGCACATAATGAAATGAATGATACCAAAGGTGTTAGGATAGGATAATCAAGAAGTGGGCTAGACTCAGGTAATGACACTAGGTTATTCTTGATCATTGCACAGCAAACCCGATGAAAGTCTTAAACTACACCCTAGGTATAGCTGGTGTTTACACTGGCCTATGAACGAAATGAAATGAAGTACGTATGAATGAATGAAGCAGACTTTGTGTTTGCTAATGAAGACTCCTTATATGAGGTCCCATATGTTGAGCCCTCATTTTGGAAAGTCTTAATGTTAAGTCCATGGTTCCAAGGTCTCATGGCATATGAATGAATGTTATAAAAGATGTTATGTGCTATATGCAATATGATATGTGCTATGTGTAAGATGTTATGTGTGTGTGCAATATGATAACTATTATGATGCATGTTACTCTCATGGCATGACTTTCCTAATAAAAATTTGGAAAGCTCATTGACTTTCCTAATCCAAATTTGGAAAGCTCACTGACTTTCCTAATCCAAATTTGGAAGGTTCACTAACTTTTCTAATCTCAATTTGGCAAGTCCACTGACTTGACTTTCCATAATTATGTTTTTAGGAAAGAGCTTTTCTTTCTCATGCATGTCCTTGGTGTGTGCTTGCATATACCCATACTTAGTACAAGTGTGTACTAACCCTATACAACTCTACAATTTTAGGTGCAGGCACATGTGGACGCTAGAGCTACAGGTTGACGTTGCAGCTATCCGAACGTCGAGCATTCATCCGGACTTGGTAGGCCCTCATGCTTTCGAGGATGCTGCCATTTATATTCTAGCTTAGTTTTAGAGTTGAGCTAGTGGAGCATTTTCCACTAGCGTTTCTTTCCTGTTTTATTTAGACATTGTATTGGTGCCATTTTGGCAACTACATCTTTATTACTATATTATACTATTTATTTCATTTGATGATCTTAATATTAGATGGTTGATGGTGAACAATTATGTAATGATGAGAATGTTTAATAAGTATGTTAAGAAACAAAAAGTTTCAAATTTTCCACTAAAATTAACCTAAATGAAGTAAGAATGACGTAAGTAGGCTTGTCAGCGACCTCTGAGAGGTCAACGACGCCAGTCTCGTCTGGGGTCTAGATTTTGGTCGTGACAAAGTTGGTATCAGAGTACTAGGTTACATTCCAAAAATAATATGTTCACATCAACCACATTGAGTAGTTTCTAAGTCATGGTAGTGAAGTGCACCACTATCCTGGATTAGAGACTGCATGATGCGTAGGAAAACTTCCCTTCTTCTGATATTATCGTGCTTTTCCTAATGTCTAGTTTCTTGGTGTTATGAGCGTGTCTAACATCAATCTTTGTTGTTTTCAGAGAATCAATACTAGGAGGAACATGGGACAGAGAAGAGGAGATGCAGCTGCAGGGTGCAATCAGGTTCCACCCTAGGCTCCAGCTGAAGGAGTGGCTATGCCAGTTAACCCAGCTGGGTTGACTGATGCTAAGGTGAGGGCATCTCTGGACCAGATGGCACAGGCCATTACTATTCAGGCCCAGGCTATGACTGCCTAGGTCAACCGGCAGGATCTTCAGAGGGAGAACCCACCGGTTCGTAGCATGGTTGACAGGCTAAGAGACTTCACGAGGATGAATCCTCCTATTTTCACAAGGTCTAAGACTTCAGAGGACCCCCAGGAGTTTGTGGACGAGGTGCATAAGATTCTGGTGGCTATGGGGACCACAGATGCTGAGAGGCTGAGCTGGCTTCCTATCAGCTCAAGGATGTGTCACAGACTTGGTGCAAGATGTGGCAGGATAGCCAAGCTTTGGGCGTAGTTCCAGTCACTTGGGAGCTGTTTAAGACAACCTTTCTGGAGATATTCTTTCCCAGAGAAATGAGGGAGGCCAAGGTTGAGGAGTTCATCAACCTTAAGCATGGATCTATGATAGTCAGGGAGTATTCCCTTATGTTTGTTAAGCTATCCAGGTATGCTACTTTCCTTAGTATCTAACAGCAAGGATAAGGTGAGTACTGAAGTTTGTTACATTTTCCAGGTATGCTACTTCCCTTGTGTCTAACAGCAGGGATGATATGAGCAGGTTCCTCACAGGAATCAATGGAGATCTGGAGGAGGAGTGTCGGTCTGCGATGCTCCATGATAATATGGACCGTTCAGGTTGATGGTGCATGTCCAACAGGTAGAGGACAACCGCAATAAGAGGGGTATTCGTGATGCTAGGAGGCCTAAGTCTCATGATCAGGTAGGTCCCAGTCCTGGAGGCCACAAAAACAATTTTGGCGTCCGTGAGCAGTCCAAGTTCAAGAAGGGGCACAGAGTTCTGGGAACTCTAAATTTCAGAGGAGTACAGCACCTAGAAGAGGCAGACCTGAGCCCAAGAAAAGCAATGGAGGTGAGATGCAGCGTCCCAAAATGAACTGTGCTAAGTGTGGCGTGCTCACAGTGGAGAGTGCAGACAGAGCACTGATGCCTGCTTCGGTTGCGGTAAGAGTGGGCACATGGTTAAAGACTGCCCACAAAACAGAGGTCAGGATGGAGGTAATGCTCAACCTAGGCCTAATCCACAGGGTGCAGCAGCAGCCGAGCCTCCTAAGAGTAACAGGTTTTATGCCCTGAAGGGAAGAGAGGAGAAGGAGAAGTCCGGTGATGTGGTCACAGGTATGCTGCAAGTATTCTCAACTTCTGTTTATGCTTTACTTGATCCAGGGTCTACGCTTTCCTTTGTAACTCCTTTGCTTGCTCTCACTTTTGAGATATTGCCTGAAGTTCTGTATGATCCTATAGAGGTTAGTACACCTTTAGGAGAGAATGTAAGGACTGATAGAGTATACAAGGATTGCCCAATAGTTGTGAGTGGTAAGACTATGTGTGCAGACTTGGTTGAGTTACCCATGCATGATTTTGATGTTATTCTTGGAATGGACTGGCTTCACAGTTGTTATGCTTTCTTGGACTGTCGTAGTAGAGTGGGGATATTTTGTTTCCCTGATGAAGAGGAGCTATTCTGGGAGGGATACAACTCGAGTCGTCCTAACCTCTTGATTTCTAACCTTAAGGCCAATAAAATGGTGTCCAAGGGGTTGTTATGTCATCTTGTGAGTGTTAATTATTTAGATCATGACATTCCTTCCATAGACTCGTTGCCTGTAGTGAATGAGTTCCTAGATGTATTTCCTGATGATTTGCCTGGAGTCCCTCCCCTCGAGAGATTGATTTTGGTATAGACTTAGAACCCGATACTAAACCAATTTCACTTCCTCCTTACAGAATGGCTCCAGCTGAACTCAAAGAGTTGAATCTGCAGTTAAAAGATCTCACTAACAAGGGTTTCATTAAGCCGAGCATATCCCCTTGGGGCTCTCCAGTGTTGTTTGTGAAAAAGAAGTATGGAACCATTAGAATGTGTATCGATTATCGGCAGCTCAACAAAGTCACTATAAAGAATAAGTATCCACTTCCCAGAATAGATGATTTGTTCAATCAGCTCCAAGGGTCTAGTTTCTTCTCTAAGATTGATCTTCGTTCAGGGTATCATCAACTTAGGGTTAGGGATGGAGATATCCCAAAGACAGCCTTTCGTACCCGTTATGGTCACTGTGAGTTCTTAGTCATATCATTTGGTCTTACGAATGCACCTGCTGCATTTATGGACCTCATGAACCGAGTCTTCCGTGAATACCTTGACTCTTTCGTCATAGTATTCATTGATGACATTCTCATCTACTCTAGGACCAAGAAAGAGCATGAACAAAATTTGAGACTAACCTTGCAGGTAGTTAGACAACATCAGCTGTATGCCAAATTCAGCAAGTGTGAATTTTGGCTTAGATCAGTGACCTTCCTGGGTCATGTTGTGTCCGATCATGGCGTGGAGGTGTATCCCAGGAAGACTAAGGCTGTGAAGAACTGGAAAAAACCTCTTACTCCCACAGACATCCGTAGCTTTTTGGGATTGGTTTGTTTCTACCGCAGGTTTGTGGAGGGCTTTTCTTCCATTGATGCCCCATTGACAGCTTTGACTAAGAAGAAAGCCAAGTTTGAATGGATGGAGACTTGTGAAAGGAGTTTGCAGGAGCTCAAGGACAGACTCACTTCAGCCCCGGTGCTTATTTTGCCTAAGTGTGGTGAGAATTACATTGTTTACTGTGATGCATCTAGGGTTGATTTGGGTTGTGTTCTTATGCAGGTTGGTAAGGTGATAGCTTATGCGTCCTGACAACTCAAGGTTCATGGAGTGCATGTGGATGTGTTCACAGACCACAAGCAGAGAGAGTTGAATCTACGTCAGCGGAGATGGTTGGAGCTGTTGAAGGACTATGACATGAAAGTTCACTACCATCCAGGTAAGGCTAATGTTGTAGCTGATGCTTTGAGCAGGATGAGCATGGGAAGTACAACCCACGTAGAGGATGAGAAGAACGAGTTGGTGAAAGATGTAGACAGACTGGCCAGACTGGGTGTGCTATTGGTTGACTCTACTAGTGGGGGTGTTTCAGTTCATCCTAGTTCTGAATCATCCTTGGTAGTTGAAGTCAAGCAGGGTCAGCATCTAGATCCAGTGTTGATGGAGCTAAAGGACTCAGTGTTGATGAAGATGAATGAGTCTTTCGCTTTGGGAGGTAATGGCATACTTAGATATCAGGATAGGCTGTGTGTACCATATGTGGATGATTTGCGGACCAGGATTGTTGCAGAGGCCCATGGTTCTAAATATTCCATACATCCACGTTCCACCAAGATGTATGTCACGACTGGAATCTAGACCCCAGGCGAGACCGGCGTCGTTGACCTCTCAGAGGTCGCAGACAAGCCTACTTACGTCATTCTTACTTTACATAGGTTAATTTTTAGCGGAAAATTTGAAACTTTTTGTTTCTAAACATTACTTACTAAACATTTCTAATACATTCGTAATTTGTTCAACATCAACCATCTAATCATTAAGAGATAATCAAATGAAAGGAATAGTTCAATAAACATAAGTGTATAATTGCCAAAATGGCACCAATACATAGTCTGAATAAGATAAGAAAGAAACGGTAGTGGAACAAACTCCACTAGCTCAACTCCTAAACTAAGCTAGAACATAAACAGTAGCATCCTCGAAAGCATGAGGACCTACCAAAACCGGATGAATGCTGGACGTCCGGATAACTGCAGCGATGATCCTGTAGCTCTATCGTCCACCTGTGCCTGCACCTAAAATAGTGGAGTTTGTATAGGGTTAGTACACACTTGTACTAAGTATGGGTATATGCAAGTACACACCAAGGACATGCATGAGAAAGAATAGCTCTTTCCTAACAACATGATTTTTGGAAGTCAAGTCAGTGGACTTGCTAAATTGAGATTTGGAAAGTTTCCTAATTTGAATTAGGAAAGTAAATGATCTTTCCAAATCTGGATTAGGAAAGTCAGTGAGTTTTCCAGATTTGGAATAGAAAAGTTATGCCATGAGAATAACATACATCATCATACTTTTCACATTTTCACACAGCACATAACATTTACACATAGCACATATCATATATCATACAGTACATTTTGCATGTAGCACATAACTTCGTTCATATCATTCATTCATATGCCATGAGACCTTGGAATCATGGACTTGACATTAAGACATCCCAGAAATGAGGGCTCAACATATGGGACCTCAACTAGGGAGTCTTCGTTAGCAAACACAGAGTCTGCTTCATTCATTCATACGTACTTCATTTCAATTCATTCATAGTCCAGTGTAACCACCGGTTATACCTAGGATGTAGTTTAAGACTTTCATTAGGTTCGTTGTGCAATGACGAAGAATGACCTAATGTCATTACTTGAATCTAACTCACCTTTTGATTATCCTATCCTAACACCTTTGGTATTCATTCATTTCATTATGTGCATCATTTGAGGCTGACCTCATTCATTCATTGGGAACTTTAACTTTAACCGACATAGATCATGTGAGCATCATGAAATCCAGTGTCTCCCCCACACCGAAAAGAGGTGGAATCACCGGCCAAAGTGATCCAATAACATGCTAGCGTACATGGGAATTTAACCCCGCCAGATCCCTATATTGGCAGTATAGGTTTGAAGACTAAGAGTTATAAGGAAACCCATACCCGGCAAGCCGGACAGTCTCATCTCATGAGAGTTACGTGAACCTCCGCCCTTCCCGAAAGAAGGCATCACCGCTCATAGCTAGTCTATCGGTGCTCAATATAAAGTTCCATTTCATTCATCTCATACGTCATGGAAGCTGGCTTCTAGTATGAGGACATCATAGCTCATTAGATGATTTCTCATCTCATCATTAGTATTAAGTGTGTTAAGCTCAATACTCTCATTAGAGTGTTCATAGAGACTGGTCGTTTCATTATCTTACACTATCACAGGTGAGTACGTAACGGTAACATTTACTTAGGATCATTTGAGATTGCTCTTATCATTTACATTATCCTCGTATCATGTTGTCACCACATTAATTAACATTAGCACATTTGCTCTTCATAATTACTCACCATTTATTACGTGAATGTTCACTTCATTATATGCCAATGCACTTGGCCATTTAGTGTGTTTCACACTTTTTCTTAACCCTTCTAGGGTTTCATCATTTCATTTCTCATTTCATCATTTGATTGTTAATTTCATCATTTCATTTTCCATTTCGTCATTTCATTGTTCATTTCATCATTTCATTGTTCATTTAATCATATCATTGTTCATTATATCATTTCATTGTTCATTTCATCATATCATTGTTCATTTCATCATTTCATCATTTCATTGTTCATTTCATCATATCATTGTTCATTTCATCATAGGCCAATGCACTTGGCAATTTAGTGTGTTTCACACTCTTACTTAACCCTTCTAGGGTTTCATCATTTCATTTCATACATCTTAGGTTCACTTATTTTTAAACGTATGCTAGACTTATGGGTCTATACATACAAGCCATGAGGCTTCATTCATAGTTCGTTAAGTGACTCATATCTTCCTAAGATTATGTAGTACAAGACTTATGTATCTTGTATGTATGCCAAGATCTCGATTTCGATCTAAGTAGGTGGCATTATTCTTGAACGTTTAATTCACGTATGACTTATGTATCAATACGGAATTTGGGAAAGGGAACCCAAGTTCGAATCCCTTGGACAACACTTAATCTTATTTTAAACTTGATAATTGCATTTTTCAGATTTGGGAGACCCTAGTTCGATTCCCATCAACCCTATAATATTTCCTTTCTTTTTCTCCTCTATTTTTTTCGTTTACGTCAAGGAGGGTGTGGGTTCAATCCACCACAAGCTCATTATTTTTATTTTAATTTATCTCTTAACTTTCTCACCTATCCAAGAGGTTGTGGGTTCAATCCCCACTCTCCACATTTATTTTCTCCTTTATTTTTCTCTTAACTCTCTCATTCATTCAAGAGGTTGGGGGTTTAATCCCCACTCTCCACATTTATTTTTCTCCTTTATTTTTCTCCTAACTTTCTCATCCATTCAAGAGGTTGGGGGTTCAATCCCCACTCTCCACATTTATTTTTTCTCCTTTATTTTTCTCCTAACTCTCTCATCCATTCAAGAGGTTGGGGTTCAATCCCCACTCTCCACATTTATTTTTCTCCTTATTTCACTATTTTTAACATGGTGAGGTCACGGGTTTGATCCTCAGTGACCTCACTTATTTTTCTTTATTTTTCATAGCTTATTAATGAACTTTACTTGGCTGAAATTAACCAACAATGTGCAGGAAATTTGAGATACATTTTTCAGCTTCTTTTCATCAACATTTAGAGTTAATTCTTAGGGCATTTCGTGAATAATTTAGCTAATAGTTTTTCACTCAAATCAGCCACATTATACTTCATATGAACATCACGATTAATACAAGTTTGTGAACGTGAAATACAACCATAAAACAAGTCATTTTCATACTTCAATCCGTGTTCAAAGTCACGACTACACATTGCACACACATAAACACATATTTTGGGAAAGCATAGGTTATCATTCGTACGATTCCAAATACACATTCATGAACATATTCATCACGGAAAAACACCTTACATGCCTAATATCTACCAGCAGACATACCAACCTACAACCATCAATAGGAGCTAGTGACAGGGACATGAAACGGGGAAACAATCCTAGTTTTCGGATTAGAATCGACTGAATCCTAGGGGTCTCTTGGGAATGGGACCAAGAGTAAGAAAACCCATACCTTTTATGTAGTTCAAACCTTGACTTGCTGCCCAAAACTTTCTCCAAAAATCACGTCCAAATCCCCTCAACTTCAACACAAATTCGACGGAATAATCCTCCCTCTTGCGTAACGTTTTTGATTAGTTGTTTGTTTGTAATTTTCGTTGTGAGTTCTTCAAGTGTGAAGAACTTTGTTTTACCTACTGTTTTTTGAAGTTATTTTGGAAGAAAAAACGTGAATGAGGGTGATAGAGACGTGAGAGAGAGAGGTAAGCATGGGAGAGGAGAGTTTTCTTAGGCTTAGGAGTCTAGTTTAGGACTTAGTCAAATAAGATTTTATTTAATTATTAAAAATCTGATTTCCTTTTATTTTAAATCAGCTAATAAATAATAAATATAAATTAGTTACATTAATTTACCAACTTAAATTAAAAACAATTTAATTCATTGCTTCCACCTAGGTTCGAACCCGGGTGGAGCAAGACTCCACTCCTAGAGCTCAAATTCGGCTCTCTCTCACAAAATTGCCCCTCCATATTATTAAATAATTAATTATATATATATTTAGGGTAATTACGATACTACCCTTAGCCTGGTAAAAGACCATTTTACGCCTAGACCCTCAAAACTTAAAATTCCTTCTTTTAAGTCCGGTAAAAACTCCTTCGATTAAATCTTTGTTTTCGAGAGCCTTACTTGGTTGGTCCCAACCTTTACAAGCTCAATAACTCCCCAAGTTACTCCCCAAGTTAGTTGGCTTGGTTGTAGAAAGGGTNGATTAGAATCGACTGAATCTAGGGGTCTCTTGGGAATGGGACCAAGAGTAAGAAAACGCCATACCTTTTATGTAGTTCAATTGACTTGCTGCCAAAACGTTCTCCAAAAATCACGTCCAAATCCCTCAACTTCAACACCAATTCGACGGAATAATCCTCCCTTTGCGTAACGTTTTTGATTAGTTGTTTGTTTGTAATTTTCGTTGTGAGTTCTTCAAGTGTGAAGAACTTGGTTACCTACTGTTTTTTGAAGTTATTTTGGAAGAAAAAACGTGAATGAGGGTGATAGAGACGTGAGAGAGAGAGGTAGCATGGGAGGAGAGTTTTCTTAGGCTTAGGAGTCTAGTTTAGGACTTAGTCAAATAAGATTTTATTTAATTATTAAAAATCTGATTTCCTTTTATTTTAAATCAGCTAATAAATAATAAATATAATAATTAATTACATTAAATTACCAACTTAAATTAAAAACAATTTAATTCATTGCTTCCACCTAGGTTCGAACCCGGGTGGAGCAAGACTCCACTCCTAGAGTTCAAATTCGGTTCTCTCTCCCAAAATTGCCCCTCCATATTCTAAATAATTAATTATATATATATTTGGGTAATTATGATATACTCCTTAGCCTGGTAAAAGACCATTTTACCCCTAGACCCTCAAAACTTAAAATTCCTTCTTTTAAGTCCGGTAAAACTCCTTCGATTAATCTTTGTTTTCGAGAGCTTACTTGGTTGGTCCCAACCTTTACAAGCTCAATTAACTCCCCAAGTTAGTTGGCTTGGTTGTAGCAAGGGTTCCGAGGTCTGGTTCTACGCGCATCACTCATGTGAACCCTGGTTAATCATAGGCATCTTGAACACACTAAGCATTTCTTATCTTATCCATTTTCAGGTTGTTACACTAATCATAGGCATTCTTGACACACTAAGCATTTCTTATCTTATCCATTTTCAGGTTGTTACATTATCCCCCCTTAGGAACATTCGTCCCGAATGACACTACTAACTATCTAGCGTAATGCCAGTCAGATCATAACATAGTTACTATACATAATCAAGAATAGAACAAAGAATGGTGAGAGGAAACTTAGACTTAAGAGTAGGAAGTCTAACCTCAAGGGCTGAATAGATGAGGGTAGCGGGATTCATGTCGGCCTCGGCCTCCCACGTAGCACCCTCAACAAGATTGATTCCTGCCACAATACCTTCACTGTGGCAATCTCCTTGTATACTCTATCAGCTCTCATTTCGTCCCGTCAGCTGTAAAGTCTTACAAACTTCAGGGAGTAATCCTGACTGATATCGAGCCCTGCTTAAGGTTGATGAATTCCTCAACCTTAGTCTCCTTCATTTATCTGGGAAAGAACTGCTCTAGAGTACGCCATCTTGAAAAGATTCCAAGTAATAGGACCTCTCCTAGGCCTTGCTATCCTATCACACTTATACCAGGATTGAGCTAACTCCTTTAGCTGGTAGGATGTCAACTCAGACTTCTTCACATCAATCAACCCAACAGCCTGAGCTTGTAAAGTGCTAGCTTGGGCCATTTATACAACGTTGTTCTTACTTCATCATCTGTCAACCCATTTGGGTTAACAGGCCACTCTATTCCAGCAGCTGGATCCTGGGGGAAAACTTGGATTACCCACAGCTGCTCCTCAATACTCCGCCTGCTTTTCTCCTTGTATTGATCTTTCGGAAACTTCAAGAGTTGATGTTAGACACGGTCATAACACCAAGAAAATCAGACATTAGGAAAAGCACGATAAGATCAGAAGAAGGGAAACTTTCCTACGCATCATGCAGTCTCTAATCCAGGATAGTGGTGCACTTCACTACCATGACTTAGAAACTACTCAATGTGGTTGATGTGAACTTATTATTTTCATAATTTTACCTAGTGCTCTGATACCAACTTATGATTTGATGGGAATCTAGACCACAGGCGAGACCGGCGTCGTTGACCTCTCAGAGGTCGCAGACAAGCCTACTTACGTCATTCTTACTTTACATAGGTTAATTTTTAGCGGAAAATTTGAAACTTTTTGTTTCTAAACATTACGTACTAAACATTTCTAATACATTCGTAATTTGTTCAACATCAACCATCTAATCATTAAGAGATAATCAAATGAAAGGAATAGTTCAATAAACATAAGTGTATAATTGCCAAAATGGCACCAATACATAGTCTGAATAAGATAAGAAAGAAACGCTAGTGGAACAAACTCCACTAGCTCAACTCCTAAACTAAGCTAGAACATAAACAGTAGCATCCTCGAAAGCATGAGGACCTACCAAAACCGGATGAATGTTGGACGTCCGGATAACTGCAGCGATGATCCTGTAGCTCTATCGTCCACCTGTGCCTGCACCTAAAATAGTAGAGTTTGTATAGGGTTAGTACACAATTGTACTAAGTATGGGTATATGCAAGTACACACCAAGGACATTCATGAGAAAGAATAGCTCTTTCCTAACAACATGATTTTTGGAAGTCAAGTCAGTGGACTTGCTAAATTGAGATTTGGAAAGTTTCCTAATTTGAATTAGGAAAGTAAATGATCTTTCCAAATATGGATTAGGAAAGTCAGTGAGCTTTCCAGTTTTGGAATAGGAAAGTTATGCCATGAGAATAACATACATCATCATACTTTTCACATTTTCACACAGCACATAACATTTACACATAGCACATATCATATAGCATACAGTACATTTTGCATGTAGCACATAACTTCGTTCATATCATTCATTCATATTCCATGAGACCTTGGAATCATGGACTTGACATTAAGACATACCAGAAATGAGGGCTCAACATATGGGACCTCAACTAGGGAGTCTTCGTTAGCAAACACAGAGTCTGCTTCATTCATTCATACGTACTTCATTTCAATTCATTCATAGTCCAGTGTAACCACCGGTTATACCTAGGATGTAGTTTAAGACTTTCATTAGGTTCGTTGTGCAATGACCAAGAATGACCTAATGTCATTACTTGAATCTAACTCACCTTTTGATTATCCTATCCTAACACCTTTGGTATTCATTAATTTCATTATGTGCATTATTTGAGGCTGGCCTCATTCATTCATTGGGAACTTTAACTTTAACCGACATAGATCATGTGAGCATCATGAAATCCAGTGTCTCCCCCACACCGAAAAGAGGTGGAATCACCGGCCAAAGTGATCCAATAACATGCTAGCGTACATGGGAATTTAACCCCGCCAGATCCCTATATTGGCACTATAGGTTCGAAGACTAGGAGATATAAGGAAACCCATACCCGGCAAGCCAGACAGTCTCATCTCATGAGAGTTACGTGAACTTCCGCCATTCCCGAAAGAAGGCATCACCGCTCATAGCTAGTCTATCGGTGCTCAGTATAAAGTTCCATTTCATTCATCTCATACGTCATGGAAGCTGACTTCTAGTATGAGGACATCATAGCTCATTTGATGATTTCTCATCTCATAATTAGTATTAAGTGTGTTAAGCTCAATACTCTCATTAGAGTGTTCATAGAGACTGGTCTCTTCATTATCTTACACTCTCATAGGTGAGTACGTATCGGTAACATTTACTTAGGCTCATTTGAGATTGCTCTTATCTTTTACATTATCCTCGTATCATGTTGTCAGCACATTCATTAACATTAGCACATTTGCTCTTCATAATTACTAACCATTTATTACGTGAATGTTCACTTCATCATATGCCAATGCACTTGGCCATTTAGTGTGTTTCACACTTTTTCTTAACCCTTCTAGGGTTTCATCATTTCATTTCTCATTTCATCATTTGATTGTTCATTTCATCATTTCATTTTTCATTTCGTCATTTCATTATTCATTTCATCATTTCATTGTTCATTTAATCATATCATTGTTCATTATATCATTTCATTGTTCATTTCATCATTTCATTGTTCATTCATCATTTCATTTTCATTTCATTTCATTGTTCATTTCATCATTCATTGTTCATTTCATCATAGGCCAATGCACTTGGCAATTTAGTGTGTTTCACACTCTTACTTAACCCTTCTAGGGTTTCATCATTTCATTTCATACATCTTAGGTTCACTTATTTTTAAACGTATGCTAGACTTATGGGTCTATACATACAATCCATGAGGCTTCATTCATAGTTCTCTAAGTGACTCATATCTTCCTAAGATTATGTAGTACAAGACTTATGTATCTTGTATGTATGCCAAGATCTCGATTTCGATCTAAGTAGGTGGCATTATTCTTGAACATTTAATTCACGTATGACTTATGTATCAATACAGAATTTAGGAAAGGGAACCCAAGTTCGAATCCCTTGGACAACACTTAATCTTATTTTAAACTTGATAATTGCATTTTTCAGATTTGGGAGACCCTAGTTCGATTCCCATCAACCCCATAATATTTCCTTTCTTTTTCTCCTCTATTTTTTTCGTTTACGTCAAGGAGGTTGTGGGTTCAATCCACCACAAGCTCATTATTTTTATTTTAATTTATCTCTTAACTTTCTCACCTATCCAAGAGGTTGTGGGTTCAATCCCCACTCTCCACATTTATTTTCTCTTTTATTTTTCTCTTAACTCTCTCATTCATTCAAGAGGTTGGGGGTTTAATCCCCACTCTCCACATTTATTTTTCTCCTTTATTTTTCTCCTAACTTTCTCATCCATTCAAAAGGTTGGGGTTTCAATCCCCACTCTCCACATTTATTTTTTCTCCTTTATTTTTCTCCTAACTCTCTCATCCATTCAAGAGGTTGGGGGTTCAATCCCCACTCTCCACATTTATTTTTCTCCTTATTTCACTATTTTTAACATGGTGAGGTCACGGGTTTGATCCTCAGTGACCTCACTTATTTTTCTTTATTTTTCATAGCTTATTAATGAACTTTACTTGGCTGAAATTAACCAACAATGTGCTGGAAATTTGAGATACATTTTTCAGCTTCTTTTCATCAACATTTAGAGTTAATTCTTAGGGCATTTCGTGAATCATTTAGCTAATAGTTTTTCACTCAAATCAGCCACATTATACTTCATATGAACATCACTATTAATACAAGTTTGTGAACGTGAAATACAACCATAAAACAAGTCATTTTCATACTTCAATCCGTGTTCAAAGTCACGACTACACATTGCACACACATTGCACACATATTTTCGGAAAGCATAGGTTATCATTCGTACGATTCCAAATACACATTCATGAACATATTCATCACGGAAAAACACCTTACATGTCTAATATCTACCAGCAGACATACCAACCTACAACCATCAATAGGAGCTAGTGACAGGGACATGAAACGGGGAAACAATCCTAGTTTTCGGATTAGAATCGACTGAATCCTAGGGGTCTCTTGGGAATGGGACCAAGAGTAAGAAAACCCATACCTTTTATGTAGTTCAAACCTTGACTTGCTGCCCAAAACTTTCTCCAAAAATCACGTCCAAATCCCCTCAACTTCAACACCAATTCGACGGAATAATCCTCCCTCTTGCGTAACGTTTTTGATTAGTTGTTTGTTTGTAATCTTCGTTGTGAGTTC
Organism: Solanum lycopersicoides; assembly: GCA_022817965.1. Classification (NCBI taxonomy): domain Eukaryota; kingdom Viridiplantae; phylum Streptophyta; class Magnoliopsida; order Solanales; family Solanaceae; genus Solanum; species Solanum lycopersicoides. Next base: position 61,456,765 of record CM040621.1, on the reverse strand, counting down.
TTTAAGTGTGAAGAACTTTGGTTTACCTACTGTTTTTTGAAGTTATTTTGGAAGAAAAAACGTGAATGAGGGTGATAGAGACGTGAGAGAGAGAGGTAAGCATGGGAGAGGAGAGTTTTCTTAGGCTTAGGAGTCTAGTTTAGGACTTAGTCAAATAAGATTTTATTTAATTATTAAAATCTGATTTCCTTTTATTTTAATCAGCTAATAAATAATAAATATAAATTAGTTACATTAATTTACCAACTTAAATTAAAAACAATTTAATTCATTGCTTCCACCTAGGTTCGAACCCGGGTGGAGCAAGACTCCACTCCTAGAGCTCAAATTCGGCTCTCTCTCACAAAATTGCCCCTCCATATTATTAAATAATTAATTATATATATATTTAGGGTAATTACGATACTACCCTTAGCCTGGTAAAAGACCATTTTACCCCTAGACTCTCAAAACTTAAAATTCCTTCTTTTTAAGTCCGGTAAAAACTCCTTCGATTAAATCTTTGTTTTCGAGAGCCTTACTTGGTTGGTCCCAACCTTTCCAAGCTCAATTAACTCCCCAAGTTAGTTGGCTTGGTTGTAGCAAGGGTTCCGAGGTCTGGTTCTACGCGCATCACTCCGTGTGAACCCTGGTCTAATCATAGGCATTCTTGACACACTAAGCATTTCTTATCTTATCCATTTTCAGAGTTGTTACACTAATCATAGGCATTCTTGACACACTAAGCATTTCTTATCTTATCCATTTTCAGGGTTGTTACAATGTATCATGATCTTAAGCAGATTTATTGGTGGGATGGCATGAAGAAGGACATTGCAAATATGTGGCCAAGTGTCCTAATTGTCAGCAGGTTAAGGCAAAGCATCTTAAGCCTGGCTGTCTGACTCATATTATTGAGGTTCCGACTTGAAGTGGGAGGCCATTAATATGGACTTCGTGGTTGGTCTTCCGAGGACTAGGAGGCAACATGACTCCATATGGGTTATTGTGGACAGATTGACTAAGTCTGTCCACTTTATCTCTGTGAAGTCTACTTACAGAGCTGGGATTATGCGATACTCTACATTGATGAGATTGTGAAATGGCATGAGATTCCTTTGTCTATCATTTCAGATAGAGAAGCCCAATTTACTTCACATTTCTGGAGATCTTTCCAAAAAAGCTTGGGCACGCAGGAAAAGCTTAGCACTGCTTTTCATCCTCAGACAGATGGGCAGGCAGAGCGCACCATTCAGACATTGGAGGACATGTTGAGAGCGTGTGTGCTTGACTTCAGAGGAAGTTGGGATGACCATCTGCCTTTGATAGAGTTCTCGTATAATAATAGTTATCACTCCAGCGTTGGGATGGCACCGTTTGAGGCACTTTATGGTAGATGTGTAGATCTCCAGTTGGGTGGTTAGAGGTTGGAGAGTCAACCATTTTGGGTCCAGAGATCATTCATGAGGTCTTAGAGAAGGTCAGAGTGATTAGGGACAGGTTGACTACTGCTTGTAGACGACAGAAGTCATATGCAGACAACATAAAGCGGCCCTTAGAATTTGATGTTGGTGACCAGGTTTACTTGAAGATATCACCTATGAAAGGGGTGATGAGATTTGGTAGAAAAGGGAAGCTGAGTCCGAGCTATGTTGGCCATATGAGATCCTACAGCGTGTGGTGAGGTGGACGATGAGTTAGCATTGCCTGCGGAGCTAGCTTCTGTTCATCCAGTCCTTCATATCTCTATGTTGAAGAAGTGCCTAGGTAATCCAACATCGATTCTACCTATTGAAGTTTTGGGGGTTGATGAAGACTTGTCTTATGAGGAGATACCTGTTGAGATCTTACACAGACAGGTCAAGCGGCTGAGGAACAAGGAGATTGACACAGTGAAGGTATTGTGGAAAAATCATCTTGTTGAGGGTGCTACGTGGGAGGCTGAGGCCGACATGAGATCCCGCTACCCTCATCTTTTTAGCTCTTGAGGTTAGACTTCCTACTCTTAAGTCTATGTTTCCTTATCTCTCCGTATTTTGTTGCTATTGCTTGACTGTGCATAGTGATTATATTATGATATGACTGGCATTACGATATGTAGTGGTAGTGTTATTCGGGGACGAATGTTCCTAAGGGGGGGATAATGTAACAACCCTAAAAATGAATAAGATAAATGCTTAAGGTGTCAAGAATGCTTGCGATTAGACCAAGGTTCACACGGATTGATACGCGTAGAACAGACCTCATAACCCTTACTATGGCCAAGCCAACTAACTTGGGGAGTTAGTTGAGCTTGGAAAGGTTCGAACCAATCATGTGGGGCTCTCGAAAACGAAGATTTAATCGAAGGAGTCTTTACCGGACTTAAAAGGAGGAAATCTTAAGTTTTGAGGGTCCAGGGGTAAAATGGTCTTTTCCAGGCCAAGGGTAATATCGTAATTACCCTAAGGAATTAATTAATTAATTAATTATTTTAATTAAAGAACCGGTTCGGGTTGGGTCGACCCGAAGTGACCCGTTTTCGCGAAATGGCGTCATCCGAGTTCGAGCCCCATTGGAAGCAACAAATTGATGATTTACTTATTATTTAAAATCTGATTTTTGTAAGGGAAAAATGGTCCTTTCATGTATAATTAATTAAATCAGATTTTAAGTATTAAGGAGAGTCCTAAATTGACTAAGTCATCATCTAATGCTAAACAACTTCACACGTTTCACTCTCTCACGTCTATCATATTTTCACGTTCAACTCTCTTGTTTTCTCTCTGCCTAACAAACGTACAAGAACAGAAATTATATCAAGAGTTTTTCACACTTGAAGAACTCACATGAAATTTTAAGAAAAACAAAGTAACAAAAAATGTTAAGGCAAAGAGAAGTTGTCCGTCGAGTGGTGTGGACGTTGAGGAGGGTTGGACTGATTTTGGAGAGGGTTTTGGGCTGCAAGTTCAACGTTTGAACATCAATTAAGGTATGGGTTTCTTCTCTCTTGGTCCCTTTCCCAAGAGACCCCTTAAGATTCAGTTATTCTGTCCGAAAACTAGGGTTGTTTTCCCTGTTGCATGTCCCTGTCACTAGCTCCCAATGATTCGTAGGTTAGGTTTGTTTGCTGGTAGATTTAGGTATGTGTGATGTTTTTGTGCTGAATGTGAATATGATTAGGTACGTGAAATCACGAAAATAACAACCAATGTGTGATCGAATTTATGTGCAAATGTGTGCAAGTATGTTACTAGGACAAGGGTCTCGACTTGATGCTCAAATTTGATAAGTTTGTAGTTGTTATTTTAAGTGCATAAATCTATAAAAAAACGTGATGTTCATTTAAGGAAATGTGGCTGATTTAATGACAATCTTTTAGCCAAACAAACCTATGAAAGATGCGCCAAAAAATGTGTGAAAATGGTATGCGAATACACCCTATGATTCAAGTGAAAGTGTGATGAATATGAGTTAGAAAATGACTTAATTTTCCAGTAATATACAATCTTGGGTTAGACTAAAAGTTGATGATTGAAATCTGGAAATTTAGTAAATGTTAAAGGGTGAGGCCACCAGGATTCAAACCTGTGACCTCACCCGTGTGGCTACTGTAATTCGCGAAAAAAGGAAATGAAAAATGTGGCTGGGGGGAATCGAAATCGGCTACTGGTTTGGTAATAATAGAACAAATAATTTAAGTAAATAAATGGGAGGCGTGGGAATCGAACCCACGACCTCCAGGCAGCGAGTGAAAGAAGAGAAAATAAAGAAAAGAAAATGTGAGGTGTGGGAATCGAACCCACGACCTCAAGGCTGCAAAGGCCAGACGAATTAAATAATAAAATGAGGTGAGGCTGTGGGGGCTCGATCCCACAACCTCACTGCCAAAATGCCTAGACTAGTGAATTTAATTAAAAAATAAAATAGGAGGCTGTGGGGGTTAGAACCCACCACCTCACAGCCTCTAGCGAAATTAAAAGCAAAAATAAGGAGGCTGTGGGGGTTCGAATCCACAACCTCCCAATTCCCAACAAAAATTAAAAATAAATAAAAGTGTCTGTAGGGGTTGATCCCACAACCTCTTGGTTTAGGAGAAATTGGGCAACAAGATGATAATGAAAAAAAAAAAAAAAAAGGTTGTGGGGGTTTGATCCCACAACCCTTCTGCCAAATTAAGAGGAAAACCTAGTAGAAAACTAAAGATGCAATGTTAATGTTGGGGTTCAATCTAGAGTCCCAATGTCATGGAGATTAAAAATAAAATCAATGAAAAATGTAAATGTTATCCAAGTGATTCGAACTTGGGTTTCCTTGCCCAAACTTCCGTATTGATACACAAGTCATACGTGAATAAAATATCCAAGAATAATGCTACCTACTTAGATCAAATTCAAGATCTTGGCATATATACAAGATATATAAGTCTTGTACTACATAATCTTAGGAATGTATGAATCACTTAACGAATTATGAATGAAGCCTCATAGTATGAGTGTAAAACACACTAAATGATGTAACCCTAAAAGGTTAAGTATGAGTGTAAAATACACTAAATGGCCTAGTAAATTGGCATACGATGAAATGATTATTATGTAATGAAATGACGAAACCCTAGAAGGGTTAAGTAAGAGTGTGAAACACACAAATGGCCAAATATATATGCATTTGATGAAATGAACATTCACGTAAAATGGGGTGAGTAATTATGAAGAGTAAATGTGTTAATGTTAATTAATGTGGTGACAAGATGATATGAGGCTAATGTAAAAGATGAGAGCAATCTCAAATGAGCCTAAGTAAATGTTACCAAAACGTACTCACCTATGAGAGTGTAAAGTTAATGAAGAGACCAGTCTCTATGAACACTCTAATGAAAGTATTGAGATTAACACACTTAATACTAATAATGAGATGAGAAATCATCTATTGACCTATGATGTCCTCATACTAGAAGCCAGTTCCACGACGTATGAGTTGAATGTAATGGAACTTTATACTGAGCACCGATAGACTAGCTATGAGCGGTGATGCCTTCTTTCGGGAAGGGCGGAGGTTCACATAACTCTCATGAGATGAGACTATCCGGCTTGCCGGGTATGGGTCTCCTTATATCTCATGGTCTTCGAACCTATACTGCCAATATAGGGATCTGGCGGGGTTAAATACCCATGTACGCTAGCATGTTTTGGGTCACCCTGGCCGGTGATTCCACCTCTTTTCGGTGTGGGGGAGACACTGGATTTCATGATGCTCACATGATCTATGTAGGTTAAAGCTAAAGCTCCCAATGAATGAATGAGGCCAGCCTCAAATGAAGCACATAATGAAATGAATGAGACCAAAGGTGTTAGGATAGGATAATCAAGAGGTGAGCTAGACTCAGGTAATGACACTAGGTTATTATTGATCATTGCACAGCAAACCCGATGAAAGTCTTAAAATACACCCTAGGTATAGCTGGTGTTTACACTGGACTATGAACGAAATGAAATAAAGTACGTATGAATGAATGAAGCAGACTTGCGTTTGCAAATGAAGATTCCCTAGTTGAGGTCCCATATGTTGAGCCCTCATTTTGGAATGTCTTAATGTTAAGTCCATGATTCCAAGGTCTCATGGCATATGAATGAATGTTATAAAAGATGTTATGTGCTATATGCAGTATGATATGTGCTATGTGTAAGATGTTATGTGCTGTGTGCAATATGATAACTATGATGATGCATGTTACTCTCATGGCATGACTTTCCTAATCCAAATTTGGAAAGCTCATTGAGTTTCCTAATCCAAATTTGGAAAGCTCACTGACTTTCCTAATCCAAATTCGGAAGGTTCACTAACTTTCCTAAGGACAATTTGGCAAGTCCACAGACTTGACTTTCCATAATTATGTTGTTAGGACAGAGCTATTCTTTCTCATGCATGTCGTTGGTGTGTGCTTGCATATACCCATACTTAGTACAAGTGTGTACTAACCCTATACAACTCTATAATTTTAGGTGCAGGCACAGGTGGACGCTAGAGTTACAGGTTGACGTTGCAGCTATCCGGACGTTGAGCATTCATCCTGACTTGGTCGGCCCTCATGCTTTCGAGAATGCTGCCATTTATATCCTAGCTTAGTTTTAGAGTTGAGCTAGTGGAGCATGTTCCACTAGCGTTTCTTTCCTGTTTTATTCAGACATTGTATTGGTGCCATTTTGGCAAGTACATCTTTACTACTATATTATACTATTTCTTTCATTTGATGATATTAATATTAGATGGTTGATGGTGAACAATTATGTAATGATGATAATGTTTAATAAGTAAGTTAAGAAACAAAAAGTTTCAAATTTTCCGCTAAAATTAACCTAGATGAAGTAAGAATGACGTAAGTAGGCTTTTCTGCGACCTCTGAGAGATTAACGACGCCGGTCTCGTCTGGGGTCTACATTCCGGTCGTGACAGTTGTGGAATGTGACTTATATGTGTTCTTTGGTGTTAATGTGGTTTCTTATAATTATGATATAATGTTTTACTATAAAGAGCATATTTCATGGAAATGTCCCTTTTATCATGATTTTATGAATTATGACATACTAAGTACATGTATTGTAATAATTCCATTCATTTTGTCTATCTCTAAACGTGTAGATGGCATTTGAGAGCAGTCTCCAAGTGGAAGCTTTGATTAGTGTTCATTCAAGCAAGTGTTGGTATGTCCTCACTAGATCTGAGGACATCATGATGTTTAGACTTCCTTATTGTAAGTTTTTTAAGAGACTTAGCATTTTTATATAATTTTGTATGGGCCGTGTCCTAAGTATTATTGTGTCTAAGATTGGCGTATGTTGGGACTCATAATTTTCTATCGTTTTATATGAAAGATGTTTTGAGATATTATTCGTGTGAAAAGTTTTAATTCCGCACTACTTCTCATACATGTATGCAATGAATGATGTCTAAGGGCTTGTACAAGACTTCCGAGAGTTCAATTACACCGTGTTTCGATTCTAGGGAATGACTTATCTTCTAGGGTATACTCTCGGGTCGTTACAACATTCTATAAGAAAAAGACTGGAAAGTAATAACAAGGATCCTCTGAAATGCAAGGACGCTCACCACTGACTCTGAGTGCTGAGACTAGATCAACAAGGTGTTGGATGCTGATCTTTGTCGCCTAAGTCTGCATCGTAAGGAGATGCAGGGCAACTGACATCACTACATTGAATATACGAGTATGCGAGTTGGAACGCTAAAAATAACTTAAGCTTGATAAGAATAAGATGAACTTACCTTGGCTCTACTCAACTAATGAATACTAAACTCAAGGCATATATATAAGACAATTAAAACTTATGCGATATAAATAAATCATTGTAAAACAGTAAAACAACTTAGTTCATTAAAGGAAATGCAATGAAAAACTCAACTTTACATATGTATGAAAGTAATATAGTCATGTGGGAGATTCTATATCGACAACCACCACTATGAGCATAAGTTGTGATTCATCGTATTGCCCACGCTGCCATAATTGTCCTATACTTTGTTGTTGCATATAACTCTTTAACTTAGTGGATCCACTAGTTCAACTTACGTGATAATATAAAAAGTATGACCCATTAACACCCATGATGACTACATGGTTTACATTGGGGACTTGAGTTAATATGAACTCTTATTCCCAAATCGCTGCTCAATACTACTCCCAAATTATACTTTAGCTCATGCTTTTAAAGTAACTTTCTTTCTTTGGGTTGAGATAATTAGTCAACACTTAGCTTTAAAAGTTGTCTTGGAGTCAATGTTCCCTTTTCTTGATCAAAAATCTTTTGGGAAATCTTAGTTTCCTCTTAACTTAAATGTAAAAACAATTATAATCTTTCTACAAAATACTTAATACACTTATATCTTTTGAGAAATAAACTCAACTCTTTACTCTTTGCTTGACTTGAAACTTTTGATTTTAATCAAACTCTTTAGGGAATACATAGTTCCTTTATACTTCTTTGAAGGAAAGACTTCAACTTTTACTATTTCTTTAACTCAAAACTTAAGCCTTAAAACGAAGTTAAAACGTTTAAATAAGACTCTTGGAAACTTAAAGAAACTTTACTTTGTCTTACGTCTTAACCTTAAGTCTTAAATGGCTAAGTGTTTCTAAGGTAGTCTTTGATGACTTCTTACATGTGTGATGAGAATGTAGTGTCTTGAATAGGTAGACCTAAGTCCCTCTTCTTGATGCATGAATGTTAATATGTGACTCCTTGACTAAGTATGATAAAGCTTTTTAGTCTTGTATGTGTGATTGACATGTGACCTTGAATATATTTAAGAAGGTCCTTTATGTGATATATTCTTCAAAGAAGGTTATGATATTCTTGAAGTTGAAAGACGTAATGGTATCCTTCTTGTGTGAATGGTGGACATAAGGTTGGTTGGCTGGAACGGCATGAAATCACCCTTAGGAAAATCATTGAGCTATCCTCTTAACCATAGTAGGTAACCTTAGTGGACCCTCTTTGGTACGGTGTAATGTGATTGGGTTGTGAACTTAATATGGAACCCCTTTATATGCTCCTTTATGTGAATTAGTCAATGAGAACAAAGGCTAGCACCGAGCGAGTATGGCTAGGGGAATTGATCTAAAACAAGATGACATTAGAGAATAAAGAAACCCTTCATATTCCTTAACCATGTGCCTACATGGGATATGTCCTCGTTCTACCATTGACAAGTAGAACACCCTCCATCGGAATAGGTTATAACTCCGGATTCCATGCTTAGCTACCGTAGTCTATGTCGGTTAATGCCTATTCTCATCATATGTGATACATGGTAGTGTTGGATAAGTTCTATGAAGTCTAGATAGTGGTATGGGACGCTATCTCGACATTGCACGAATAGGCTTGGAATATGTTAGTATGTGAGTCACTAGGTCTTCATCAAGACCATTATATGAATGTCCTTAAGTGTTGAATCTCTTCTAAATGACTTAATGACTTTAATGACTTAAGTAAAGACTTGTTAATTCAAAAGGTATCAATCTAGAGTAGCTTTGAGGATTACTTTGGTAGGCTTGGAGAGGGTGTATGGGCGTTCTCTTCATGTCTTACTTAGGTGAGTCTTAGAGTAATTCTAGGTAGGGATTCTAATCGGCAAAATGGGAATAATCTTTTCTTAGGTAGTCTAAAGGATATCTTTGGTGTGTATGAAGGGATTGTATAGCCGATCTCTTCATAACTCACTCAAGTGATCCTTGCAATGACCTTTGGTAGGAGGATCTCATAATTATGTGAATTGGTTAATATTTGATGTTTTGGAATAACTTACTTTAGGTAGTCTTAGGGATCATCTAGGTGTGTGTGAAGAGATTGTATGGGCGGTCGCTTCATATATTACTTAAGTGAGTCTTAGGATAACTGTAGTAGGGATCCATGTGAGTATGTTTATGTGTTTTGATGTGGTTTTGATGTTACCTTGTGATGTGTGAATTATATGTAAAGTTACAGTGAGGTCACTGTAAGGTTACTGTAAATTTCTACATATTGAGTATAATTTTGAATGTGTCTTATATTGTGATTATTGACTTGATTGATGTCTCTTAAACTATCTTATGAAGGTTTTATATCAAATTTCATGAAAATCATGTTATTTACTAAATGTCCCTTTTTCATGGTTTTTGCATGACTTCCATACTTTGTGCATCTAATGTGCTAACCCCTTCTTTTCCCTTTTTGAATAAAGTGTAGGGAATTGGAAGTCTTGATATGCCATGGAGGATGGATATGTTTCTAAGGGTTGAAGATGAAGTATTGGTGTGTACTCAGCGATTCGAGTACAATACCCACACGTTCTTTTATGTCTTAGTCTTTATTTTATGCCGTGTATGTGCTCAGTCTCAAATGTTGTATACTCTAAAGTTTAGATGGTTCAATGAGACATTGTGAAGGTTAACTTTTTTAATGAAAGTCTCCCGCTTGCGTATGTTATTTAAAGAGTTCTTCGTGTGTGAAGAAAGTTTTAAATTCTTACTTATTTTAGAGTGTTCTTTATGCGATGATTGATACGAGTGGCTTTAGTGAGACTTTTCGGAGGCTCATATGCCGTGTGGAGACTCAAGAATGCTCTATCTTCTAGGGTGTACTTGTGGGTCGTGACAAAGGTGGTATGAGAGAATACGGTTTGGGAGTGTCTTAGTTTGTCTCATAAACCACATTCGATAGAGTCTTGTTCATAATGTGAAGCTCGCCACATTATGAATAGGAGTCTATTGAGTCTTAGGAAAAGTTTCAATTCTTCATTCTTCTAATCGTGCCTAAGAAATTTATATGTGGTGTCTTTTCCTTGCTCCTTTATGTGTTTGTCCTTTGAGTGTGACCTTTGTGAAGTTTGGGTTGAGGGAGAGAAATGATGAGATGTGACTTGTTAGATGGGACATGAAAGATAGTGTTGATGACCTTAGGTTGGTTGAGTAACCTTTTGAAGGTTAGTATAGTTGGAAGAAATGGTGAAGTATAGTGTTAGAAAGGTGAAGGAGTGGTAGCTGAGATGGTTTGAAGTTATTTAGACCTGAGGTTAGAAAGAGTAAAAGTGAGTTTCTCCTAGCAAGGGGGATGTAGTGGTTAGATGATTAGACCTTTGAGAGTCTTTGGTATTCATGACATAGACTTCGGTGAGAAGGTATTAGTAAGGTTTGAGGTTCCTTGAGGGAGTTCCTTGTAGTATGTCATGTTTACCTTAGATTGGGCTTCCCTTAAGTGGGGGAGTATGGTCAAGAGTATCGTTGTAGGGAGTGAGATATCCTTATCTTTTCCTTATGTGTTTATTCAAGCCTAAAACAAAGAGTTCCTAATAATTTGGTTTATGTTGGAGTCTTTTGTGAAAAATGAGTTTCCAAACATTGTCCTTATGATATGCATATTTTGGTTGAGTTCTTGTTGAATAAGAAAATGAGTTTTCATGTATGAATATTCCTCATGATTCATGTGCATCTAGAGTAGTATTTCAAGAAGATGAATAATGAGCATGTCTAAGTTGGTATATGATATTTGTTTGTTGAGCATTTATAAGGAATTTCTTAAGTGTTGCATTTGTTAAATTGTGAAGCATGTTCATTGTAAGGAAATTTGTTGTCACTGTAAAGATTCTGTAAAAATGAATAAATTGTTCTTCTGTAGAAAATGGTGGTTTGGTGTTTAGAATTAATGTATATGAGCATGATAGTGTGTTGGAAATGAAGTTTCTCATAAATAAAATGATGAATGTGCGTCTTATGGCATGATGAGTCGTAAATTAGCTTCTAGCTTATTGTTGTGTTGTGAGTCTCTTGTTTATGTGAAAGTGATGTTTCTCCTGTATGAGTATTATGTGGGATGGTTATGTTCTGCTAGTCTTCAGTTAATCATCTCTTGATAGTTTCTAAAATGAAGCAAGTGTCATTCGAGGACGAATGTTGTCCAAGTGGCGGAGAATGTAACACCTCTAAAATCACTTAACTGAAAGTAGGGCCTAACGTGTGTGTCATGAAGTCTTGAAGTCCTTAAATGGTTTAAAATAATGTTTTGAGTCAGTGTCTAAAGATTTCGTTAAGTATGAAGTCAAACGTCATGGAACGACCAAGAGGTTCGACAACTAGTAACCTATGTGCCTTACGTGTTTTCATGTTCTTGTGTGTGTGTAATGAGTTTAGGAGGAACTTATATGGTTGATAATAGTGTTAAGAGTCATCATGTTGAGTTTGGTAAGGTTTGGAGGTCAAACGTCCAAGAATGTCTGGTGACGTTCAAAAGATAGACTTTGGGCGTCCTTGTGAGTTTGGATGTGTTTTAGCATGTTGCATGGCTTGTTTGATGTTGAACTTGATTGGTGATGTTCCTAAGACCTAGACGTGCGTGTTTAGGGCTTTAATGTCTAGGTACGACTCCACCTAGGACCTACAAGGGGTCCTAGAGGAGGACCCCAACTTATTGAGGAAGACTGCCAGGAAGTGGCAATCGACGGCCCCCAAACGATGGTTAGTCAATCAGGAGACGGCCCATCGATGGGTGGCATTGATGGGGGAAATGTATCCTGCAGTTTTGGAGTTGCAGAACCAACCAACGGACCACCATCGATGAGGCATAGGCCAGTCGACGGTCTGTTGTTGATGGGCGTCGATGGGCCTCCAAAATTCTGCCAGCTTTACTATTAAGACTTGAGGTTTTTGGGAAATTTATCCCAAGTCTTATAAAAAAGGAAGACGGTTATTTGAGGTGTGTATGAGTATTTTAAGAGTATTTAATATATTAAACTATCATTTATACCCTACTTCCTAGATCAAATCCCTTTCCCTCCCAAAGTTTCTCCAAAAACCTCCATGAGAGCTCAAGGTGATGATGGAGCTTGATGATGGATCTTCAATGGAGTTTCTTCTTCAATTCTCTTTGGATTCTTCTAATAATGTATTGGAGTTATTCATCTAAGGCTTTCTATCACCTTAGAGTCAATTTCAAAGATGATTTCAAGGATTTAAAAAAGATGAAAAAGTACAATTTCTACTCTAAGTCTTGGGTTCTTGTACATAACGTTATTAAACATTAATATATGATATTATTGATGTTAATTGATGTTTTCCAATGAAAATCTCCATGAACCCTTTACCTTCTCAAATCTCTCAATTTGACTAAACTATGGGTGAATTGATTATGTCTAGCTAGTAATGAATTCATGTGTAAATTGCTTAGGACTATAGTTTTATGTATGGATCATGATTGTATGCATTATAGTCTGTCTAAATTTGATTACATGAATGATGTATATCGTTGGATTCATTGTATATTGAGTTTATTGTATTTAATTGGTGATCATGCCTATGGTAAGAGCCTTATGAGTACTGATTTGGTTGATTGGGCTATGGATTTGAGTTGTGTGGTTTTATCGGTTGTATGCTTCCCTAACTCTTTTCATATCATGTTGTATAACTTTTTTATTATGATGATGATTGGTATGGTACATTTATGGTGGCGGTGCTTTGTGTTACCTTTGTGAAAGATGTGGCCTCGTCGTCATTACTTTGTGAATTGTATTAGTATCATGTTTAGGGCTTACATGGAGGTATAATGTAAATATGTTTATGTGAAGTAAGGTGATCATGAATTGGGTGTTATGGCATGTATGAACATGTGGAGTTGAAGCATGACATGATATATGTGTTAATTGTGAGAATTTACAGTGAGGTACTTTAGTAGTGCTTGTATGATCTTGGGTGAATGATTATATTATGATTCTTCTTAAGTGACGATATATGATGAAATTGTATATGAATGCGGGAAGATTAATATGTTCTCTTAAATGGCTAGGTGTGACTAAGGTAGTCTTTGATGACTTCTTACATGTGTGATGAGAATGTAGTGTCTTGACTAGGTATACCTAAGTCCCTCTTCTTGATGCATGACATGTATGTGAAGATGTGACTCCTTGACTTAGTATGTTAAAGCTTCTTAGTATTGTATGTGTGATTGACATGTGACCTTGAATATAGTTAACAAGGTCCTTTAGGTGGAATCTTCTACAAAGAAGGTTATGATAACCTTGAAGTTTTCCTTCTTGCGTGAATGGTGGACTTAAGGTTGGTTGGCTGGAACGACATGAAATCATCCTTAGGAAAACCATTGAGCCATCCTCTTTACCATAGTAGGTAACCTTAGTGGACCATCTTTTGTAAGATGTAATGTGATTGGGTTGTGAACTTGATATGGAACCCATTCATATGCTCCTTTATGTGAATTACTCTATGAGAACAAAGGCTAGCACCGAGCGAGTATGGATAGGGTAGATGCTCTAAAATAAGATTACATTAGAGAACAAAGAAACCATTTTTATTCCTTAACCATGTGCCTACATGGGATGTGTCCTCGTTCTACCATTGGCAAGTAGAACACCCTCCATCAGAGTATGTTATAACTCATGATTCCATGCTTAGCTACCATGGTCTATGTCGGTTAATGTCAATTCTCATCATATGGGATACATGCTAGTGTTGGATAAGTTTTATGAAGTTTAGGTAGTGGCATGGGACGCTATCTAGACATTGCACGAATAGGCTTGGATGATATTTGTATGTGAGTCCCTAGGTCTTCATTAAGACAATTATATGAATGTCCTTAAGTGTTGAATGTCTTCTAAATGACTTAATGACTTTAATGACTTAAGTGAAGACTTGTTAATTGAAAAGATATCTATCTAGAGTAGCTTTGCGGATTGCTTAGGTAGGCTTGGAGAGGATGTGTGGGCGTTCTCTTCATGTCTTACTTAGGTGAGTCTTAGAGTAATTCTAGGTAGGGAGTCTAATTAGTAAAATGGAAATAATCTTATCTTAGGTAGTCTAAAGGATAAGGATCTCTTTGGTGTGCATGAAGGGATTGTATGGGCGATCACTTCATAACTCACTCAAGTGAACCTTGGATTGACCTTTGGTAGGAGGGTCTCATGTTTATGTGAATTGGTGTGATATGTGATGCATTGGAATAACTTACTTTAGGTAGTCTTACGGATCATCTAGGTGTGTGTGAAGGGGTTGTAAGGGTAGCCGCTTCATATATTACTTAAGTGAGTCTTAGGATAACCTTAGTAGGGGATCCATGTGAGTATGTTTATGTGTTTTGATGTGGTTTTGATGTTACCTTGTGATGTGTGAATTATATGTAAAGATACAGTGAGGTCACTGTAACGTTACTGTAAGATTTCTACATATTGAGGATAATTTGGAATATGTCTTATATTGTGATTATTGACTTGATTGATGTATCTTAAACTATCTTATGAAGGTTTTATTTCAAATATCATGAAAATCATGTTATTTACTAAATGTCCCTTTTTCATGGTTTTTGCATTACTTCCATACTTGGTGCATATAATGTGCAAACCCATTCTTCTCCATTTTTTACTAAAGTGTAGGGAATTGGAAGTCTTGATATGCCATGGAGGATGGATATGTTTCTAAGGGTTGAAGATGAAGTATTGGTAAGTCCTCATCATTTCGAGGACAATACCCACACGTTCTTTTATGTCTTAGTCTTTATTTTATGTCGTGTATGGGCTTAGTCCCAAATGTTGTATACTCTAAAGTTTAGATGGTTCAATGAGACATTGTGAAGATTTATTGTTTTAATGAAAGTCTTCCGCTTGCATATGTTAATGAAAGAGTTCTTCGTGTATGAAGAAAGTTTGAATTCTTACATATTTTAGAGTGTTCGTTATGCAATGATTGATACGAGTGGCTTTAGTGAGACTTTTAGGAGTCTCATATGACGTGTGGCGACTGAAGAATGCTCTAACTTCTACAGAATACTTGTGGGTCGTGACATCTTGAGCTGTCATAGCTTGAGCTTGAGCAATTACGGCTTGAGCTTGAGTAGAAATGACTTGAGTCAAGTTTAGTAAAGCTGCCCTTATCTCCCCATCCGTCATGACTAGAGGATTGACCGGAGCTTCGCCACCTACTGGAACTTGTTCTTGAGGAGGAGCTTGGTTGTCTTGGGGAGGATCTCCCGCATTAGCAATCTCCTCTTCAACCCTTCCTGCAGCTACCGTTCTAGTAGACATAGCCTATAACCACAAAAAAAGGATTAGAAGAAAAGGACACATTTAGTTAAGACTCTTGAGGTACGACTTAAGAATACCAAAAAATTGAGAATTTCCTAAGCATGACATAGACTCTCATTCATAAGTGTGGAGCGCTTCACAATCACGAACAAGACTCTACGTAGACGTTGTTTTTTGAGACATCATTCCTAATATTATTCAATATCATGCTCTGTTACCAAGTTTGTCACGACCGAAGACTACCCCATAATCTAATCGGTGTCTTCGTCCTCGAAGAGGCCTTAGACAAGTCCTTAGCATACATAATTGCATTATAGATAGAATAAAAAGAGGAAAATGAAAAAAAAATCTTTGAAGTTCAACTTCACTTCACATATATCAAAATATAATCTATAATTGTCTCACATGACCATCAAAACATAAGAGTAAGAAAAATGGGACTTAGCCCTTACATCATTACCATAAGTGTCATAATAAGAATTACAATAAAGTTTTTTAAGCTCTCTTGAGGCATAATCTATAATCTTATCATTCTGCCTCAATGCACAACCCATTCAAACTATGGACGCATCACAATAAATATCAAAGCTTTTTGTACCCTCTAGTAGGGTAAAACCTGGAGCAGTAGTCAACTGAGTTTCCAATTCCTAAAAGCTCTTATCACAAGATTTATGACATTGAAACTAAGTCATTTGATGAGTCAATTTTGTCAACAGGGATGAAATAAATAAAACCCCATCAACGAACCTTATATATTAACCATCCAATCCCAAGAAACTCTTTATGTTAGTTGGAAATGTCGGTCTAAGCCAGTTCTACACCACTTCAATCTTCTTAGTATTAAATCAAATCCCTTTACTAGATATAATTAGTCTAAGAACGCCACATACTCAAACAAAAACTCACATTTAGAAAATTTAGCATACAATTCTTGATCTTTGAGAGTTTGTAGGACTATTTTGAGACGACTAGCATGATCATCCTCATTCCTCAAATAAATCAATATGTCATTAATGAATACAATAATTAACCTGTCAAGATATGTCTTAAAAGCTCTATTCATAAGATCCATAAACGTTGCAGGAGCATTAGTCAAGACAAGAGATATAACAAGAACTCATAATGACCATAACGAGTCCGTAATGTTGTCTTCGAGATGTCACTTTCTCTTACATTCAATTGATTATGGCCACATATAAGGTCTATCCTAGGGAAGAAAGTTGCACTCGGAAGTTTATAGAAAAGACCATCAATCCTCGACAGGGGATACTTATTCTATATGGTGACCTTATTTAACTGGAAATAATCGATACACATTCTAAGAGTCGAGGTTTCGACTAATTTAGGACTTATTGTTCAAGGATTTAGTTTCCTCAATGCCTATTTTATGCTAATAACTGATGTTTAAATGTTAATATGTAGCAATGAAGGCTAGAGAGTAACGCAAGGACATTATGAGGCAAATAGGAGAGAAAAAAGCTGAAAACATTGAAGGAAAGCAAATCTAGTACTCGCCAAAGCAACTTGGCAAGTCCTAGACTAGAAATTCAGCTCGCCTAAAGTTCCAGCATGCTAGAACATGGATAAAATCAACTTGGAAATCAAACAAGTAGTTTGGTGACACGCCCAAGAGATCAACGATTCCGACCTAGCTCATTGAAAATTACAGAAACATTTGGTGAAAATCCATGCTAGGAAGGCCCAGAAGAGGAGAACTCGGATTATCGCCGACCTGTTTTACAAATCCAACTTACTTTGTTAAGTTGAATCTGTTCTGAAATTTTGGGAGCGTGTAAATGTAATTTTTAAAAGAAGAGAAGGAGTTCCCACATTGTTCACTTCTGGGTTTTTAAGTTTCTACATTCTAGAACATTGTTTTTATATTTTTTTAGTAGAGATTGTGAGATTGTGAGATTTTTAGTTTAAATTTAGCACTTGGGAATTGTAGATTATTGTCAAACCAAATGAAAAACTTCGTTAGTAACGATTACTTGTTTATCACTATGCTTGGGTAAAACCCCTTTTCTTGGAGGTGTAATTATGTAGTTGAATGCATTAATTAGCTAATGGATGTTGTTAGTTAGTGATATTATTGTTGTTTTGAAGTGGGTTCAAGTAATTGTTATAGTTTTAATTGATGAATTTTAGTTGCAAATGCAATTCTAGCTTAGTACTATATACTTGCTTGAGAAAGAACTATTAGAATAAAATTATTAGTTGATGATTGTATTGATTGCATCATAAATGATCTGGGCTTGATATAGTGGGTTTCATTGCATTCTTACAAATCTATCTTGATATAGTAGATTCATTAAAGAATTGTGTTGTTCGATTGTGTTTTGCTTGTTGACGTTCAAAAGAACTCACTTCAATCGAAATAGTTAATTGAGAAATGACTATTGTAGTAAAAACCTAACCTACCCACTTAACATAAATCAAGAGAAATCGGCATTCAGCTTATCACACTCCCAATAATCATTCTCTACTTGTTTACTTCCCATATTAGTAGTCGTAAATTGGTCACCCAAATCCCCATATTTAACATTAATTGTTGAAACTTTGTAATTTACTTTAATTATTTAAATTTTTACTTCTACTAATGATTAGAACACAATTTTACTTCTTAATTAAATTCTCTATGTAGTGACTACATATGGGATCGACCACAATTCACAATTGAGTTTACTTTTGTTAGCGGCCGTCTAAACATAGAATTAGTTGAAGTCTAGTTGAGCATTATAAAAAATGGTTCCATTACTGGGAGTGGTGTTTAGAGTTCATTTATTGAACTGTATTCGTGAACTTATTTTGTTGTAGTTGGATCATCTTATTTATGTTCTTTGTTGGCTGCTCTATAACTGGTGAACAAATGATTGTAAATGATAGTTACTATAACAAACTTGTGAACACTGATGACATCGTGAATCTTCATGATGTCAATGAGGATTAGTTGGAAAGTGTAGGTTCTATTCGATTGCCTCCTACCATGGGCGATGAGGTGTTTGATGTGAATAGCACAATGTCACAGCTATTGCAAATGAAGGGGCTCTAGGGAGGACTTTCTCATGAGAAACCTCCCGAACACATCTGAAATTTCATGGATGTGTGTGGCTCCTTCTCTTTGATGATTTTTATAGAAGTTTTTTCCCTCATTCGAAAATGTTCAGGTTAAGGTATAACATTAAGAATTTCAAGCGATTAAATGGTGAACCCTTCCACGAGACATGGCTAAGGTTTTGTCTCGACCATACAGCACCCCAAGACGTAACACGTCGTATTTGATCTTGAAGAGGTCTTGTGCAAGCCTCTTAGCATTCATCATATAGGTATATAAAAATAGTGCGGAATTAAAACTTTTATTAATAAAATGAACAATCGAAAAAAAATTCCAAAGAAACAGAATTACTAAAGTCTCACATGGCAATCTTAGACCCAATCCCAAAACATAATTGGGACACGACCCTTTACGATAAAAAAGATTACTAAATGTCTATTACATCAAAATGAAACATAACAGTTTTTTGTCATCGAATCCATGAAGACATACCAAGTATTTGAGGAGTATCAATCCAAGCCTTCAACTAGGGAATCCACTAGCTACCTCAACCTACACTTGTAGTAAAAACATGAAGAAATATGGGTTAACACAAAAAATGTACCAAGTATGATGAACATGCAAGAACATGCTTTAAAAGGGACATTTTTGTTTAGTCATGTATATCCCAATTTTGTAAAAGTTCATAAACATAAGCACAATAAACATGATATTCAAACACACCCAACATACACGTCACATTCTACATTTGAACTCAATCACATATATAACCTTTACCTTTACCATGAGCCTCCACTTTACATAACCCCTTAAGCTATACATTTTGCAATGTGGATAGATCCACACCAAGGTACCACCCTAAGGTCACCTAAGTGAAGTTAACGTTCATCCTTTCTACCTTTACCCAATAAAGCATTTAAGAGACACAATAAGCATATAAGAGACCCAAACCTTTCATGTATCACATTATCACATTAGAACCATCATCCAAGATAACTCTAAGTAATACTTGTGTCATGTGCAAGTGACATCCCATAATAGTACTCACACCAAGTACTCCCTTAAAGTCAATATAGACAAGGCAACCTTCATATACAATAAGACATGGCAAGGAAGTAACTCATAATACCACCAAGTATGTCATGCATCTTAACATTAAGTACGATGCGACATTCTTCATTAGCTTTCATTACATTAAGAACACCTTCATTCATTAAGACATTAAATCAATATCCTTCATTTACACATCATCACAAGAGCACATTAATTTCAGTAACCTTATGAGGAACACACCATGCCTCTCTCAAAGGCCTACTTGTGAAGTGCATTTATTGCGTCCCATTCCACCACCCATACTAATTAGTACATCCTTAATAATGCATAGTCCATGACATTATTTGTTGGGCTAAGCCATAAAAGACATAGACCATCTGAGAAACTCATGGAATCGTTGTGTAACCCTTACCTGATGAGAGATCCCTACTTGACTAAGGTAGGGTCATTCTTTCTAGCTTAATTGGATCCACTACCTATAAAACTATGTGGTCACACAGTTATGGGATATGGAGATTGATACAAGATACCGTGTCTCAACTCACGTGAGAGCATCCATCTCAAGAGATTGCTACTAGAAACCCTGCCTCAACTCACGTGAATGTTTCCATCGCATAACACTATCCACTCGGTGCTTAGAATTAATCCCATAGAGTATTGAATTTTTTACATTCTTTCATTATGGGATAAGAGATTGCTACTATATACCCCGCCTCAACTAACGTATGAGTACCCATCCCAACCCAACATTCACTTAATCATTGGAAAGCTCGAGGGATGTCAAGATTGTTACTAGTTACCCACCTCAACTCACATGAGGGTATCCATATCAAGTCCCACATTCATTCATTTAGTGAATAATTGAGAAAACCCTTTCAATTAACACATTTCCCTGAACATAAGTCTAGGACTTCATTCATCATTCATGAGTGTGTGTGATTGTGAGAACAACCTTTCACATAATCATCATTATTTACAAGTGTTAATAGAGAAATAACATTATATTCTAACACAAGTAGCTTCTAAACATGATTATCATGCATTCATTCATTTAGATCACTCACATGCTTCACATCACTTCTATATATACAACATCATGATAAAACTTCTATTCAATGCTACATTATACTCAATAAGTGAACACCTGCATCATAAGTGGATCAAACATCAATTTAACACAATTTTAACCCATAGATCTATGATATTACAAGAGATAATTTTTTTTACATAATTCAATAAACAATCCATCATTCACATAAGGAATTCAACATAACTCATTCATAACTTCCGTTTCTAGGTCATGATCCTCATATCATCAACACATCACTAATTCACCACAATAAGATATAAATAATGACATGAATTCATAAACTAATTTCATATAAATACATACTATTCATTATACTTCCATAATCAACCAATTCCCAATCAATTTCGAAAATAAAAGAATTTAGGGAAAGACATGGGTTCTTGAAGGAATTCAATAAAAATTCATCTTTAAATCATCAATCAAACCACAATTCATCATTATAATGGCTTTAAAACGTTATACAATCAAACCCAAGCTTAAATTAGGAAATCGGATTTTGATCATTGAAGAGATTTGTAATATATTTTGATTTGACTCCTCGAATGAAAGATCAATCAAGGATGAAGGATCACCATACGTTATAATTGAAGAATCCCACGAAATTTACTTGAGCACTTGAATAATTTGACCATGGAACCTTGAGAACCCCACCTCAAATGGAGGTTCCTTAAGAGAGAATTTTGGAGAAGTATAACTTTTGGAGTATTTAAAATAATAATATCCAAAATAGGTTTTAAAACTTTTACAATTCTTAAAATATGTTAATATACCTAAAATAAATGTTCATGCACATTTAAAGACTTGGGGTGAATTTACCAACTCACCCCTAGCTCGGCCAAGATTGCATAAGTAAAATAGTGCTAATTCACGGATCCCATCCATGAACCGTGGATGGGTTGACAGATTGTGTTGTACACCCGTGGTCTTGCTTAATTAGAGACTTGGTTTACGGGCTCATGACCAACAAAGGCCATCCATGCTATGCGGTTGGACCTACAGGGCGTGAACCCCATCTGCAGGTAACTAAAAATTCACGAACTTAATGGTTTCCTAGGGTTCTTGGGGTTTAGACTTAGGATCCTCCTCAAGGAACCTTAGGGATGTCCTTTGGGAGTCGTACCTTAACATCTAACCATTAAAAACATCAACCATGACTTGGGATAACATACAAGTATATCAAACCTTCTCAAACATCACCCCATACTCAAATGCACACGCGTTAGGCTCTAGTTTCACTAGTTCATTTTTATGGCCATTAAAGGTTCAAAATGTTGTTGCCCCGTTGTCCAATTCACGGGCTACGAGACAATATGTGTAGTGACCTTAAAATGAAATAGGATGAACTTGAGCTTCAAATGTGTTTTAGAAGTCTTTAACTTGTTAAAATGTTGAGAAATGTTTTTTAAAGTTTAGTGCAAAGAGTTTTTAGGTCAAATATCAAGGGACGACCATGACGTTTGGAAACTAGTCTTTTTATAATCTGTTGTAGTATAGTGTTATTGAAGTCTGTCACGTTTTTTGAGGGCCAAATCATGTGGAGATTTTTAATACATATATAACATTAAGTTTAGGGGTTAAAAGTGCGGGTACGACTCCCCCAAAAAAAAAACTAAGGGTCCTTGAGGAGGACCCAAAGTTTGAACCTCAAAACTGTCAAATGGGTGACATATGGTTGGCCATCTAAAGCTAGTAGGTCCATGTATGGTTCGTAAGTGTGCTCCGTAAGTCAACAATTAGCCTAGATAACCTTAGATCCCATGCACCAGCCTTAGTCACAATCTAAGAACCAACAGAACAGCCTGTCAACCCACCTACGGTCCGTAGGAGGCTATTATGTTGTTGTCAAGTTTTTGGCCAAGCCAAGGGTGGATTGGTAAATTCCACCCTTGGGTAATCAAATGCATGGAAGGTTATTTTTAGTGTTTTAAGGTATTTTAAGTGTATTAAAACATTTTAACCCTCATTAAGACTTGAACTATTAAATCAAAACCCTCTCCTCCCAAAAAGGTTCTCACTAAAACTCCATTGAAGGTCAACGTCAAGGATCAAGCTAGGATTTAGATTTCAAGTTTTTTATCCTTCACTTTCATGGAGAATTTATTTAAGAAGGTATGGTGACCCTTTATCCTTGATTAATCTTTCATTCAAGGAGCCAGTCCAAAATGGACTTCAATGATTTTCAAAAGGTCAAAATCTTACTTTTAATCTATGCACGGGTTCATTGTTAAACTAATTTAAAGAATTTATATTGATGATTTAAGGTTTGGTTGATTATTTTATGTTGATTTTACATGGAATTCCTTCTTCCTCAAAACCCTAAGTTGAATAGAAATTTGTTGATTATGAATGTTTATTGAATAACATGTTATAATATGGAGTTAATTTATGGATATAATATGTAGTTAACTTATGGATTTCTCTAATTTTTTATGTCTTATGATGGAGAAGTAATGTTTTATTGAGGTAATTTTTTATTGGTGTGATGGTCAGTTGGGATCTAAGGCTTTGAAGGCATATTTTGAGTAATGTATTGTTGAATTGATTATATTGATAATGGAATTGGTCACAGAAATATGCCAATTATCTTATTTATTGTAGTATCTTGAATATATGGATTGGGATTGGTTCTTATTGATACAGAATTCTTATATATATATATTGATGTGTGATCCACTAATTGCGGAGTTGCTTACATTATAGCTTTATGAATGTGAATCTACTTTAGTCAAGGTGATTATGTCTTGAATTATATGCACTTGTGATTCCAATGATCGAGTAATGATCTTGTATAAAATGTGCATGTGTTGTGATTGAAAGTATACTCTCACTAAATTGTCTTGAATTTGTAGGATTAGGCACCCTATTCTTGTTCAAATGATTTCAATGTAAATTTGTATCTTGAATTAGTAGGCTAGTGCATCCTCTTCTAGACTAATGGATGTATCTTGACTTAATTGATGAATGAGCATGATTTGGTAGACCTATAGTTGGTAGCCTTTCTTGAATGAATGAATGAATCAATGTCTTGGTTAGGTAGACCTAGGGTTGATAGCCTCCCTATGAATAACTAATAAGGTATTTTAGACCATGTCTTGAACCGGTAGACATAATGTTTGTGGCCCTTAATGATGAGTCTAGAACCCTAAGTGAATGAATAACCTTGAAGCGGTAGACCTAATAGTAGTGCACTCTTTCTTGTCTGAAATGATGTTCCTAAGAGTGGTAGGCCTAATGGTTTTGAATCTTCCCAAGGAAGATATAATAAGCTATCCTTTATACCTTGAAGCGGTAGACCTAATGGTTCTGGCCTCATTCATCTGTATGTGTCTTGTGTCGGTAGGCCTATTTTTGGTGGCCTTCTCAAGAAAACCATTATATTTGTCAATGAAAATACTCTATCAGAACTAAGTTTAAGCACCGAGTAGATATGGTTAAGTTTGTGGATCTTCCCAACGTTTATGTGAGAGTCCAATAACCATCATTGGATATCCCTTTAACTATGTGCCTACATTGAATGTGCATTAGTTCTACCCTTGACAAGTATAACACTCTTTAAAGTATGGGGCTAGAACATAAGATTCCATGATTTAGCTCTTATGGTCTATGTCATTTAATTCCTATTCTCATCTTGTTTAGATATGCATTCTAGTTACTTGATAGGTACTGCAACATGTAGGTAGTAGTATGGGATGATATCTACACATGGAATGAGTAGTTTTTGATGGTGCTTGACTGAGTTCCCTAAGCCTTCATGACTAATGTTGAAATTCCTGTAAATGAAGCTAATAATAAATGTTGACTTATTGTCCCAATAATGTGATGCATATCCCTCTTATATGGATAAAATGGGTTACTTAGCAAGTTATGATTGAAAGGTAAAGGTTCTTTTCAAAATTTGGCCATGAGGAGCACTTAGCTGTGGCATGAAGAGGTAGTATGGGCGGGCGGCCACTTTATGTCTTACTTAAGTTTGTCTTAGGTTAATTTAGATAGAGGCCTAAAATGATGAAATGATCTACTTAATGTATATGTTTATGTATTGCATGTTGGTGATAGTTGAAGCATAATTACTTGAGGAAGAAGGGTGAAAAGGTAAATGTAATGGTTTAAATGAGATATTATTTCCTGTATGTTATTGTCACTTATATAATTCTATTATTGTTCAAATGTTCCTTAAGTTTTACAGAATGGTGTAAAGCATGACTTTCAACAAAATGTCCCTTTTTTGCATGTTTTTGCATGGGCATCATACTAAGTGCTTAATTGATCTAACACTATGTATTTCATGCTTTTACCACAAGTATAGGTTGAGAGTACTAGGGGTATTCTCTAGTTGAAGACATGGATCTCAATTCGCCAAGACTCGGTATGTACTCATGTATTCGAGGACAATGCACTTCTTATGATTTATTTTGATTTAATAGACTCTTAGTAGTTTCTTTTTGATTGTCAAGGGTTGTGTCCCTATGAAGTTGACGTGGAGTCTAAGATGTCTATGTTGAGACTTAGTAGTACTACATTTTATTAAAAAGTTTTCTATTGTTGAATTTAGTAAGAAAAGTTTTAATTCCGCACTATTTTTAATGCCTATTTGATGAATTAATACTAAGAGACTTGTATGACACTCCTTTGGGATCAAGTACGCAGCGTTGTGACTCAGGGGTGCTCTCAGGTCGTGAAAAAAATTGTATCAGCGCATATGTTTTTGGGAATGGTTTTTAGACTCAAAAGATTCACAAGTCACGTCTAGTAGAGTCTCATTCATCGGTGTGATTCACAACATATCTATAAGCGAGATGATATAGAAACGGTAGAAGTTACACTTCTTCCATTACTCTTGAAATCGTGACTTAGTGTTGGGTCCTATAAGTATCCTTTTCATAATACTTCTCTTGTGTTCATAGGATATGAATATGAGAGAAAGACCCACAAGTAGAGTGGAAGAGGAGATTGCAAATGAGGAGATTCCTCCCCTAGGTCCACAAGATGGATAAGCCCCTCAAGGTGAGCATGTTCCGGTGGGTCCCTCGAACATGACCAATGAAGAGATTAAGGCGGCTTTTCCACCTTTGGACCAAGCTAAGACGGCCCAAGAAAATGGAGATGTGGGCCTTAGGATTAATGCTTTGGATAGTACCATGGACTCAAGATTGAGGGACTTTGTGAGGATGAATCCACCTATTTTTCTTTGATATAGTGTGGGGGAAGATCTCCAAGAATTCTTTGATGGTATTTATAAGATAGTAGATGCTATGGGAGTCACCTCTAGAGAAAAGACGGAGTTGGCTTCCTACCAACTAATAGAGGTTGCTCAAATTTGTTTACTCAATGGATGGCTAATAGGCCGGTTGATGCGGGTCCTATAGAATGAGAAAAGTGTAAGAAAGAGTCCATTAGTAAGTACTTTCCCCGTGAGAAAAGGGAGGTGAAGGTTGAGGAGTTTATAAACCTTAGGCAAGGTAGCATGAATGTTGAGGAGTATTTCTTGAAGTTTACCCAATTGTCTAAGTATGCTCCATCCTTAGTGTCTAACCCTAAAGATGAGATGAGTAGGTCTGTTACACGTGTATCCGAACTATTTAAGGAAGAGTGTCGTATGGCAATGCTCCATGATGATATGAATCTATCTATACTTTTTGTGTATGCTTAAACTATTGAAGAGTCCAAACTTAAGAGGATGAATACGGATGTGAGTAGGGGTAGATCCTATGAGAAATGTCAACCTAGGTCCAAGAGGAGCGCTTCAAATCAAAATTATTCAAGTTCTCCTAAGGGTAACCAAGAGAGAGGTGGTGGATTTTAAATTGCTAAACCTACTTCCCACACTTCTGGAAAGAAAACTTTTGGGAAATGTCTAGCCGGTACTAGTGGTTGCTTTGTTGTGGAAAGAATGATCACCAAGTGAAAGATGGTCCTACTCTTATGGCTAGTAGAAAGGAGGCCAACCAAGCTTCTCTTAAATGCCCAAATCTTTATGATAAAAAAGACTCAGTTTTGTGTTCTTCAAACCAAGGAGGGAAAGGGGTCTGATTCGGATGAAGGTACCGGTAAGTAACAGTTCCTTTTGTTGTGAGTGTGGTATTGACATTTCCTTGTTTATCTATGATAGCCTTAGTTGGAATTCCCTCAACCATGGGGGATGTCATGATGAATAGTAAGGTTGTGAGAGTTCATTACCCTTATCTCTTTTCCTTCTATTCTTAATCAAGATTGAGATCTAGAGTTCTGTTGTAGTTTGTCTTATATTTTGGAATCATAAGCATTAATAAGTTTTTCCATGGATCCTTGATGTTATGCATGTTTTAGTTGAATTCTTATTTAAGGAGAAAAAAATGAGTTTTCAT
Source organism: Solanum lycopersicoides (assembly GCA_022817965.1). Taxonomy (NCBI): domain Eukaryota; kingdom Viridiplantae; phylum Streptophyta; class Magnoliopsida; order Solanales; family Solanaceae; genus Solanum; species Solanum lycopersicoides. The sequence goes on along the minus strand of CM040621.1, from coordinate 61,429,692 downwards.
AAATGTGTTCCTCATGTTAGTATGCATCTAGTAGGATTTGCTTGAATTTTTCATGAGGTTCAATGTTGAACATGCCTAAATGTATTATTGAAAGAGTTGTATAATTGTCTAATGAGGTTGTCATGAGCTTAATGTGAATTGGAGAACGAAGTTCCTCCGATGAAATAAAGAATGTGAGGTTTTGATCCATTATAAGTTTGTAGATGTGGTTCCTACTTGCTAGTTGTATTTTGAGATTTTGGTGTGGAAATTATGTTTCCTACTAGTAATGTTCTATTACATTGATGATTACATATGGATTGTGGGCTGATAGTCTTGTGTCATTACCCTTGATGTGTTTAAAGTTTCATTCGTGGAAGAATGTTCCCAAGATATTGTAATGACCATAAAATGAAATAGGATGAACTAGAGATTCACATCTGTTTTAGAAGTTTTTAACTTGTAAAATGTTGAGAAATGTCTTTTAATGTTTAGTTTAAAAAGTTTTGAGGTTAACCGTCAAGGGACGACTATGACGTTTGGAAACTAGTCTTTTTAGCTAATGTGTTCTAATGTTGTGTTTTTGAAGTTTGGCATGTTTTAAAGGGATAAATCATGTAGAGATGACTTATACCTTTTGAACATCGAGTTTGGGGGTTAAACGTCCGGTTACGACTCCCCAAGGATCACCCTGAGGGTTCTCAAGGAGGACCCAATGTTTGAACCCCAAAATTGTCAAATGAGTGACCTACGGTTAGCCATCTACGTCCATTGAAGGTTTGTACGTGAGTATACACCATGGCTAATGTCACGACCTGAGTATACACCATGGAAGTGGCCGCCACTCAAGAACCATTGCTGGTCCCCAAGCGAACCCTCATCCTGGCTGACTACAAGAAGAAGAATAACTTAAGCATGGAAAAACTTAAAAATTGAATAACAATTCATGAAACTTAAATAAAAACTTTTACACAAAAGAAAACCCACGATAATCAAATTAATATATTAAAGTTGCCATAAATAGACAACTTTAGTCTTTAAGACATTTAATAAAATAAATAAATAATATAGACTTCTCAACTAAACTGACTATCTATGAATCCACTAACTGATAAAGATGGAAGTCGCGACAAACCCACGACATCCTGACTAAACTGAAAAGTAAATGAAATCCTCCAGAAACAAGAAGGCTCACCATGACTAACTCAAAATCTAGGATGTATCAACAAATCTCCTATTGATGATCTTGAATAAATGTGTCTACATCATATAAAGATGCAGGCCAAATGACTTAGTACGTGGAATGTACGAGCATGTAAGAGGAATTCTAAAACATAAACATAAGCTTGAATCTTGATAAAATGAAACATACATGCCTTTGTTTACTCCCTTAACTCAAGAATAATCAAGGGTTGTCACGACTGGGGAGCACCCCCTAGTCGTAACTTACATCTTCATCCTCGAATAGGTCTTAGACAAGCCCTTAGCATTTGTCATATCATGTATCATAGAATAAAAGTTCAGAAAATTTTAAAAATTTACTTTGAAAGTTCAACTTGATTTCATATATGAAAATGAAATCGAACTTCGTCAAAAAATACCATCTTAACATAGAAACATAGATATTGGAAACTTAGACCTTACATCAATAAGGAGTCTCAAAATAGGAAATACAACAATGTCTTCCAACATAAGAAAATAACTGAAAATCTAGAATATAAGTGTCTTGTCCTCAGACTTGAGGACTGACCAACTTGGAGAAGAAAATCCAAGTATCCTTTAGAAATGGCCTTGATTCCTCAACGACCCGAACCTATATTGTTTGGTAAAAGGGAAGAAAATATGGGTTAGTACATCACAGATACTAAGTATGACTTCTATACATAAAAATCTTTGAAACATGCATAAAAGGACATTTTTAGTGAAAGACATGCTTTTTATCAAGTAAACCTAATATGCACATAAATAAAGATCACAATCAAACCCAACATAATATCTTCCAAATATGTAAGCAACCCAAGCAATACTAGTGCATGCAAAGAATAGAATCCCATAACCCTATCCAAAGCTAAGTATCACATTAAGCAACCTACTTCATACACACATTCATAATCTCATATTTTATCATAACTTTCTATATTCATAAAGATCATACATAGCTTAACATACATGAGTCATAATCAACATAATCACAAAAGAACACTAGTTGAACCATCCCTTAGGATCCCACAAGTGCAATGTGTAAGAGAAGTCCAATGCCCTCCCTTAAACAATGTAGAAACCCCTCAAGAAAATCCCTAGTGAGAGTCAATACAATTCATTTATTCATTTATTTGTACATTAGGGAAAGTGGTTGTAACAATCGAAAATAGACCATGTGCGCTATATGGAATCCGGTGTTCTACTCTTACACCAAAAAGAGAGGGTTAAAACTTGCCTAGGGTGTAACCTTTCGTCCATAGCTATCTAGGTGGATCCACTAAGCTAGAGTCTTATGTGGGCACATAGTTAAGAGTCAAGGAGATTGTTACTAGCAACCCTAACTTTTTAAACTTGGAGGTTTCCATTTCATGAGACAACACTTTTTAAACTTGGGTCAAGGTGATCATAAGTGAGAACAATTCATTCACATTAGAAATACTAGCAAGTGAGTTAACCATTAACTTTAATGATTCATCATAATCACGAGAAATACCTTTAAATCATATAACAATCATACCATGACATACATACATACATCATATCTAATTCAAGTGTATAGGGTTAAGGGTGAGGTGAGCTTGTCATCAACACCACCACAACACATTAGCTATACCATCATCACCATCAAAGTAATTCATCTTTCATAGTTTAGTTCAAGGAAGAACCAACATTCATACCTTCTTGCTCTTCATGGGACTTCATACTTCAATCACCTAATAATGCATAGACAATACATAAAACAAGGTAATTCATGAAGAAATATCATAACTAACATCAACATAAACAATTGATATATTCAACACCTTTAACCAATTCGCCATATCAAATCCAAGATTTATGAAATTGGGGAAAAACATTGGGTCCAAGGGAATTTAAAGTTAACAACAACAATTATCCATAATTATACACCAAAACAACCCTAATTAATCATAATTTATTATAATTGCTTCATAATTTTGTTTTTTAAAGAAGACCAATGTTTAGAGAAAAACACAAGATTTTGGGGAAGTTTGGAAAAATCTTTCAAGGGACCTCCTATTGAAAGGAATCTCAAGACTGAAAGAAACCATAACCTTGATGAAGATTTGGCGACGAAATTGAGTTGAAAACTTGGAGAATCAATCTTCTTCTTAAATCTTCAATGTCATTCAATGGAGGTTTGGGTAGAGAGAGAATTTAGAAAGAAGTGAGAGAAATTAGATTTTCTATTTGGGGATTCATTTTGTATGGGTAAAAATGGGGTTAATTTGACTTAAAATCAATATATACCCATCCCCTAAATTACCCAAAACACCCCTTAGTTAGTTGTACCTTTTAAGCAAGTCAAACTTGACTTTAATTTTTAGAATTTTCATCGGGGAGGTATTCCTCAAGTTTCTGGAAATTAGTTTTGGGATAGAGGAGTCCGCAACAATGTCCGCAACGCAGACCCACCATTTGGTCATTGGTGGAGCTAGTCCGCTATAACGCCTCTAAAAATGAACTATGTTGAACTAGAGCCTAACATGTTTGTTATGAGTTTATAAGGTCTTCAAATGTTTAATAATAGTGTTTAGAGGAAGTATATAAAGTTTGGAAGTGTTTGGAGGTCAAACGGCCAAGAACATCCAAGATATCCGGAAACTAGTCGAAGTTGAATTAGTGTGTCATGGTGTTTTGTAGTTAAGTTTTGGGGGACGGTTTGAGAGTGAAATTGAGTATCTATGGTTCCTACACATATCCTGACATGAAAAGGGTCAAAATGTCCGAGAACTACGCCCCGTGGACCATCTTAAATGTCCCAAAGGAGGACCCAAACCTGGCTAATGCAAGCTGCCACGCCAGCCAAAAATGGTAGTGGCTGCGCGTCGCGCAGCTGGCACTGAAAAGGAAAAATAAATTCCCTGTGAGCAGGGACTTCACGAACCATTTTTTCCAAAAAATTTCCAAAACCAAGAATCGAAAATGCCTGCACGACGCGCAGTAAACTCCCAATTTTGATCGCGTCGTTTTAAAGTCAAATTTGAATTGATTAAAATGTCTATTAAGTGCAGCGGTCTTTTGGGTAATTTGGGATGACTTATTGATGGTATTTGAGTCTTTTAAAACCCCTAAACTCACCTATCAAAGCTAAACCCTCAACTCAAAACAAAACCTCTCCATTCCTTTCTCCAAAACGTCCATTAATGAAGGTTTGAAGCTCCAAGGAAGAAGATAGATTTCCAAGCTTTTTCTCCATCAATTTTGTGGTCTTTCCTTCTATATTAAGGTATGGTGATTCATCCTTGAATCTTCTTCTATTCAAGGAGCCAATTCCAAATGGTTTGAAAGATAATCAAAATATGAATTCTCCTATTTTCAACTTCTAGCCATGGGTTCTTGCATGAAACGATTTGGAACAATATTTTATGATATAATTAATGTTAATTGAATGATTTTAGATTAAAATTCCTATGAACCCATGCAAATCATGAACTCCTAATTTGGCTCTACTATGGGTGATTTGATAATGACTTAATAGTATTGGATTCTTATGTAGATTGTTATGGGCTATTGATATATATATGAATTATGTTAGAATTGTTTATAGGCTTCTTAATTGGATGATTTTCATATAGTATCTTGATAGATCAATTGTAAAGTTTGATTATTGGATTGAATTGGTGACTATGGCTATTGGTAAGAGCCTATGTGTATTGGATTGGTTGAATTGGCAATGGATTGGAGTTTTAAGATTGGATTGTTGGTATGTTGATCTAACCCTTACTATATTGTGTAGTATAAGTGTTTCAATTATGATGTTTGATATGGTCCACTTATGGTGGCGGTGACTATGTGTTATACTTGTAAATAATGTGGCCTCGACGACATTACTTTATGAATTGTATTTAACATGGCTTTGCCGGCTTTACTTTATGTATTATGATATTGTCATGTTATATATAGATTTGATATCTGATCGTTGTAAAGGTCTATATGAGTTGTGTGCATCCATGAAGTCAAGTATTTGTTCTTTTAAATGGATGTAATCATGATAGGCAATAGTGATGCCTTATATGTATATACTTGATGTTGAAGTGTGAATCTTCCTAGTTGACTATATGAACTTATGATGAGTTAGGTTAATAATGATATAGGTCTGTGTTGAGTGATTAGCAAGTATACTTAGTTGTCCCTATGTGCTTCTTGAATGAAATGATATATGTGATAATGTAAAGGGTGGGGTCTAGCAATGTAGACTATGTCCCTCTACTTGATGAATGCTAAGTACATGAATATGAACATCTTGACTTAGTAGGGTTAGGAACCTTTTTCTTGTATGTGTATGGATGAATGTAGAATGAAACTCTAGGATCGGTAGACCTAAGATCGTGCCCTTCTAAGCATGACTAATATGTGGAACCTTCTATATAGAAAGAAGGTTAAGAATGAGCTATCCTAATATACCATTGAGTGGCAGCCCTAGTGGACCCATATTTGGTAGGTGCATTATGACTAGGTAATGACTAAGAGATGGTACCTTTTCATATGCCCCTTTTTATTGAACTTACTCTATGAGAACAAAGGCTAGCACCGAGTAAATATGTTATGGGTTGTAGCTCTACTGGAGAAGGAGACTAGAGTGCAATGTAGCTCTACTTGAGGAGAAGACTAGAGTGCAATGTATCTCTACTTGAGGAGAAGACTAGAGTGCATCATATCCCTTGATATTCCTTAACCATGTACCTACAGGGGTTGTGTCCTAGTTCTAACCTTGGCAAGTAGAACACCCTCCATCGAACTCCGAATTCCATGCCTAGCTAGTATGGTCTATGTTGGTTATTGCCTATTTTAATCATGTGGGATACATTGTAGTATTTGATAAGTTATACAACGTTTAGGTAGTGGAATGAGACACTATCTAGACATGGAACGAGTTGGATTTGATGGTGCTAGAGTGTAGGTTCCCTGTGTATTTCTAAGACCCTTATGTGAAGTCCTTAATGAATGAATGTCTTCTAATTGACTTAAGGAATGATTATGACTTTAGCTAATGTATGTTGACTAGAATGTCCTCTATCTAGGTTAGATTTAAGGGTTGCTTAGGTAAGCTTGAAGAGGGTGTATGGGGGTCTCTTCTTGTCCTACTTAGGTTAATCTTGGAGTAACCTAGGTGGTGAGTAAATGAATAATAAATGGAATAATCTTATCTTAGGTAGTCTTAAGGATTGTTTAGGTAGGCTTGAATAGGATGTATGAGCGGTTTCTAATCGTGTTACCTAAGTAAGTCTTAGGATAACCTTTGGTGAGAGGTGTATATGTTTATATGGTTTGAAGTGATGTTGATGCTAAATTATAGAATGTGACTTATATGTATATATGTTGACTTGTAAGTGACTCTTATACTGGTCTTATGAGTTTTCACAAAAGAGCATGTTTCTTACAAATGTCCGTTTAGCATGATTTTTTTTACATATAACCTACTTAGTACATACCATGTGCTAATTTCATATGTTGTTTACTTCTAAAGATGTAGGTGGCGTTTGAGAAGAGTTGGTTGAGGTGAATCTTGGATACTAGCACTCATTAAAGAAAAAGTTATGGTATGTCCTCAATTGATTCGAGGACATCAATATGTTTATCTTTTCTAGATAAAGACATTTTAGTAGACTTTGCTATTTCGTTTTTGAATCTTTTATGAGTTGTGACCAAAGATGTTCATGAGTCTAAGTTAGATACTTTGAGACTTAGAGTTTCTATCGTTTTCTATAAATGACACTATTTTAGACATGTTATGAATTTTTTTAATTCCGCACTAGTTTTCATATATGTTATGCAATGAACGATGTTTAAAGGCTTGTACAAGACCTCCGAGAGGTCGAGCACGTCGTGTATCGACCCAAGAGTGCCATAAATTCTAGGGTGTACTTACGGGTTGTTACAAACTTTGTATCATAGACAGGTTATAAAGTAGTCTATACGATTCAAAGTCTCATAAAGGCCACGTATAATAGAATCTCGTGCACTGGTATGAGTCGCGAACATCCGTGAGCGAGAGGCTATAGGACGATAGAGTTTCCCTTCTTTTCTATTCTGGCATCGTGTCATAGAGTAAAAAGTTATATGTGTCCTTACTTAATGTATTCTCTTATGTTTATTGAATATGTATACGAAGAGGACACCGGATAGAGAGTTGATGAAGAGGAGGTGATTGGGGGAGTTCCTCCCCGAAGTGAGCAAGTGCCCCACGGTGTACAAGCTCCATAGGTGTGCAAGTTCCTGTAGGTGAGCAAGTCCCTAATGTGGCTCAAGGGGATGAGGTTCCGGTGGTTCCCCCGATTATGGCTAATGGGGGGATTAGAGAGGCTCTCTTTACCCTAACCCGATCTATGACAACTCAAGTCAATAGAGACATTAAGCCTAGGGTTAATGCTATGGAGAGTACTATGACCTCTATATTGAGGGACTTTCTAAGGATTAATCCTCCTATCTTCTTTGGTTGTAAGGTCGGAGAATATCCCCAAGCTTTCTTGGATGAGGTGTACAAGATAGTGCATGCTATGGGAGTGACTTCTAGGGAGAAAGAGGAGTTGGCTTCGTACCAACTTAAAGTTGTTGCTCAAGTATGGTTTACTCAATGGAAAGATAATAGGCCGGTTGAATCGGGTCCATTAGAGTGGGAAGAGTTTGAGGAACCATTCTTAGAAAGGTAATTTCCCCGTGAGAAGAGGGAGGTTAAGATTGATGAGTTTATAAACCTTAGGCAAGGTAACATGAGTGTTGAGGAGTATTCCTTGAATTTTATCCTATTTTCTATGTATGATCCATCCTTGGTGTCTATCCCAAGGGATAAGATGAGTAAGTTCTTAACTGGTGTTTCGGATATTGTGAAGGAAGAGTGTCGTACGACCATGCTCTATGGTAAAATGACTCTATGTAGGATTATGGTGTATGCTCAATCCATTGAAGGGTCTAAACTTTGGAGGAGAAGTAGAGATGCTAATAGGGGAAGAACCGATGAGAAAGTTTAACCTAAGTTTAAGAAGAGGGGTCCAAATCAAGATGGTTCTAGTGCTCCTAAGGCTAACTATGAGATAGGTGGTGGTTCCCAAGTGGTTAAGCCTACTTGTGCTACTTGTAGGAAGAAGAACTTTGGGAAGTGTGTAACCGGTACTAATGGGTGCTTTGGTTGTGGGAAGGATGATCACAAGGTGAGAAATTGTCCTCCTATTGCGCCTAGAGGAATAGAGGCCAAGAAAGTTCCTCCTAATGTTCCGAATGGTGGTGCTCCAAAGAGGAATCACTTCTATGCTCTCCAAGCCAAAGGAACAAAATCGGATGATGATTATGATGCCGGTAAGTTATGGTTTTGTCTCTTTAGTTGTTATGGTTTCCTTCTAAGTGAGGGAGTATGGTGAGAGATAGAATATCATAGTACCATGTTGCATTGTTTTTAGGAGTCTTGTTGAAATTGAATTCATTGATTCCTTGCATTGTGCATTTTATAAAGTTATATTCAAGTGGTAAAATGAGTTCATATGGTTTTTTCTATCATATTGTCATGGTTTTATCATAAATTTCTTGATAGTTGCATTTTCGGAAATTTGTGCATGTTTCACTATAAAGAATTTGGTGTTCACCGTAAAGATTTTTGAAATTTGACTAAATTGTTCTTTCGTGAAAAATGGTTATAATGTGTATAGAACTGATGTATATTAGCATGATAATATATGGAGAAGGAAGTTTGTTCTAAGTTGTAGATATAGTTCCTACTTCTTGGTGTGTTTTGAGTATGTTTGTTATGTAGAGTTGATGTTCTTCCTATCTAAGTGCATTCAATATTATGTGGTATGGTTATGAGATGATTTTCTTTGAGTCTTAACTCTTAAAAAAAAATTTAAAGTGTGGCAAGTGTCATTCGAGGACGAATGTTGTCTAAGTGGGGAGATTGTAACGCCCCTAAAAATGAACTAGGTTGAACTAGAGCCTAACATCTTGGTTATGATTTTTTAGGTCTTAAAATTGTTAATAATGGTTTTATAGTCATTATATAAAGTTTGGAAGTGTTTGGAGGTCAAACGTCCTAGAACGTCCAGGACGTTCGGAAACTAGTCCAAGTTGAACTAGTGTGTCGTGGTGTTTTGTAGTTAAGTTTTGGGGGATAGTTTGAGAGTAAAATTGAGTGTGGATGGTTCCTATACATAGGTTGACATGTAAAGGTTCGAAACGTCTGAGAACGACGCCGGGGGACCAGCCTAAGGGTCCCCAAGGAGGACCCAAACCTTGCTAATGCAAGTTGTCTCGCCAGCCAAGAAATGGCAGTGGCTGCGCATCACGCAGCTGGCACTGAAAAGGGAAGAAGTTTGACCTGCAACACGGGGAGTCACGAACCATTATGTCCAAGAAATTTCCAGAACCAAGAATCGAAAATGCCTGCACGACGCGCACTAAACTCCTAATTTTGATCGCGTCGTTTTAAAGTCAAATTTGAATTGGTTAAAATATCTATTAGGTGAAGGGCTATTTTGGATAATTTGATGATGAATTATTGACGGTTATTGATTCTTTTTAAACCCCTAAATTCACGTATCAAACCTAAACCCTCAACTCAAAACAAAACCTCTCCATTCCTCTCTCCAAAACCTCCATTGATGAAGGATTGAAGCTCCAAGGAATAAGGCAGATTTCCAATATTTTTCTCCATCAATTCCGTGGGATTTAATTTTATATTAAGGTATGGTGCTTCATCCTTGAATCCTCTTCTATTCAAGGAGCCAATTCCAAACAGTTTCAAAGATGATCAAAATATGAATTCTCTCATTTTCAACTTCTAACCATGGGTTCTTGAATGAAACGGTTAGAAAGAATGTTTTATGATATAATTGATATTAATTGAATGATTTTATATTAAAATTCCTATGAACCATGCAAATCATGAAATCCTATTTTGTCTCTACTATGGGTGATTTGATCATGACTTAATAGTATTGGATTCTTATGTAGATTGTTATGGTCTATTGATATATGTATGAATTATGTTAAAATTCTTTATAGGCTGCCTTAATTTGATGATTTTCATATAGTATCTTGATAGATTAATCTTGATAGATCAGTTGTATAGTTTGATTATTTGATTGAATTGGTGACTATGACTATTGGTAAGAGCCTTGGTGTATTGGATTGGTTTAATTGTCTATGGATTGGAGTTGTTAAGACTAGATTGGTGGTATTATGAGCTAACCATGACTATATTGTGTCGTATAGGTGTTTTAATTATGATGTTTGGTATGGTCCACTTATGGTGGCGGTGACTATGTGTTATACTTGTAAATAATGTGGCCTCGACGACATTACTTTATGAATTGTATTCAATATGGCCTTGTCGGCATTACTTTATGAAATATGATATTGTCATGTTATATATAGTTTTGATATCTGATCGTTTTGAAGGTCTCTATGAGTTATGTGCATCCATGAAGTCAAGTAAGTGTTCTTCTAATTGGATGTGATCATGATAGGCTATAGTGATGCCTTATATGTTTATACTTGATGTTGAAGTGTGAATATTCCTAGTTGACTATATGAGCCTTATGATTAGTTATGTTAATAATGATATGGATGTGTGTAGGGTGATTAGCAAGTATACTTAGTTGTCCCTATGCGCTTATTGAATGAAATGATATATGTGATCATGTAAAGGGTGTGTGTGTCTTGTTAGGTAGACTATGTCCCTCTACTTGATGCATGCTAAGTATATGAATATGAACATCTTGACTTAGTAGGCTTATGCACCTTGGTCTTGTTTGTGTATGGATGAATGTATAATGAAAGTCTAGGATCGGTGGACCTAAGATGGTGCCCTTCTAAGCAAGACTAATATGTGTAACCTTCTATACTGAAAGAAGGTTAAGAATGAGCTATCCTACTATACCATTGAGTGGCAGCCATAGTGGACCCATCTTTGGTAGGTGAATTATGACTAGGTAATGACTAAGAGATGGTACCTTTTCATATGCCCCTTTTTGTTGAACTTACTCTATGAGAACAAAGGCTAGCACTGAGTGAATATGTTATGGGTTGTAGCTCTACTTGAGAAGGAGACTAGACTGCAATGTAGCTCTACTTGAGAAAAATAATAAAGTGCAATGTAGCTCTACTTGAGGAGAAGACTAGAGTGCATTAAAGCTCTTGATATTCCTTAATCATGTGCCTACATGGGTTGTGTCCTAGTTCTAACCATGGCAAGTAAAACACCCTCATTCGGAGTAGGGTAGAATCCGGATTCCATGCCTAGATAGTATTGTCTATGTCGATTATTGCCTATTCTCATCATGTGGGATACATTCTAGTATTTGATAGATTCCACAACGTTTAGGTAGTGCAATAGGACGCTATCTAGACATGGCACGAGCAGGCTTTAATGGTGCTAGAGCGTAGGTTCCCTAGATCTTTCTATGACCCTTATGTGAAGTCCTTAATGTATGAAATGTCTTATAATTGACTTAAGGAATGATTATGTATTTAGCTAATGTATGTTGACTAGAATGTCCTCTATCTAGGGTAGCTTTGAGGGTTGCATAGGTATGCTTGAAGAGGGTGTATGGGCGGTCTCTTCTTGTCCTACTTAGGTGAATGTTGGAGTAACCTTAGGTGGTTAATAAATGAATTTAAAATGGAACAATATTATCTAAGGTAGTCTTAAGGATTGTTTAGATAAGCTTGAAGATGGTGTATGGGAAGTCTCTTCTCGTCTTACTTAAGTAAGTCTTAGGATAACATTTGGTGAGAGGTGTATATGTTTATATGGTTTGAAGTGATGTGATGCTAAATTATAGAATGTGACTTATATGTATATATGTTCACTTGTAAGTGACTTTTATTTTTGTCTTATGAGGTTTTCTCAAAAGAGCATGTTTCATACAAATGTCCGTTTAGCATGATTTTATTGCATATCACTTAATTAGTACACAAAATGTGCTAATTCCATATATTGTTTACTTCTAAAGGTGTAGGTGGCATTTGAGAAGAGTTGGATGAGGTGAAGTTTGGATAATAACACTCATTAAAGCAAAAGTTGTGATATGTCCTCAATTGATTCGAGGACATCAATATGTTTAGCTTTTCTAGTTAACGACATTGTAGTAGACTTTGTTATTTCGTTTTTGATTTTTGTATGGGTTATGACCCAAAGATGTTCATGAGTCTAAGTTGTCTTGTTTGATACTTAGCCTTTCTATCGTTTTCTATAAATGAGACTTTTTTAGATATGTTGTGAAAAGTTTTAATTCCACACTACTTTTAATATATGTTATGCAATGAATAATGTCTAAGGGCTTGTAAAAGGCCTCTGAGAGGTCGAGTACGCCGTGTATTGACCGAAGAGTGCCATTACTTCTAGGGTGTACTTTCGGGTCGTTACATCCTCAACGCGGACATGCTCCCTCCATGCACAAAGCTTGTTGCCTTTGACAGCTTGCTGGCCAAGTGTTTGTGTCCTTCTCAAAGATCCCAAGGGTGGTCCTTGGGGATTCGCAACTGGACGTTTTGATCCTATAAATATTATTTTAGCTATTTAATGTAGTTTAACAAGTTATAACCTCAATATGATACTCCAAAACCTTCACAAGACCCAAGGACATCTACTAGTTCAATTTCACTAGTTTCCGAATGTCATAGTCGTTTCTTGATGTTTAGGCTGTAATACATCAAAATTAAGTTAATTACATTAGCTTAGGTCCGGAATCAATATTTTAATAAAAATTAATTAGTTTAGTCCCTCGCCTAGGTCATTGGATTTCTTAGGTATAATAAGGGTACTCAAAGATACTCAAACTTACTCAATTCATAAGTACTCAAGGATAAGATACTCAACTTACAGATATGATATTCGACTTCAAAAATGTGATGATAGACTCAAAGAATAGAGACTCAACTTCAAAGATATGATACTCGACTTGAGTTACTAAACTCTGGATACTCAACTCATGAATACTTAACTAAACTCACTTCATTATAAAGCAGTTTAAAACAAGTGCAATATAAAAAAAGTAAAACTTTTTGAAACATGATGTCAACTCCTAATCATAATATCATTAAAAACATACCATGCTCCCTCTTAAAGTATACATGTGCAATGCATGTATTAAGTCCCAGACCGCAATCACACTAAGCAGAACCACTTTAGGAACCATACAAAAACTGTTGTGGAAGTTTTTCTATCGACAACCATATAGTGATGGTACATCGTTATTAGACCCACGCTGCCCGGTCATTTTGCACCTTGACGGAGTGTAGGACCTGAACTACCAAGTGGATCCACTAGTCAATTGTGAAAAAGAATCATCTAAAAAGTATGACCTTTTTATATACATGATGCCTATATGGTTTATAGAGACTTAGCATAATATGAACTCACATACCCATATCGGTGCTCAATACTACTCACAAAATATACTTAGGTCATATGTTTTAAAATAAACTTCAACTGTTATTTGAGATTAGTGCTCAAAAACATAGCTCAAAGGATATTTTGGAAATCTCTATTTCCTCTCTTGCTTCATTTTGAAAGAGGTTATCTATTTTGCAAACTAGATCGACAGCTGTTTGGCAATCTTTGTTTCCTTTCTTTTTTATATGTGAAAACGTTTTAAATATATTTGGGAATACATATTCCCCATATATTTCTTTGAAGAAAAGAACTTCAACTTCACTCTTTACAAAACGTACAATTTATGTCTTAAAACAAAGTGTAAACATTTGTAAAAGACTTCTTAAATCATGGTTTATGCAGAATTATGGACGTGAACGACAAAATGCAAGGTTTTCAGTAACCATAGAAAGAGCTCAATACTCAAGACATAGAACTTGAAGATACTACTCCTCTCAAAGGTACTCAACATATGGAGTTGATGCGGAAGTTATGGGCATGAAAGACTTCACTCAAGGGTATAAATATCAATGATGAATTCTTGTATGCGACTCTTCTCATTCCTTTATTTACTTTCTCAAGAATTAGTCAAATCTACAATTGGTCTCAAAGGATTTACAATTTAACTCAAAGGCTTTCTTGAACTTTACTTTTAACTCTCTCTTGAATGTGAATTATGAATTCAAGAGTTATGGTTCATAATATGAAATATCTAGGTGATATTGTAGACACATGAATACATTCTCCTAACTATGGTCTCACTTCAGGAGCGTTGCCTAAGGTCCTTCGGCGCATCTGGGGGGCGCCGCACTAGTTTCTCCCCAAGAAGTGTTTCGAAGAATTTGCCTCTCCTTTTCGGACCCTATATCGCATTTAATCTATTTATTTTAGAACTTTTCCTTAGATTCATTTACCCAACCTAAGTACACACTAATACACTCAAAAACACACTCCAAACAATCACTTTCATCTCAAGAAATTATCAAACCCCCAACAAGACATATAATGAACCTCAAGAACACTTATCAAGAACTTAAATCCTTCAACTTTTTGAGACTGAAATTAAGTTTAAAATAACATGTTTGGTGTGTGGGTGAACAAACCGAACACTATGGAAGTTTACATACCTCTTAGGGATTAAACCAATGGCAAAATTCCGCAACAAGACGCAAGAATCTCAATGAACGCTTGATCTTCTCCTCTTTTCTCCTCTTTTCTCTTCCTTTCTCTTATTTTCTCTTACTGAACTCTCAACTAAAATATTGTGCGTATATTAGGATTATAAAACTGAACCTAAAAGGATAATACCCTAAGAACCTTACTAAAAACTAATTAAATCTTATTTGGTAAGGAAAAGATCAAAATACCCCTCATTATTTTTGGCTAAGTTTTCTTAACTGGACAACCTAACTTTAAAAAGTCATATCTCACTCATCCGAACTCGATACTTAACAAACTCAGTGGCGTTGGAAAGATAATTCAAATATATTTCCTAAGGTATCTTTTCGCATACCTAAAAAAAATCTTGTAGTTATGGTCATTTGAAGTTTAACCAAAACTCATACTTCACTTAACTTTCAAAATTTCAGATTTTTGTTATTTCCAATTTAATTTTTTTTGGTATTGAAGGTGCTAAATCTGGTCACATATCCTTCATACTTTAGAAATTGAATTCCTTGGTAAGATCTCACTCACTTTGAGACACGGTTCAAGTCTTAGCTCAAAAGTTTTTAGGGTGTTACAATATCTCCCCCTTGGGATCATTCACCCTCGAATGACAACTTGGATTTGTATGGAATGGGTTACTCCTACTAAGGTCTGCGTCTTATTATATGATCTTAATATATTTAATCTTAACCCAAATCCTTAAGTTCGGATTGTATAGTTCTTATAGGGAATCTCCTCTTAAACTATTACTCTTTACCACTACATTCAAGCTTAGTACTCTAACAACTCTGTGGGCTCTTACTAACACATTCCTTTGGAACAAACTAAGGGGTATCATTTAACTATTTCTCATTGTAAAACCTCATCCTCCTTATTTACAAGCTTAGATGGATTTATAACACCATCACTACCACGATAAGAACATCAACCTTCTCTTCCTAGCATCATTTCATTACTAAAAGGGCCTCCGAAAGGATATCTTCCCTACTCCTTGGAACTCATTACTATCTTACTCTCAAACACTTAACTTGATTTCTCATCTTGTCATCTCCCCCCTTAGGTATAAAGCTGACACTTGAACGCTATGGACCTATTCCATCATCTCTAAACTGGTCTACATTCTCTTAATGCTTTTTTCAATCTTGTGACTTAGCCATACTTCAGTGGCCTTATCTAAAGGTTAGGGTCTCCACTACTCGCATTCATTGCAACAACCATCTCAATTCCTCACCTATTCTATGTCAAGTATACCATATCAAATATCAAGACTAACATCATCACCCTGATGATGTCATTCATTTGGTCATGACACTCATTCCAAATTCAATTTTAATGTTTATTACTAAGCCTGAGTATAAATATGATTGCTCGCTTACTATACTATACCTCAATACTACTATGGAAATTTAGAAACACTTGTCCACTAGGACCTCATGACAATTAGTTAATCCTTACCTCTCCATCTGCATACTCAAATTACCATCACATTCCACTTCACAACTTAAGTACTACTTACTCACTTACTTTGCATTATCTCTCAAATAACTCTATCATCGTCTGAATACCCCGATGTTCTTATTTCAAAATTCATAAGCCTAGATTAGATTTATCATTTTATGAATACTTTTTCACTTTTATAAATTCACCACTTACACTTGGTCATTACTAACATAATGACACATCATCATAACCTTTTTCTAGTTAAGGTACACTCTAACTCATATTGACTTGCAACACTTACTCTACCTCATATCCTGAGATCTTTATAAACTCTTCATTTCTTAGTCCACCCACAAGGGAAACTCTTCATTATTATCTTATTAGTGCATGACTATAATAACATAACTTTTCAAACACCATCTGCCTTACTTAGATTACTAAACCTCTACATATTTCCCTCTAACTCTGGATCTTTTACTATTGCTGCTCATGATCTCGTAACTCATGCTACTTTTTTTAAGGCAAAAATACTAACGAGTCTCTACTCATACTTCCTCATAAGGATCTCAGCTGAAACAAGGCTTAGAGAAGAGAGTATGACTCCCTTTTAGCTTGAACGCATGATTAAAATGAACGTGAAGGGATTACTTTGGAACTGAACACCTTCTCACTCATAGGCTTATCTCAAGCCCGTCTAGAGTTTCATAACTTCCTCAAGTCTCTTTCTAAGAATAAATCATCCATAAAGATCTATGACTTTACGTTTGGACCACCTCTAGATGATGGGTAGTCAAATGATGGGAAACACACGAGTATGGAAAAATCTCTATGATATATCTATATTGCACGATGTAAAGTATGAAAGATGGGAAACTTATCTTAAATGTTTATAGTCCCTGATTTATAGAACTGGGGTCCTCACAAGAATAAACAAGACCTTACTGACATGGCTTCATAGACACCCTAGGACTCTCGAACTCTGTGCTCTGATGCAATCTTTCTCACGACTCGACACTCAAGAACCATTGATGGTCCCCAAGCGAACCCTCATCCTGGTTGACTACAAGCGCAAGTCTAACTTAAGCAACCAAAAGCTTAAAAACTAAATAAAAATTCATGAAACTTAGATACAAACTTTAACCTAAAAGAAAACTATGAATAATCAAATTAATATATTCAACTCACCATAAATAGGCAACTTTAGTATTTTAAACATTTAATAAAATATATGAGTAATGCAGACTTCTCAATTATACTGACTTTCTATGAAGACTCTAACAGTTAAAGATGGAAGTCGAAACAAGACCCACGACATCCTGATTAAACTGAAAAGTAAATGAAATCCTCCAAAAACTAGGAGACTCACCATAGCTTACTTGAACTCTCGGATGTATCAACAAATCTCTTGTTGATGATCCTGAATATCTTTGTCTACATTATAAAAAAATGGAGGCCAAATGACTCAGTCCGTAGATGTATGAGCCTGTAAGGGGAATTTTAAAGCATAAACATAAGTTTGAATCTTGATAAAAAGAAACATACTTACCTTTCTCATTTCACTCAACTCAAGAATACTCAAGGGTACTCAAAGATACTCAAACTTACTCAACTCATAAGTATTCTAGGATAAAATACTCAACTCAGAGATATGTTATTCGAATTCAAAGATTTGATACTCAACTCAAAGATTAGATACTCAACTTCAAAGATATGATACTCGACTTGAAATACTTAACTCATGAATACTTGACTAAGCTCATTTCATTATAAATCAGTTTAAAACAAGTACAATATAAATAAAAGAGAAAACTATTTAAAAAATGATGTCAACTCATAATCATAATATAATTAAAAAAAACAGACTTGCTCCCTCTCAAAGTCTACATGAGCAATGCATGAATAAAGCCCCATACCCCCATTCACACTAAGAGGAACCCCTTGAGGAACCATAAAATTACTGTTGTGGAAGTTTCTCTAACCGACAACTATCACTTATAGTGATGGTACAACATTATTAGGCCAGCGCTACCCGGTCATCCTACACCTTGCCGAAGTATAGGACCTGAATTACTAAGTGTATCCACTAGTCTATTGTGAAAAGGTCTCATCTAAAAAGTATGACCCTTTTCTATCCATGATGGCAACATGGTTTATGTAGACTTGAGTTATTTTGAACTCGCAACCTCATATCGGAGCTCAATAGAACTCCCAAAAATATACTTAGGTCATATGTTTTAAAAATAACTTCTTCTGTGATTTGTCATTAGTGCTCAAAAACATAGCTCAAAGGCTATCTTGGAAATCTCAGTTTCCTCTCTTGCTTCATTTAGAAAGCGGTCAATATTTTCTAAAAACTAGCATGAAGGCTCTTTGTAAATCTTTATTTCCGTTCTTATTTAAATGTGAAAACATATTAAATCTCGTTGGAAATACTTAGTTCCCATATATTTCTTTGATGAAAAGAACTTCAACTTTACTCTTTACTGAACTTAAAACTTAAGTCTTACATCAAAGCGTAAGCATTTGTAAAAGACTTCTTAAAATATGATTTATTCCGAATTATGGATGTGAAAGACTAAATGCAATGTTTTCAATAAAAATAGATAGAACTCAATACTCAAGACTTAGAACTTGAAAATACTATTCTCTCAAAGGTACTCAACAAATGGAGTTCATGCGAAAGTTATGTGGATGAACGACTTTTATGAAGGGTCAAAATATCAATAAGGAATTCTTGTATACATATCTTCTATTCTCTTACTTCCTCAAAACATAGTCAAATCGATAGTTGATCTCAAAGGATTCACAAATTAACTAAAAAGCTTTCTTAAACTCTACTTTGAACTCTCTCTTGAATGTGAATTATGAATTTAAGAAATATGTTCATGATATGAAGGATCTAGGTGATATTTTAGAGTCATTAATACATTCTCCTCATTCTCATGCTCAATTACATAAGTCTTGACACTAGTTACTAGAAGTTGTAGAAGTAATCTCAGAAGGACTCAAAATGATTCTTTCAAAAGGTTCAGAAAAACTCTCAAAACTTAATATTGACTTTACCTTAAATTTGAATTATGGATTAAAGGTTATGATTCATGTTGTGAATGATTTATAATTGTTTACAAGTAGTTTAAATTGTTTAGAATCAAAAGTAGTGAATATACACTTTAAATGAGCTAAAACGGGAAAACCGACAGAAAAAGAGTAAGGGCAGGCGACCCTGACGTGTTCTGGGCGTTGGGAGCCAGCCCCTAACTTCATAGACTGCATATGGGAGAACTGCAGGCGCGCTGCTTCAGCCCTTGGGCGCACCATGCCAGCCTCTCTCCCAGACACAGTTTTTAAGAATTTGGCCTCTAGTTTTTTTACCCTAAATCGCTTTTAATCAATTTCTTTTCTCATGTGTTCGTAATATTCAATTACCCTCCCTATGTAAACACTAATACACTAAAAACAACACTCCAAACAATCATTTTCATCTCAAGAAATCATCGAAACCCTAACAAGACAAGATTTATAATGAACCTCAAGAACAGTGACCAAGAACTTAAATCATTCCACTTTTTGAGAATGATATTATGCTGAAAATAACATGTTTGGAGTGTGGGTGAACAAATACAACACTATGGAAGCTTACATACCTCTTAGCCATTAAACCCATGGCAAAATTCTGCAAGAAGACGGCAGAATCTCGACGAACGCCTTATCATCTCCTCTTTTCTACTCTTTTCTCCTTTTTTCTCTTCTTTTCTCTTGTTGAACTCTCAACTAAAATCCTAGGCATATATTAGGATTATAAAACTGAACATAAAAGGATTAGAACTCAAAAACCTTATGAAAAACGAATTAAATATGATTTTTTAGGGAAAAGACCAAAATACCCCTCATTATATTCGACTAACTTTTCTTAACTGGACAACCTAACTTCAAAAAGTCATATCCTACTTATCCAAACTCGAAACATAGAAAATTTGGTGGCGTTGGAAAGATAATTCAAAGATATTTGCTAAGGTATCTTTTAGCACACCTAAATCGTTTTGTGCTAGGAGTTATGGTCATTTGAAGTTCACCAAAAACTCATACTTGGATTAACTCTCAAAATTTTAGATTTTTGTTCCAATTTACTTCTTTTTTGTACTCAAGGTGCTACATATGTTCACCTGACCTTAATACTTAAGAAATTTCTAATTTCTTGGTAAAATCTCACTCACTACGAGGAACGATTCGAGTCTTAGCTCAAATTTTTCCGTGTTGGTATATCCAAGTGTCAGTCACAATCTACAAACCAACAGAACATTCGTCACCCCACCTACGGTCCATAGGTGGGGTTTCGTTGGTGGCCACTCTATTGTTGTCAAGTTTTCAGCCAAGCCAATGGTGGTTTGGTAAATTTGACCCTTGGATAATTAAATACATGAAAAATTATTTTTAGTGTTTTTAGGTATTGTAAGTGTATTAAAACAATTAAACAATCATTTAGACTTGAACTCTTAAATCAAAACCCTCTCTCCAAAATGGTTCTGTCTAGAACACTATTGAAGGTCAAGGTCAAGGATCAAGCTAAGGTTTGAATTTTAAGTGATTTATTCTTAAATTACATGAGGAATTAATCTAAGAAGGTACGGTGACCCTTTATCTTTGATTAATCTTCCATTTAAGAAGCCAATCCAAAATGGATTTCAAAGCTTTTCAAAAGGTCAAAATCTTACTTTCTTACCTAAACATGTGTGAATTATTGAAACATTTTAAAAGCAATATATATTAATCATTTAAGGTTTGGATGATGATTTCAGTTGATTTTATATGAATTTGTTTCAAGAACCCATGTCTTCCTCAAAACACTAAGTTTAATGGAAATTGGTTGGTTATGAATGTATATTGAATATCATGTGATAATATGAAGTTAGTTTATGGATTCATGTCATTTATTATGTCTTATGATGGAGAAGTATTTTTGTATTGAGTTAATGATGTATTTGTGTGATGGTAAGTTGGGATCTATGGCCTTGAAGGCATATTATGAGTAACGTCTTGTTGAGTTGCTTATATTGAGGATGGAATTGTTCACTGAAATATGTCAATTCTCTTATCTATTGTAGTATATTGACTATATGGATTGAGATTGGTTTTTATTGATATAGAGTTGTGATATATTCATGTGTGATCTACTTATGGTGGAGGTTCTTTCTTGATAGCTATATGAATGTGAATCTAGTGGGGTCAAGGTGATTATGTCTTGAAGTATATGTACTTCTGATTCAAATGATATAGTAATGATCTTGTATAAAATTTGAATGTGTTGTGATTGAAAGTATACTCTCAGTAATTGCTTTTCAATTGGTAGGCTTAGGCACCCTATTCTTGTATAAATGATGTAAAGGTGAATGTGTATCTTTAATTGGTAGGCGAGTGCATCCTCTTATAGACTAATGAATGTATCTTCACTTTATTGCTAAATGAGCATGATATGGTAGACCTATAGTTGGTATCCTTGTCTTGAATGAATGAATGAATGTCTTGGTTTTGTAGACCTATGGTTGGTCGCCTCCCTATGAATAACTATTAAGGTATTTTAGACCATGTCTTGAACCGGTAGACCTAAAGTTGGTAGCCCTTAATGATGAGTCTAGAACCCTATGTGAATTAATAACCTTAAAGCGGTAGACCTGATGGTGGTGGCCTCCATCTTGTGTGAAATGATGTACTTAGAAATGGTAGAGCTAATGGTTGCGGCTCTTCCTAAGGAAGATCAAATGATCTATGCTTTATACCTTAAAGAGGTAGACCTAATGGTGGTGGCCTCCTTCATCTGCATGTGTCTTGAGTCAATAGGCCTAATGTTGGTGGCTTGCTCAAGCAGACATTTATATTGTGAATGCAAATACTCTATGGTTAAGATGGTTTCTCTTCCCAACATCTAGGTGAGAGTCCAATGAACATTTTTGGATATCCCTTAAACTATGTTCCTATATTGGATGTGTGTTAGTTCTACCTTTGCCAAGTAGAATACCTCTTTACGGCATTGGGCTAGAACATCGGATTCCATGATTTATCTCTCATCGTCTATGTCGGTTAATATTTATTCCCATCTTATGGGTTGTGCAATGTAGTTACTTGATAGGTACTACAACTTGTAGGTAGTAGTATGTGATGCTATCTATACATGGCACGAGTAGGCTTTGAAGGTGCTTGACTGAGTTCCATAAGTCTTCATTGTTAATGTTGATAGTCCTCTAAATGAATCTAATAATGAATTTTGACTTATTGTCCCTATAATGTGATGCATATCCCTCTTATATTGATGAAATGGGTTACTTAGCATGTTATGATTGAATCGTAAATGTTCTTGTATGAATGTGGCATTGAGGAACACTTAGGTGTGGCATGAAGAGGTAGTATGGGCTACCACTTTCTGTCTTACTTAAGGGTGTCTTAGGGTAACTTTAGATAGAGGCCTAAAGTGATCAGATGATCTACTTAATGTATATGCTTATGTATTGCACGTTGGTGCTAGTTGAAGCATGATTACTTGAGGGAAAATGGTGAAAAGGTAAAGGTAATGGTTTAAATGATATATTGTTACTTGTATGTTTTTTGTGACTTATATTAACATAATCCCTCCGTTTAAAAAAGAATGACCTCTTTCTTTTTTTAGTAACATTTTAATTTCAACTTTCAACGTGGCATGTTTAAGGCCATAAGATTAAAGGGAAGTTTTGTACATTTTTCATAACTTAATTTAAGACCACAAGATACAAAAGTCTTTTTTATTTTCATAAACTTTGTGCCAAGTTAAACCCGATCATTCTTTTTTAAATGGAGGAAGTATTTTGTTCAAATGTTCATGAAGTTTTACAAAATGGCATAAAGCATGACTTTCAACAAAATATCCCCTTTTTTTTTTTGGCATGGTCATTGTACTTAGTTCTTATTTGTACTAACAACATGTTCTTCATGCTTTACTATAAATTTAGGTTGAAAGTGCCAGGTGGATTGTCTAGTTGAAGATTTGGATCTCTACTCTCCAAGACTTGGTATGTCCTCATGGATTTGAGGACAATGAACTTCTTATGTTTCCTTTTGATCTAATAGACTCTTAGTAGTGTCTTTTCGATTGTTGAGGGTCATGTCCGTATAAAGTTTATTTGGTATGTAAGAACAGATAACACTCAAGTAAAATGGTGGATTACAAGAAAATTAGACGATTCAGTTACAACAAAAGAAATACGACGATTGGTATTAAATATATTAAATTTTACATTTACAATTGAAGTAATTACAACTGACAAGAATATGATTGCAGATTACCTATCAAGACAAAGGTACCCAAACTGAGCAAGATATAATGGAAGAAATACTCAAATCTATTACTACACTTTGTAATAAAGTGGATAGTATGGATATTGAAATACAAAAGCTAAAGACTAATGAAGTTAATCTGAAGTCTAAAGCTAAAGATAGTAGTCAGCAGCACGACTATAAACATGCGGAGCTATGTCGATCGGAAGACAATAAAATTCCAGAGCTAGAAGGAGAAGTTGGGAAACTCCATAAAACCCATAATAATGTTTGTTTAAATACAGCTGCAGGTACAAGTAGACGAGTTAATGAAAAAGCCAAAAATATAAACTTGAACCAATTATTTGTTAAACCATTTATCCAAAATACTCAAAGACAAATACCTACAGAACCACAAACCTCTACCTATGCAGTCAGTATACAAAGTGACAAGAAAAGATACAATTATATTACCCAATCATACATTGAAAACATATATAGAATTCAAACCTTTTTGAATCTAAATCCCAGATCTACACAAACCAAAAATACCAATGAAGACTACATAACCCAAAAGTTACAAGGCTACAATAGACTTATTGCACAACCAAAAACTAGTGCAAATTTAGTTAAAACATGTTATAGCTATGGACTACTAAGTACAGTATATACCTATAATGGCGAAGAATTAAGTGGAATACCAGAATTATACAAAGCATTCGTCATATACAAAAGAGTTACTAAAGGCAATTTATTTTATATAAAGTTTTATACAGCACCAGCGGAAATATTATATGAAGAAATTAAGGCACCTATCCAAGTTATAAAGATGGGTTTAACTAAAGATATGATAATACCAGATATTGAAAGGCAAGCTGAAATATCAAAGATAGAAATACCAAATTTTTATGCAAATAAAAGAATAATTGGTATATCAACAATTATACAAGAACTAGCTAACAATTATTTAAACGGCAATGCTATTTGGAGCTATTATGCAAGAGATCAAGTTATGATATACTCCAATTGTCGAGAATTACGAAAATCAGATATTGATGAGGTTCAGCGATGGATTTTATCTTTATTAAAACCTGAAGAACAACCTACTACAAGAGCTTTGAAGAAACAATTTATCTCAGATGATTTATTGACTAGATATTGCAAGTTAATTGGACACAAATACCCTGATCATCAGTGTTCAAAATGTAACGGCGAAGATAATATCATCCCTTCTGTTGATTTAGAGTGAAATGCAGAAGAAGACAATGAAGAAGACAATGAAATCGAGATAGAAAGATTCGAGATAATGTAAAGATAGTCAAAAGTTATGTAAAGTATGTAGGCCATATAGGCCATTATTGTAAAGTTGTTTGTTTTATTATACAAGAGTCAAAAGTAGTGTCGTGTCGGCCATGTGTAATAGTAAAGGCCACTAGGATAAAGTAAAGTATTTTAACGTTTTTTGTGGCCGAATGTTATAGGCCAAGTGTAAAAGTTATGTGCGGCCATAATAGTAGGCCAAAAATGTAAGCGTCGTGAATCTTTGTATTTCCTTAGCATTAGTTTCTATATATTCTAAATATTCTTCTTCTCGAAGATATATATATATTTATTTACATTCTCATATAATAGTTTTTCTTCTAAATTTATTTTTTCTTTAATTTCTTTCCAAGGTCTTAAATATCTATAATTTATCATTGATTTCTATATAGCTCTAAATCATCGAATAAATATTCTAGTTCATTTTCTTCTCCTAGAATTAACTCAGACCAACCAACGGTTGTTTCTTCAATTATTTCATACATTAATAATCTATCATATATTTCTCTTCGTATATCAGCAATTAAGACCAGTCAATATATAAAACAATAACATTATGTAATTCTCATCATTATTTAACAAATATGTATGCTATTTTTATCAATTTTCACTAAAAATTTATTCCTTTTAACCTCTTCACAGGTTATATGTATTTATTAAACTTAATAACAGTATAATATTCATCTCATCTAGTCATTACTATGGCTTTTTCTCCTTTAATCAGTTACCCTAACAGCGCCTCAACACTGTGTACTCCCTTAACGGCATCCCTCGCCTACGGGTTCCACCTTAGGACGGCATAGTCTGGGTTTACTTACTCGCAGGATATTACCATAGCAAACCTTCTAAGAGATGACTATTATCATTATTATAGCATAATAAAACACTATAATCTAAAAGAGTTAGCAGGAATAATTTAATTTAGCTACTCATAAGCAAAATTAAACATACCTATTCTTGTTTATCTTTGTTAGATGAGTTCTCCATAGCTTGGATATATTTAAATTTTTTAATACTTAGCTCTGATACCAATTTGAGGGAAGCGGATTAGAGAGAGAAGGTGTTTTGTTATATATGAGGGTATAACTTATTAAAAATGGCATTCCTAAAAGCATATTCTTTTGTGTTAAATTCAAATTATACATTTCTTCTATTGTTAATATTTTATCCCATACTGTATTTTTATATTCTTTGCTTTGTAAGTTATTAAACTACTTCATTATTAAATCCTGTTACTACTAATGGTGTTTTTAACTTTTCCCATTTATCTTCAGGTAAACAATTATATTTACATATATTTGCTTCTGCTCCTGTATCTATCATAGGTGTATAATATCTATGTAAATATCCTTCTACAATTATCTTAGCAAGAATGTATATTTTCATTCTTTCATTATGTTCTTGGTATTATTATCTTTTTATTTTGACATGTTAATATTAATTTTTCTTCTTCAATTTTATATGGTATAAATTGGTCTAGCCAGTTTATTCCTAAAGTTATATTTTGTTCTTCATTATTTATTTTAAATGGTATTACTAATAAGATTCCTCCTATAATTATTTCTTTTTCTACTATTTCTTCTTGTAGCATTATTTCACTAGGTAATTCAGGGCATCTTGTTCTGTTCTTATAATTTCTTCATTTAATACTAAAATCTCTATTTATATAATTATCTTCTTGTCCTGTATTTATTAATATTTTATATTTTTATCATTAATAATTCCTGTTATATAATAATGATTTTTAATTTCTGTTAATTCATATTTTCTTTTTGATGTACTTGCTCTTGATGAGGTACTTCTACTTAATATCTTGGAGTATTGATTCTATCTTTTACTATTTGTAAATCTTCTTCTAAGTCTATATCCTTGTAACTATAATCATTTTTATCTATAATTGTAATAACTTGTTCAAAAGGATTTTCTATTTTAATCCTATTTATTTTATTTTCTGCTATTATTTTATGTTTTGTTGTTAAGATATATAAGTTTTTACATCTTACAGTAAATATCTTACTTCCAGGTGCTAATTTTATTCCTGATAGCTTCCAATATAATACTAATGATTTATCTATATTTTTATCTGTTAAAGCAATTGAATAGTTTGCGCTTATTATAAATTTGAATTTTTGGTATATTAGGTTTCCTTTTATTGCACTTATTACGCTTTTTTCTATAGGATGTATAATTCTATCATCTGCTAATATAAATTTCTATTGGTGTATCTATTCCTTCTCTAAAAACAAGCTTTTATTAATATTTCTGTTGCTCCTAAATGTACATATTTATAGGTGTTTTAGTTTTTATTTGTTGTATTTCTTGATTATTTCCCTTTTATTTAGTATAGGTATTTGTGCTTTTCCTTTGTATATTTACAATCAATAATATGTTCTTTTTGACTAA
This sequence comes from Solanum lycopersicoides, assembly GCA_022817965.1. Taxonomy (NCBI): domain Eukaryota; kingdom Viridiplantae; phylum Streptophyta; class Magnoliopsida; order Solanales; family Solanaceae; genus Solanum; species Solanum lycopersicoides. The sequence continues at coordinate 61,402,514 of CM040621.1, read as the reverse complement.
CTACATAATATTCTTCATTACTTCTTTTAAACCAATTGTTTATAATAGGTATTTTTAATATTTTTTGTACACTTAAATCTAATTCTTTATTTCTTATTTGTTGAAATATTTTATTATCAAATATTACTTTTGTTCTTCAAATTCTTCATCTTGATATTCTTCCTTAGATATTATTTTTTATTTCAGTTTCAGTCTATAATTCCATACTTTCATTATCTGATTCTATACTTAAGTTTTCATTATCAGTTTCAATTTCTATATCTGAAATTTCATATATACTATCATCATCGCTTAACTCATAATCTATGTAATCTATTTCATAAATCTTCATTATTTATAACTATTTCTGTAAGTTGTTTTCTTTTCATATTTTTGGTAACTTACAATCTCTAGCTAAATGTCCTAACTTACCACAATTGTTAACAATTACAATCGGATAATTTCTTTTTTCTTTTAAATTGTTCTTTTTCCTTATATTTTTTACATAATTTCTTTTTCTCGGATTTTTATATTTTATATTTATTTGGGGTTTTTCTATATTTCTTATTTTTTCTAGGTTTTCTATTATATTTATCATTGCATCCAAATTGGGGTGCAACTTTGTTTGTACAACATTTTAGATTTTAATTAATACTTTTTCCATTTTTAATTTTTCCTTTGATCTTCGCATAATTTTATAAACCATTGTTTTAAATATGTTATTCTAGATCCTAAAGTATCTGTCATTTCTTCATTATTCCAATCTTTAATTACATTTGTACTAAATGGTTCTGGTAATTTTATAAAGTATTGTTTTCTTATTTCTGTAGCTTCTTCTTTCGTATATTGTGCTTTATAGTAAAATTCTTTAAATGCACATGTATATTCTTCTAAATAACACATGTTACATATAGCTAATTTTGATAGTAACTGTCTATTATTATTTTTTCTTTGTTTTGTTCTTTTATATCTGTAGTCATACTTCCAAATTCATTTCTTATAGCTAATTCGTATTTTTCTAATATTTCTATATTAGATGTTGTTGTGATCCTTCTAAGTTTTTATCATTTCTAAGTGCTTTTTACTCTCTACTGATAAATTATCTAGCCATAATTTTATTGTTTCCTATTAATGTTCTTTCTATATATCCTGGGGTTTCTTTATTGTTATTTTATTGTCTACTAATTGTTTGCTAAATTTTCTTTCCATAATAAAATTGTTTTATTAATATCTAATACACAATCCATATCTGATTTTCTAATTCTCGACAATTGGAGTATATCATAACTTGATCTCTTGCATAATAGCTCCAAATAGCATTGCCGTTTAAATAATTGTTAGCTAGTTCTTGTATAATTGTTGATATACCAATTATTCTTTTATTTGCATAAAAATTTGGTATTTCTATCTTTGTATTTCAGCTTGCCTTTCAATATCTTCTGGTATTATCATATCTTTAGTTAAACCATCTTTTATAACTTGATAGTGTGCCTTAACTTCTTCATATATATTTCCGCTGGTGCTGTATAAAACTTTATATAAAATAAATTGCCTTTAGTAACTCTTTTGTATATGACGAATGCTTTGATAATTCTGGTATATCCACTTAATTCTCGCCATTATAGGTATATAGTTACTTAGTGTCATAGCTATAACATGTTTAATTTTGCTTATGAGTAGCTAAATTAAATTTCCTGCTAATCTCTTTTAGATTATAAGTGTTTATTATGCTATAATAATGATATATAGTCAATCTCTTAGAAGGTTTGCATGGTAATATCCTGCGGTAAGTAAACCCAGACTATGCCTCCTAAGGTGGAAACGGTAGGCGAGGGATGCCGCTAAGGGGAGTACACAGTGTTGAGGCGCTGTTAGGGTAACTGATTAAAGAGAAAAGCCATAGTAATGACTAGATGAGATGAATATTATACTGTTTAAGTTTAATAAATACATATAACCTGTGAAGAGGTTAAAAGGAATAAATTTTTAGTGAAAATTGATAAAAATATGCATACATATTTGTTAAATAATGATGAGAATTACATAATGTTATTGTTTTATATATTGACTGGTCTTAATGCTGATATACGAGAGAATATATGATAGATTATTAATGTATGAAATAATGAAGAAACAACCGTTGGTTGGTCTGAGTTAATTCTAGGAGAAGAAAATGAACTAGAATATTATTCGATGATTTAGAGCATATAGCATCAATGATAAATTATAGATATTTAGACTTTGGAAAGAAATTAAAGAAAAAATAAATTTAGAAGAAAAACTTTATATGAGAATGTAAATAAATATATATATCTTCGAGAAGAAGAATATTTAGAATATATAGAAACTAATGCTAAGGAAATACAAAGATTAAATATAATTAAAAAAGAATATTATGAGAAAATATTTTCTTAATGGATAAAAGAATTTCTGAAAAAGAACTAATAAAAAATTAAATGAATTAAGATACAAACATAAATTTCAAAAAGATATGTTAATTACAAACATAGTTGCAGGAGTATGTAAACAATCTATAATAATCCAGCAAAGAAATATATTTGAGTTAGAACTACAAATAAATTGTTTAGAATATAAATTACAACATAATTTATATAATAAAAATCAATAAAAATGAATAAAGAGGAATATGCAGTAGAAGAAAAAATATTTGAAAATCCAGAAGGATTAACAATAAAAATAGTATTTTCAAATTTAGGAAGAAGATACAAGAAAATAGGAGATAAAATGTATTTAATGCTAGAAAAAGAAACTGCAAAATTAGAAGATAGTTTAACAGCTATGATAAGAATAATGAAAGAAAATGAAGACATAGATAGATCTAATGAAATTAAAAGAATAGAAAAACAAGCAAAGCAAGAAATTCAAAAAATAGAAGAAATAAAAAATAATAGAATAAGTGAATTAGAAAAAGAATTAGCCCAATTAAAAATATTATATGAAAATAAACAAAAAGAAAAACAATTAGCTAAAGAAAGAGAAAAGGAAGTTACATTAGAAACAGAAATAAATAAAATGAAACAAATATTAAATGAAAATGAGAATCTAGAAATAGAAGAAATAAATGAAATTAATGAATTAGAAGAAAGAAATTCAGAAGTAAGTGATATAAGTGAAACATATACAGAAATTTTAGATAAAATAGAACAAACAGACAAATTAAAAAATTTAGAAATAAATACAGGAGATATGCATAAACCAGGAACATCTAGAGTAAAAACTCCAGATAATAGTCCTAGACATAATCCTAGAAAATCGATACCAACTTATTATACAAGAAGTTATGAAAGTTCAGATAGAATAGACTCTATATGGAAAAGTAGATTAAATAAGAATTGGACACCTACACAAATAACAGAAACAAATAACTTTTTAGATTTAGATTGTGTATTAGATATTAATAAAACAGTTTTATTATGGAAAGGAAATTTAGCAAAACAATTAGTAGACAATAAAATAACAATAAAAGAAACCCCAGGATATATAGAAAGAACATTAATAGGAACAATAAAATTATGGCTAGATAATTTATCAGTAGAGAGTAAAACAGCACTTAGAAATGATAAAAACTTAGATGGATCAACAACAACATCTAATATAGAAATATTAGAAAAATACGAATTAGCTATAAGAAATGAATTTGGAAGTATGACTACAGATATAAAAGAACAAAACAAAGAAAAAATAATAAATAGACAGTTACTATCAAAATTAGCTATATGTAACATGTGTTATTTAGAAGAATATACATGTGCATTTAAAGAATTTTACTATAAAGCACAATATACGAAAGAAGAAGCTACAGAAATAAGAAAACAATACTTTATAAAATTACCAGAACCATTTAGTACAAATGTAATTAAAGATTGGAATAATGAAGAAATGACAGATACTTTAGGATCTAGAATAACATATTTAAAACAATGGTTTATAAAATTATGCGAAGATCAAAGAGAAAAATTAAAAATGGAAAAAGTATTAATTAAAAATCTAAAATGTTGTACAAACAAAGTTGCACCCCAATTTGGATGCAATGATAAATATTATAGAAAACCTAGAAAAAATAAGAAATATAGAAAAACCCAAATAAATATAAATATAAAAATCCGAGAAAAAGAAATTATGTAAAAAACTATAAGGAAAAAGAACAATTAAAAAGAAAAAAGAAATTATCCGATTGTAATTGTGACAATTGTGGTAAGTTAGGACATTTAGCTAGAGATTGTAAGTTACCAAAAAATACGAAAAGAAAACAACTTACAGAAATAGTTATAAATAATGAAGATTATATGCAAATAGATTACATAGATTATGAATTAAGCGATGATGATAGTATATATGAAATTTCAGATATAGAAATTGAAACTGATAATGAAAACTTAAGTATAGAATCAGATAATGAAAGTATAGAATATAATGACTGAAACTGAAATAGAAATAATATCTAAGGAAGAATATCAAGATGAAGAAATTGAAGAACAAAAGATAATATTTGATAATAAAATATTTCAACAAATAAGAAATAAAGAATTAGATTTAAGTGTACAAAAAATATTAAAAATACCTATTATAAACAATTGGTTTAAAAGAAGTAATGAAGAATATTATGTAGTTAGTCAAAAAGAACATATTATTGATTGTAAATATACAAAAGGAAAAGCACAAATACCTATACTAAATAAAAGGGTAATAAATCAAGAAATACAACAAATAAAAACTAAAACACCTATAAAATATGTACATTTAGGAGCAACAGAAATATTAATAAAAGCTTGTTTTAGAGAAGGAATAGATACACCAATAGAAATATATTTAGCAGATGATAGAATTATACATCCTATAGAAAAAAGCGTAATAAGTGCAATAAAAGGAAACCTAATATACCAAAAATTCAAATTTATAATAAGCGCAAACTATTCAATTGCTTTAACAGATAAAAATATAGATAAATCATTAGTATTATATTGGAAGCTATCAGGAATAAAACTAGCACCTGGAAGTAAGATATTTACTGTAAGATGTAAAAACTTATATATCTTAACAACAAAACATAAAATAATAGCAGAAAATAAAATAAATAGGATTAAAATAGAAAATCCTTTTGAACAAGTTATTACAATTATAGATAAAAATGATTATAGTTACAAGGATATAGACTTAGAAGAAGATTTACAAATAGTAAAAGATAGACTCAATACTCCAAGTATATTAAGTAGAAGTACCTCATCAAGAGCAAGTACATCAAAAAGAAAATATGAATTAACAGAAATTAAAAATCATTATTATATAACAGGAATTATTAATGATAAAAAATATAAAATATTAATAAATACAGGACAAGAAGATAATTATATAAATAGAAATTTAATATTAAATGAAGAAATTATAAGAACAGAACAACAATGCCCTGAATTACCTAGTGAAATAATGCTACAAGAAAAATAGTAGAAAAAGAAATAATTATAGGAGGAATCTTATTAGTAATACCATTTAAAATAAATAATGAAGAACAAAATATAACTTTAGGAATAAACTGGCTAGACCAATTTATACCATATAAAATTGACGAAGAAAAGTTAATATTAACATGTCAAAATAAAAAGATAATAATACCAAGAACATAATGAAAGAATGAAAATATACATTCTTGCTAAGATAATTGTAGAAGGATATTACAATAGATATTATACACCTATGATAGATACAGGAGCAGAAGCAAATATATGTAAATATAATTGTTTACCTGAAGATAAATGGGAAAAGTTAAATACACCATTAGTAGTAACAGGATTTAATAATGAAAGTAGTTTAATAACTTACAAAGCAAAGAATATAAAAATACAGATATGGGATAAAATATTAACAATAGAAGAAATGTATAATTTTGAATTTACACAAAAGATATGCTTTTAGGAATGCCATTTTAATAAGTTATACCCTCATATAATAACAAAAACACATTGGTGGTTTACTACACCTTGTGGATATAAAATAGGAGCTAAAAGAGTTAACAATAAACAAAGAAAAATAACGGAGTGGATAAAAGGAAATGAGAAAATAAATCAAAAATTGGTAAATATAAATACAAAGGAAATAAATAAACTTGAATTAATAATTTTTACGATAGACAAAATAAAAATGATAAATGAACAACTAGAATTTTTATATAATGAAAATCCATTAGCAGGATGGGAAAAACATAAAACAAAAGTAAAAATTGAGTTAATAGATGAAAATAGTATAATAACTCAAAAACCATTAAAATATAATTTTGATGATCTAAATGAATTTAAAATACATATTGATGAATTGTTAGAAAATAAATATATTCAAGAGACTAATAGTAAACATACAAGCCCAGCATTTATAGTAAATAACCACAGTGAACAAAAAAGAGGTAAAAGTAGAATGGTAATAGATTATAGAAATCTAAATGCCAAAACGAAAACATATAATTACCCAATACCAAACAAGATATTAAAAATACGACAAATCCAAGGATATAACTATTTTAGTAAATTTGACTGTAAATCAGGATTTTACCATCTAAAGTTAGAAGAAGAATCTAAACAGTTAACAGCATTCACAGTACCGCAAGGTTACTATGAGTGGAATGTTTTACCTTTTGGATATAAAAACGCACCAGGTAGATATCAACACTTTATGGATAGTTATTTTAACCAACTAGAAAATTGTATAGTATATATAGATGATATATTGTTATATTCAAAAACAAAGGAAGAACATATTAAGTTATTAGAAAAATTTATACATATAGTTAAAATTTCAGGAATAAGTTTAAGTAAGAAAAAGGCAGAAATTATGCAATCACAGATAGACTTTTTAGGAATTCAAATAGACAAAAATGGTATAAAAATGCAAATACATATAATACAGAAAATAATTAATTTAGATGAAAATATTGATACAAAAAAGAAATTACAATCCTTTTTAGGATTAGTAAATCAAGTACGAGACTATATACCTAAATTAGCAGAATATTTAAAACCATTACACAAGAAATTAAGAAAAGATGTAGAATATCACTTTGATAATAAAGATAAGGAACATATAAAAAATATTAAAACTTTATGTAAAAAGTTACCTAAATTGTATTTTCCTAATGAAAATAAAATATTTACTTATATAGTTGAAACAGATTCAAGTGATCATAGTTATGGAGGAGTTCTAAAATATAGATATGAAAATGAAAAAATAGAACATCATTGTAGATATTATTCAGGATCATATACTGAACCACAAATTAAATGGGAAATTAATAGAAAAGAGTTATTAGCATTATATAAATGTTTATTAGCTTTCGAACCATATATAGTTTATAATAAATTTATTGTAAGAACAGATAACACTCAAGTAAAATGGTGGATTACAAGAAAATTAGACGATTCAGTTACAACAAAAGAAATACGACGATTGGTATTAAATATATTAAATTTTACATTTACAATTGAAGTAATTACAACTGACAAGAATATGATTGCAGATTACCTATCAAGACAAAGGTACCCAAACTGAGCAAGATATAATGGAAGAAATACTCAAATCTATTACTACACTTTGTAATAAAGTGGATAGTATGGATATTGAAATACAAAAGCTAAAGACTAATGAAGTTAATCTGAAGTCTAAAGCTAAAGATAGTAGTCAGCAGCACGACTATAAACATGCGGAGCTATGTCGATCGGAAGACAATAAAATTCCAGAGCTAGAAGGAGAAGTTGGGAAACTCCATAAAACCCATAATAATGTTTGTTTAAATATAGCTGCAGGTAAAAGTAGACGAGTTAATGAAAAAGCCAAAAATATAAACTTGAACCAATTATTTGTTAAACCATTTATCCAAAATACTCAAAGACAAATACCTACAGAACCACAAACCTCTACCTATGCAGTCAGTATACAAAGTGACAAGAAAAGATACAATTATATTACCCAATCATACATTGAAAACATATATAGAATTCAAACCTTTTTGAATCTAAATCCCAGATCTACACAAACCAAAAATACCAATGAAGACTACATAACCCAAAAGTTACAAGGCTACAATAGACTTATTGCACAACCAAAAACTAGTGCAAATTTAGTTAAAACATGTTATAGCTATGGACTACTAAGTACAGTATATACCTATAATGGCGAAGAATTAAGTGGAATACCAGAATTATACAAAGCATTCGTCATATACAAAAGAGTTACTAAAGGCAATTTATTTTATATAAAGTTTTATACAGCACCAGCGGAAATATTATATGAAGAAATTAAGGCACCTATCCAAGTTATAAAGATGGGTTTAACTAAAGATATGATAATACCAGAAGATATTGAAAGGCAAGCTGAAATATCAAAGATAGAAATACCAAATTTTTATGCAAATAAAAGAATAATTGGTATATCAACAATTATACAAGAACTAGCTAACAATTATTTAAACGGCAATGCTATTTGGAGCTATTATGCAAGAGATCAAGTTATGATATACTCCAATTGTCGAGAATTACGAAAATCAGATATGGATGAGGTTCAGCGATGGATTTTATCTTTATTAAAACCTGAAGAACAACCTACTTACAAGAGCTTTGAAGAAACAATTTATCTCAGATGATTTATTGACTAGATATTGCAAGTTAATTGGACACAAATACCCTGATCATCAGTGTTCAAAATGTAACGGCGAAGATAATATCATCCCTTCTGTTGATTTAGAGTGAAATGCAGAAGAAGACAATGAAGAAGACAATGAAATCGAGATAGAAAGATTCGAGATAATGTAAAGATAGTCAAAAGTTATGTAAAGTATGTCGGCCATATAGGCCATTATTGTAAAGTTGTTTGTTTTATTATACAAAGAGTCAAAAGTAGTGTCGTGTCGGCCATGTGTAATAGTAAAGGCCACTAGGATAAAGTAAAGTATTTTAACGTTTTTTGTCGGCCGAATGTTATAAGGCCAAGTGTAAAAGTTATGTCGGCCATAATAGTAGGCCAAAAATGTAAGCGTCGTGTATATATAGAGGCTTTAGTCCTCATAAATAAAATATGAGCAATCCCACATATCTCTCTTCTCTCTCTAATCCGCTTCCCTCAAAATTGGTATGTAAGATGTCTATGTTGACACTTAGTATTCCTACGTTTTATAAAAAAGTTTTCTATTGTTGACTTTATTAAGGAAATTTTTAATTCCACACTATTTTTATTGCCTATGTGATGAATGAATTCTAAGTGGCTTGTATGAGACCCTTTTGGGGTCAAGTAAGTCATGTTGGGACTCAGGGGTGTTCACGGGTTGTGACAATGTGTTATTGTAAAATTTTTACAGGAGCCTCAACATGGTCAACAAAGGTGTTGGAGACTAGCTCATTCGAGGTGGAATCATGAATCAACCATTTGAAATAGCATCAACCGTTCCTGATGAGATGATGAAAATCAACCGTGCATGGTACACAAGAGAAGAGTAGGTGTGTCTCCTTTGAATTTTTGACCGACCAAGGAACAACTAGAAAACAACCAAGAGCGAGATGAAAACATGGCCAAAATGATTACCCAAATGGACCCACTTAGAAAATATGTCATGGAAAGTGTTTCGAAGGCAGGAAAAGCGTTCGGAATTAATAGTTGAGTAAATATTTATGAAGCACACTTTGAGTCCATGTTCATTGAAAAAGTAAATTTCTTGACAAACCAAACAGGGGGTTCTCGTCCGAACTTACCAAGTCCATGCGTGAATCAAGGTTGGAACAAAGATCGCTATGATGGTTAGAATAACTGAGATAGGGAATAGCATGACCATAGTACAAATTTGAGGGAGCGGGATGGCAACAAAGATCTCTCTCTATTTGCCTCCCCATCAGCGTCAAAAGCCGAAAGAGACAAGGGCTGATCCTGGAAAAAATTTCACCGATGAAATGCTTGTTTGTATTCTAAACAAAGTGGAAGGATCAGAAGAGGCTAAAGGAAATAAAAGATGTTGTCTCATCTCTGAATCAAACAACTACGTCACATTAGTTGTTTATTGAGTAGTTGGAAACAACGATGGGTCAAATCATGAAGCATTTAAATCAAAAGGCAAAAAGAAAGTCTACCAAGTGATACCATGATTAACTAGAAGAATTAAGCGTGAAGGATGTCTTCGTCGTTCCACAACGATAAGTAAGGTGCTTCTTGGGAGGAAACCCAAGTTTTTGCTTATGTTTTTTTAATAACGATCGCTGGTTGTGCATGTTGAAATTTTGTGTTTGGGAGTAGAAGGACAAAAGGGAAAGCTCATAACACACTCATCTAGCCGTACTTACCGCTTATTTAACCCTTGGTAAAGGGTGTGTTCTGATAGTTTCATCGGTGAATGATCCACTCAGAAAATCACTGAGTGGATGATAGACATAAGTACCCATCACCGACTAAGGCGCGGAATTAAGGGTCAAAAGGATTCTAACCATTTTAACTTTAAAATCTCTCATTGTTTTACAATTTTTGACCCATGCATTCTCTCAACCTCATATTATCGAAATTGTGTGTAGGTTTCGTTGTCTGGTTGAAAATCATTGCATTGCCCGTTCTTGTTTTTCCTGCATCAATCCGTTATCTACTTTTGAGGTTGGTGTCATTAATAAGCCTTAAATTCTTACCATATCCTTAGAATTTTTGTGTAGTTGTAGGATCTATTATGTACCCGTGTGTGATTAATTGATTTATTAAATTGTTGGGTAAATTGAGCAGGTTGAATTTTGTGTTTGGCGTATTAAATCTATGTTTGGGTCAAAATTTTTGAATGGTGGTTCTGCATATTGGTTTCGTTTGGGTAAAGTCTAAATAACTCTAATTTTACTCAAGAACTTTAATTTGACCAATGTATATCGAGTAGCATCGTTCTTAAGGGAAAATGGTGTTTTTAGGTCGATTCTAGATAATTTAGGGAAAACTTGAGTACCCTGGGGTATATTTTGGTATGGTCTAATCTTGAATTGCATGGATTGGGGATCAAATTTTTTATCGTAGGTAGTGTGTTTAGAATCGAGAGCTGGGGTGAAAATCTGGCATGATAACACATCCCCGACTAACACCCCTCATCACCTTGTTTGTCCTGAAGTATTGCTGGTCTGTTTTGGAACTTTCGGTGATAAGCATGTGCTCACCGACTGAAATTGGAAACTCATAGAATAACTTAGTTCTCGCCTTTTTGAAGACTACTTTTGGGTATTTACGCTGTAATATTTGGTGAGGCTCCTTTGCAATCGATCAAGTTCGGTGACTCACTGAATGACCTTTTTCATTGTCATTTTATGCTTAATTTCTAATATCTAATCCATAACATTCAGCAAGTTCTTTAAGACTCGCCAAATGACTTTGGCGACTTAACGATTTGATCATCAAGTTTTCATGCATTGTTTAATCTTAATATTTAACTTACCATGTGCAACCACATTCATTTTCTTTGTTTGTTTCGACAAATATGGAAAGACCAAAGGTTCATGGGAAGGGTCTGCAACCTCAGAAAGAAAGCGAAAGTGGTGATTATTGCTACGAAGGTTGTGCCTCCACAATCTATTAGACGACAAGCCACTCAAACTAGTGGTCCAGGTAAGGACAAACAACATAACCAGCCGAGTTGGAGCAGCTCCTGCTCTAATAACATGGATGTCTGCTCCACCCACCTCACTAAATATGAGTCTAAAAGTGGGAATGATGAGAGATCCATGACTCATACCTATGAGTGTTGACCAGTTGATGATCAACCCTGATGTGGAAATGAGCTGAGTTATGCTCCAAAGTGTTGCATGATCCTGCAAGAATCTCGACATTGTCGACAACTCCACAACCTCCAACACTGCTAGCAATCCAGGAACCACAAGTGACCAAGACCAAAGCACCTCCATCACTCTCGCTAAACAAACTAAAAGTTGTTTGTTTGAGAACATATCTGGAGGAGAAGATGTTGTCCAAAGATGGGGTAGGGGATAGGTATCCAGAAGTGTGGGACACGATTTTGTTTGTTCAAATTTGAGCATTTTACACTATCTCCAAGCCCATGTGTACCTTCTTGGTCAAGGAGTTCGATGAGGGGTACGATCAATTTATCCCGAAAAGCAATATGAAGGCAAGTCATTTAGTACCAATTTATTTTTTTGTGGTTCAGGGTACGAAGGTGAAGTGCAGTAGCATAGAATAAATGAGGTGTTGGGTTGCATAGTCCAGGTAATAAATTTCTTGGTGGACAAGATCTATGAGAAGACTCTCAATGATATTAAGGGGTTGTTGACCCCCTTGATCCCCAATATATTGCCTCTGTGGATTGAGCTTTGGGTCTAGATTGAGAAGGACTTGAAAGTTGCTGGAAGATATTGATTCTAGTTCATTAGCACCACACTCATGACCTTACAAAGTGCTTTTATCCTCCATCACCCAAAAGAAGCTCTGTGGGGTTATAGTATTGACCAGGGTAGGCTGAACATGGGGTTGATTATTAAGAAGCATATGGACATTAGGGCAAAGAAGAGCCAGACCTCGCTACAATTCCCGGTTCTTATCATATAGTTGTGTTGATGAGCTACAATTCCATTTGTGAAAAAAAGGATGTGGAAATGACCCCCTCTTGTTCTACAGACATCTGAATGATCGAGGTAGCGTACACTAGAGATGAGCCTAAGCGGAGGAAGACAACCCTAGTGGACACATCCCCATCTGTATATGTAGAGACCTTGGAGACAGATGCTACCCCTTCATCTCACGTTGATGAGCCATCAGGTAGACCTAGATCCTCTGCCCCTACTACTTCGATTGTTGTTGTCTCCTGTCGTCCATTGACACAGACCATGCTATATAAAAATGGGCCATTTAGCCCATTCACCCAATGTGTGTACCTCTTTAATAGACTTTATGACCTCTTAAGTATCTTTTTTTAAAAACAAACATTAATCTAATTTCAATATAATTTAATCGAAAATTTTACTATTATAACGATAAATTTGTAAAAAAAAAAAAATTGCCAACTTTCAGAAAAATTGTCATGCCCCGACCTTACACCCTGGGCCGGACTGACACTCGAGAACCATTGCTGGCCCAAGCGAACCTTTGGTGTTAAGCCCCAAGCATATACCCTGGACGTGGCCAACACTTAATGACCATTGTCGGTCGTGAGCGGACCCTTGTCCTAGCTTACTTAACTTAGCGAACGTCTTAACTCAATACAAGAACCATTCTCATAAAATACTTGAATTAAACAACTTGACTAAAATGACACTTAAGTATCATAGCAAAATATTTGCAATACAAATAAAAGACTCAAAACTATATTGTGTGACTGTCTATGAAACTTCTATAACATTAAGATGGATGTTGGGACAAACCCCACAACATCCTATGAAAAGAAAGACTGAAAAGCAATCAATATTGTGTTCTCCAGAATTAAAGGTGTCCCACCACTGACTTTGAGTGCTTAGCTGGATCAACGAGGCGTTGCATGATGCTGGACCTAATGATCTGCGTCGGCAACATAATATGATGCAGGGACAACTGGCATCAGTACATTGAATTTATGAGTATGCGAGTTGGAATGTTAACAACAACTTACCTTAGCTCTGTTCAACTCCTAAAATAACATGACTTAATATACAACAACAAGACATGCAATATATAAAATCTTTTAAAACAATGTAAATACTTAGTTCATTAAAGAATATGCAATTAAAAACTCAACATTACTTATATATGAAGTAATATAGTTTCTTTGAGGGATTCTCTAACCAACAACCACAACTATGAGACTAAGTGGTGATACAACGTTTGGCCCACACTTCCAGAACTATCTTTTACTTTGTCGTCGCATAAAACTACTTAACTTAGTGGATCCACTAGATTTACTTACACGATACTATGAAAAGTATGAACCGTTAATACCCATGAAGGCTACATGGTTTTCATGAATTCTTGAGTTAATATGAACTCTCATCCCCACATCTGTGCTCACTACGACTCCCAAAATATTTTTTATCTCATTCTTTCAAAAATAACTTCCTTCTTAGGGTTGAGATAATTGCTCAATACTTTGCTTTAGAAAGCTCTCTTGGAATTGATGTTCCCTTTTCTTGCTCAAAACTCTTGGAAATTTTAGTTTCCTCTTATCTTAAATGTGAAAAAATTTATAAACTCTTAGGATTTAGTTCCCTTATAGATATTGAGAAATGAACTCGACTGTTTACTATTTACTTGGATTAAAACTTGAGTCTTATATCAACTCTTAGGGAATACTTAGTTCGCTTATATTTCTTTGAAGAAACCACTTCAACTATTTACTCTTTACTTAACTTGAAACTTGAGCCTTAAAACAAAGTTAAAATGTTCAATAAACTCTCGAAACTTTAAAGAACTTTGCTTTGACTTACTTCTTAACTTTTAATTTAACTTTTAACTTCTTAAACTTTGATCCTAACTTTCCTTAAATTAAATTTTATGAATTAGAGGTTATGAGTTTTGGTTATTCCTAGGTGTTTAGAAATTATTTGAAGTCATTAGAATTACTGGAGATTGTTAATATACCTTAGAAGGACATAAAAAGGCTAAACTACGAAAACTGGGTGAAAAACGCCAATTTAGGCGTAACTGGGGTGCGTTGTGCTATGTCCGCCCTCAACAACTGGGTCTCATTTTGGGCTCACTATAGGCGCACCGCCCCAACTTTCCTGGCGCTATGGGGACACGACGCCCTTGGCCCTGCCCATGTGCATCTAATTAGCTCTCCAACTGTTTTTCTAATCTTAAATCCTCTAAACCACCATAGTTCTTTTCTTAAACCCTTACGATCATTGATACCTCCAATACCCATTAGACCTAACTCAAAAAACAACTCGTAAATTACGAATCAACATCAACGGGAATTCAAACAACTCAACCAACATGAATTCGACATGATTCATCAAGAACTTACTTCTTAACATGTAAACAATTATAAAAACCACAGAATTGAAAAATGTTTTGTGTGTGGATGATTTAACCAAATACAAAATATCTCACATACCTCGATAGTGATCACCCCTGACAAATTCCAGTTGCAAATCCTTGTCGTTCTTGGTGAATCCTTTACTTTTCTCCCTCTTCTTCTACTTTTCTCTCTTCTCCAAGCCCTAACCGTAAAGTTTAATTTTCTAATATGAACTAAAACATGTTTTTACCCCAAATAAATCCCTAAAACGAAATTGGAAATTAATTGGTGAGAAGACTAGTTTGCCCTTCCTTCAATCCGGATTTGGACCTTCCTCAATCCAACAACCCAACTTCCGATAGGCATATGTCCATCATACAATATCGAAAATGCGCAAAATCGGCGGCACTGGAAAGATCTGTCCACTGGATTTCCAAGAATGTGAATAACTAACGATAAATAATACTGATCTAGGATTTATGTCCATTTCAAAATGACCAAATATCATTTCTTTAACCTAGGAATTATTCCACATTTTTCCTTTCTTTCCAAAAGTGATTATTTATAGTTTCTTAGCTTATTCATAGCTTTTTCGAGTTACGAGATGTTACAATATCTCCCACTTGGCAACATTCATCCTCGAATGAGATTTCTTTCACTAAGCTAAGAATAGTACCATTAAGTTTAACACTCAACAATCAAACGCAAGTAACAACATGCTTATATTATCATCAATTCATCATGATTAAGACTTTGAAAACGTTTTGAGAAAGAACCCATGGCTAGATTGAAGAAGAAGAAGTTTGATCATGAAATCTCTTTTGAAAACTTGAGAAGAACTCTCTAGATGGAAGATTAACTAGAGATGAAGGATCACCATACGTTAATGTGTAAAAAACCTCTAAAACTTGATGTAGTATCCATGGGAATCAAAGATCTAAGATGTTCTTGAGCTTCACCTTCAATAGAGGTTTCTAGAGAGAATTGGTTTTGGATGAAAAGTCTAATTTGTGTGGAATGCATTGGGAATGGGTTGTTCATGTTTTTTATCACTTAAATACACCCAAAAATAATCAAATAAATCAATTAGGGTCAGGTTAGGACGTGGGATGAATTTCCCACTCACCCCTTAATTGAGGCAGTCGTTACGTAGCCTTTTACAACCTGCATCAACGGCCACCATCGACTCCCAGTAGGTTTATCAACGGACCGTCTTTGGCTTACGTCGATTGTCTCTTGGTCTGTTCTTTGGATGAGCCTTCCCCAGGCTAAGTGTTGATCTACGCCTCCCCATCGACGGGCCGTCAGTCCACTAATAGGGCGTTGTTTGGTTCAGTCGATTGATATTGCCAAGGCAGTGTCTCAACAACTTTTGGGTCCTTCTTGTGGGCCCTTGGGAAGTCGTACCTGGAAGTTTCCAATATAAAAAACACCTTAATAGGTTGAAGAACTTCCACATCTGTTTCACCCAAAACAATTACACGCAACACATCCAAAAATGTTAGGCACCATGAAGACACACACATGCATATCTCAAGGGCTAACTTTTGAACTTCTTGGACGTTCTTGGACGTTTAACCTCTAAACTTCATGAAACTAACCATGCTGCCTAAAAAAACATATTTAATCATATAAGGAACTCATAATCTTGAGATACACACACAATCACATAA
This sequence comes from Solanum lycopersicoides, assembly GCA_022817965.1. Taxonomy (NCBI): domain Eukaryota; kingdom Viridiplantae; phylum Streptophyta; class Magnoliopsida; order Solanales; family Solanaceae; genus Solanum; species Solanum lycopersicoides. The sequence goes on along the minus strand of CM040621.1, from coordinate 61,385,912 downwards.
AAACACATAAGGCCCCTTAGGTGACTAGTCGTCGAACGTGTTGGTCATCCCTTGACGTTTGACTTCCAACTGACTTTAAATCACCCAATCATACTTTAAAACACTTCATTAAAATTTTAAAAATATTATAGGCACAAGTAAGTCTCTAGACACCCTAACTCATTTTTGGGGTCTTACAAAACGCCCCAAGAAAGCCTTTTCAAAACATGCCCAACTCGGATGTGGTGCATCCTCATCTCTTCCCTCCTTTCACTGGTCGAACAAAACACATTCTTCATTTCATATGCAACTACCTCATCCCTTTCATAATCAACAACATACATCACATTAAAAACCTTCTTCAGTTCCTCAACGAAATTCTTTGGATCCTTAGTAGTGATCGAAACGGTGAAACTAGAAGGATTCATTTTCAAGAATTCAAGAATACTCGAGGTTTCAACCTCTTCATATGGAGCTCCTTTCTTTTGTCCAACCTGATTAGTCACAACATGGCTCAACATCCGGAGAGCCTCACGAAATTCAACATTTGTGACTTCTCCTTGATGTTGCATGTTTGGTGCATTTGGTACCTCTAGCTCCTCGACATTCCTCCTAGTTGGACGACCCCTTGCTGATCTTAGTAGAGGCATGATGATCTGAAACACGCGCAAACACAAATTAGAGAGAAACTTTTGGAGAAAAACTCTAACGCACTAAAGGAATATGAAAGAAGTGAAAAATTTCTAAATGTTGTAGCCTCCAAATTATTTATGTGGCGTGCTTCACACCAATAACTAGGAATTTATAGACACGACTTCATAGAATCCCTAGGACTCTTGAACTCTGTGCTCTGATACAAATTTTGTCACGCCCCGAGCCTATACGCTGGACGTAATCGGCACTCAATGACCATTTCAGGTCTTGAGCAGACCCTTGGTCTGGCTTACGTAACTCAGCGGAAGACTTAACTCAATACAACAATTATTCTAGTAAATTACTTAAATTAATTAATTTGGCCAAAATGACATTTAAGTCTCATAGCAAAACATTTGCAATACAAAGAAGAGACTAAAAACTAAAATTTCTGACTGTCTATGAAACCTCTATAATACTAACATGGATGTTGGGATAGACCCCACAACATCCTATTAAAAGAAAGACTGAAAAAGCAATAAATAATGTGTCTTGCAGAATGCAAGGAGGCTCACCACTGACTCCGAGTGCTTAGATAGATCAACGAGGTGCTGGATGATGCTAATCCTAGTTATTTGCGTGTGCATGATTATATGATGCAGGCCAACCAGCATCACTACATTAAATGTACGAGGATGCGAGTTGGAATGCTAACAACAACTTAAACTTGAAAGAGAGTAAGAAGGAATACTTAACTTGGCTCTGCTCAACTCATGAAGTAACTTGACTTAATATAATGCATCAAGACATGCAATACATAAAAGCTTTTAAAACAATGTAACTACTTAGTTCGTTAAAGAATATGCAATAAAAAATCACTTTACTTATATATGAATTAATATAGTTTCTGTGGGAGATTCTCTAACCGACAACCACCACTATGAGCCTAAGTGGTGATACAACGTCTTGCCCATGCTGCCAGAACTGTCCTGTACTTGTTTGTCACGTAGAACTACTTCACTTAGTGTATCAACTAGCTTAACTTATGTGATCATCTCAAAAGTATGACCCGCTAGTACCCATGATTGCTACATGGTTTTCATGGAAACTTGAGTTCATTTGAACTCTCATCCACACATTGGTGCTCAATACTACTTAAATATACTTTAGCTCATGATTTTAAAAATAACTTCCTTCTTTGAGTTTAGATAATTGGTCAACACTTAACTTTAGAAAGCTCTCTTGAAATCAATGTTCCCTTTTGTGAAAACATTAATAAACTCTTAGGGAATACTTAGTTCCCTTATAACTTTTGAGAAATAAACTCAACTCTTTACTTAGCTTTAAACTTGAGTCTTAAATCAACTCTTAGGGAATACTTAGTACCCTTATATTTCTTTGAAAAAAGTACTTCAACTCTTTAACCTTTGCTTAACTTGAAACTTGAGCCCTAAAACGAACTTAAAACGTTTAATAAAGACTCTTGAAACTTTAAGGAACTTTGTTTTGACTTACTTCTTAAATTCTAGACTTAACTCTTAACTTCTTTGACTTTGATCTTAACTTTCCTTGAATTGGATTTTATGAATTCAAGGTTATGATTCATGTTTTTGGTAATTCCTAGGTGTTTAGAAATCATTTGAAGTAATTATTATCACTGGAGAGTGTTAATATACCTTCAAAGGACTTAAAAAGGCTAAACTCTGAAAACTAGGTGAAAAACGCCAGTAAAAGCGCATCCGGGGCGCACCGCGCTAGCCCCAAATGACTGGCGCCCGCCCGCATTACGCCCTGCCTTCCTTGCGCTATAGGGTATTGACGTGCCTGACGTTGCCCACGTGCCTCTGATGAGTTTTTCAACTCGTTTCTAATGTTAAATCCTCTAAACCCCCATAGTTCTTTTCCCAAACCCTTTGGATCTTTGATACCTATAATACCTAATAGACGTAACTCGAAAAACAACTAGGAAATTACGAATCAACATCAATGGGCATTCATATAACTCAACCAACAGGAATTTGACGAGATTTATTAAGAACTCACTTTTTAACATGTAAACAATTCTAAAACCATAGAAGTGAAACAAGTTTGGTGTGTGCATGAATTAACCCAACAAGAATGATCTCATATATCTTGATAGGGATCACCCCTGACGAATTCCACTAGCAAATCCTTGGCGTTCTTGGCGAATTCTTAACTTTTCTCCCTTTTCTTCTCTTTTCTCTCTCTTCACCAAGCCTTAAGCGTAAAGATTATTTTTCTAATCAGAACTAAAGCTTTTTTGTACCCCATATAAATCCCTAAAAGGAAATAGGAAATTAATTGGTTAAAAGACTAGTTTGCCCTTCCTTAATTCCGGATTCGGACCTTCCTCAATCCAACAACCCAACTTCTGATAGACATATCTCCCTCATACGATATCAAAAATGTTCAGACGTGGCGGAATTGGAAAGATCTCTCCAAGGGCTTTTCAATCATATTAAGAACTACCTCTAACTCATAAAGATCTAGGAGTTATGACCATTTGAAAATGACCAAAACTCACTTCCTTAACTTATAAAATTTTTCTGAATTTTCCCTGTCTTTGTAAAAGTGATTATTGTTAGTTTCTTAGCTTACTATTAGCTATTTCGAGTTACAAGATGTTACACTTGGCCTGGCTTACTTAATCTGCGGAAGAACTAAAATCACAAAATTAGTCGAAATAAAGAACTTGTAAAATAAACTAAGAACATCTTAAAATAAACATTCAACTTACCAAAATGGCTACTATAGTCTCAAATAAAAATATCTGGAATACAAAGCTAAAATACTCATAACTAATTGTCTGGGTATCTCTTTAGCCTCTAAAACAAATAGGATGGACGTTGGGGAAAGCCCCACAACATCCTAATGAACAAATATAATTATTGAAAGAAATAAAAAGGAGTCCTCCTGAATGCAATGAGGCTCAACAGTTCACTATGGGGTGCTCACTTAATCAACGATATGCTTGTTGATGATCCAGGTTACCTGCGTTTGCATATAAGACGATGCAGGCCAAATGACATCAGTATATTGAATGTAGGAGTATGCGAGTTAGAATGCTAAACGTAACATATGCTGCAAAAGAGTCTGAAAAAACACTTACTTGGGCTAATGTTAAGTCAATTGAACTCAAATCATTTTACTATAAAGGAGTGCAAATAAATGCAGTACAAAGAAAACCCTTAAAACATGATTGTCAACTCTGTCTATTTAGAAATATAATAATAGATCTGTATGTATGCAAAGATACAATCTGAACTCTGTTTGTATATAAAAATACAAAATATTGTTGTGGGAGTTTGTCGTACCGACAACTACTACTAAAGAGCAATAGTGATGCTACAACACTTTACCTCATGCTGCCAAGGACCATCCTATACCTTGCCAAGGTAAAGGACCTAACTCACTAAGTGGATCCACTAGTCTATGATAAAACTCAGTAAAGAAAACATCTAATGTCAGGACTGGAGAGTACCCCCTAGTCGTTACCGGCGTCTTCGTCCTCGAAGAGGCCTTAGACAAGCCCTTAACATACATCATTGCATCATAAATAGAATAAAAAGCGGAAAGTTTACAACTTTTCTTTAAAGTTCAACTTCTCTTCACATATATCAAAATAGAATCTATAATTGTCTCACATGATCATCTAAACATAAGAGTAAGACAAATGGGACTTAGCCCTTACATCATTACAATATGACTCATAATAGAAATTACAATGAAGTCTTTGAATAAGGAATTATGAAACTAGAATTATTCATGTGCATCCTCGAACATGAGGACTCACCAACTTGGGGATAGCAATGCAATTTCTTCAAGAAAGGAGTGGGATCTCTTCAGTGGCTCGAACCTACACTTTGGGTAGAAAATAGAAGAGATATGGGTTAGTACAAACCACATGTACTAAGTATGGAAACATATGCAAATAAATCAGTTGAAGACATGTACAAAGGGATATTTTTTTTATAAACATGCCAAGTGAACTTTAAAATCTTTCATGCACATTCCAAGAACATATACAAATCCATATCACAACAACATTAAGATATATTCATGTTTCATGCTCAAGAATAACCTCATAACAAAACCATATTCAACCTTTAATGTTTAGAATTCATTTCATCAACACATCCTACTACCTTACCCACATCCCCAAACCATGTCTACTAGTGCAATGTATATGTGAAGACCCATAACCCCACATAAACCAAGTAAACAAGCAAAGATACCATAAGCATTGTCTCTTAACCCATACATCACCATAACAAGTGTAGTCAACACATACATAACAATTTAGACCAACATCATGTACATCAAGTAAAACAAACATCATATAAGACCAAAATCATTCATTTCATATGTATATACAGAACCCACCCTAGAACTCCATTAAGATCCACTTGTGCAATGTATAGGTAAAGACTCATACCCTTACCTACATTAAGTAACGCCTCTTAAGTAACCTTTGTTAGTGTTCATATTCTTACTTCCGTTCATTCCTTTTCACTTTCGAGAAACATCACATTAACCGACATTAGACCATGTGAGCTAAATATGGAATCCGGTGTCAACCCCTCACACCGAAAGTAGGGCATCCTACTTGCCAAGGTAGGACATATACCTGATAATAGAATCTAGGTGGATCCACTAGCTAAGGTTCATATGGGGATACATAGTTAATGAACTAGGAGATTATTACTAGAAACCCTCTTTCTACCTCATGAAAACATTTGGTGAACTTACCTTCCATTTGGGAATGGACACCTCTCATTGTCAAGTTCACTCGGTGCTAAGCTAAATTCTCTTTTTGAAGTATCTTTAAGTCTTCATTAACATTAATTCATAACATAGGTCTTAGGAGCTTAACCCCTCATATAACATGTTCATAGCTCATATGTTATAGGATGAGAAACTCCTTTCATCACACCCCAACCTCATGTGAGAACATTACCTCATAGCACAATAATAAGATGCACATGGGAATCACCTTCAGCCCCTCACAATAATACACTTTTAATCATATCACAACCATCATATTCATAGCATAATTATATATTCATAAATTCATAATTCATACCTCAATTGAGCAACATTACCAAAGATAGACCAACATTATTACAATTGAGTGTTCATGACCTTGAAGGTCTTACCAATGGCCTCCAAAAAAACCATTCAATACTTCACTACCAAATAAATGATATTTACTCAACAATTCAATCATCATCATCATACAATATTAAATTATGCAAGGACACTTTCAATAACATCACCTCTAATCATTAATCAATATAAATTAAGAGTTAGGGTTAGGAGAAGAGGGACATTCATTGGTCTTTCAGAATAAGGTCAAACACTAAGGTAATACATCAAGTCACTCATAAACATTTATAATCCATCACTATTAAACAAATAAATACCAAATTAATAGAGTTTGAAGGATGACCCACGAAATTGAGTGATATCTAGAATTTGGAAGAACATTGAAATTCAATTTGGAAGAACCTCTTGGGGAAAGGAGTCCCAAGAGTGAAGAGTCCCCATACCTTATCAATCCTTAGATATTTTTGAAGGAAAGACTTGTTATTGAAGCCCTAAAGAAAACTTGATATTCTACTTCAATGGTGTCTTGAGTTGAGAGAGAATTCTCGAGAGAAGTGAGAGGCTTTGGGGTTTTGGGATTATGAAGTGTGAAGAGTTGTTTTATGTGTTAAAATCCCTTAATATACCTAAAAAAACTAAATTAAACTGTCCCTTTATTTAAAAGTCCAAGGGTGGAATTTACCAAACTACCCTTGGCTTGGTCGTACCTTGCACCAGATGGCAGACACCAAACCACGCCCACCATTGACGGACCGTCAATGCATTGACGGCTCATCCTGGCTGGCCGTGTTTTGTGTCAGAGACTAGCCAAATGGATCCAAGTCCCACAATTCTAAGTGTGGAATCATGACCACCATTGACGGGGATGTCAATTGCACTCGTCAAGTGCTTGATATTTTTGACAGCTTTTGGGTCAATTGTTTGGGTCCTCTTCGAGATACCTTAGGGTGGTCCTTGGGGAGTCATACCCGAACGTTTTGACCCTAAACATGCACTAATATGTACGTTAAGCAATTTTACAAGATTTAACCCTCATACAACTCTTCAAACCCCTTATAAGACCTAAAGACACACTAGATTATTTTCACTAGTTTTCGGACGTTATGGTCGTTTCTTGACGTTTAGGCTTTAGTACTTCCAAATTAAGTTATTATATTTGCTTAGGCCTAGAAACAAAATTTTAAAAATTATTCATTAGGTCAGTATCTAGCTTAGGTCTTTTGGATTTTCGAGGTATAACAATATCCCCTCTTGGGGAACATTCGTCCTTGAATGATACTTTAAACATCTTTTTGGAAACTATGACTCAAGATTAGAAGCCCAACCAACACATGATACATGACGATAATTCAATAACAAAGGAGGAAATATTCACTCCATTCTCAACACAAAAAAATCATCATTATGAAGTGGAGACTATATCAATTACCAATTATGAACATATTTCCTCAATTAACCTTATTCAGGGAGGGATGCCCTTCTATTCTCATATAGCTCCACAGATTCCACAACGAGCAATACATCACTTCATCTCTTCACAATTGAGCAATTTCACAAGAAATATCACATAACTCAAAGATACCATCCATATAATGAAGTGTCATCAAGTATGAAGAACATATAATCCAAGACACATATAAAACATGAATTTTTCACAATAGCATGCATAATTAAGGGAATTCATGAAAGTTAAGATATACTATGACCCTTCATAAAATAAATATAAGGAAATTACTAACCTCAACCTTGACTAGGAGAGGAAGGAAAAAGATGAGGGTATCGGGACATCATTTCGGTCTTGGCCTCCCATGTTGCAATTTCCATAAGATCATTCTTCCAAAGAAAATTTATGGAAGCTACTTCCTTAGTCCTCAACTTCTTCACTTGCCGGTCTAAAATCTCAACCGGAACCTCTTCATAGGAAAGGTTAGCATCAACTTCTAAACCTTTTAAAAGAAGGATAGACACCGGAGCCGATTCAATGGGTAAATTCAACTCACCGGCCACACTTCCAATGCGTTTCACCACCTCATATGGCCCCACATAACGGGGACTTAGCTTCCCCTTTTTACCAAACCTCATCACCCCTTTCATGGGTTATATCTTCAAATAGACTAAGTCACCTACCATACACTCAAGGTCCCTCTTTCTATTATCGGCATAAGATTTTTGCCGACTTTGGGTCATCTTCAATCTATCCCTTATGAGTCGGACTTTCCCCACAACCTCATAGATTGCTTTGGGACCTATTAGAGTAAAATCACCTACCTCAAACCATCCAATCGGAGATCTACATCTCCTCTAATTAAGGTCCTCAAAGGGTGCCATGGCAATACTCGAATGATAACTATTATTATAGGCAAATTAAATCAATGGTAGATGGTCATACCAATTACCCTTGAAGTCAAAGTCACATGTCCTCGAAGGTTTGGATGGTTCTTTCTACCAAACCATCAGTTTGTCGATGAAATGCTGTACTAAGTTTAAGCATGGTACCAAGTTCACTTTGGAATGCTTTTCAAAAGTGAGAAGTAAATTTAGTACCCCTATCTGAAATGATAGACAAGGGAACTCCATGCATTATACCAATCTCCTTGAGATACAACTTCTCATATTCCTCCGCTGAATAAGTACTCTTGACGAGAATAAAATTGGGTGATTTGGTCAATCTATCAATAATAACCAAAATCGAATCTTATTGCCTTTGTCTACGAGAAAAACCCACAACGAAATCCATATTGACATCTGCCCATTTCCAAGTAGGGATAGCTATACCTTCAGTTAACCCTCTCGGTCTTTGATGTTCGACCTTGACTTATTGATAATTAGGACATTTAGCTACAAATTCCACTATATCCTTCTTCAAACCATTCCACCAATAGATCTCTTCTAGATCACAATACATTTTGGTGAAACCCAGATGAATGGAATATCGGTAACCATGAGCCTCTTCTAAAATTTGTCCTTTCAAGTCATCCACATTTGGCACACACAACCTAACTTGGTACCTAAGTACCCCATCACCCCTTGGGAGAATGATTCATTGGACATAATAAGAATCGATTCCTTCAACTCCATAAATAAAGAATTCAGGTGTTGCTTATATTTCACCTCAACCATTTGTCATACCTCGAGCCTACACCCTGACGTGGCCGATACCCAATGACTATTGTTGGCCTTGAGCTGTAACGACCCTAAAAATGAACTAGGTCTATCTAGATCTTCACTAGTCTTCTAAGGTATGTTAAATAACTTAATTAGTGTGTATGTGAGTTTTGAAGTCTTTTCGGTTGATTTGAAGTCAAACGTCAAGGAACGACCAAGACGTTCAATGACTAGTCCCTTATGTGCTTGCATGTGTACGAGTGTGCCTTAGCATGTTTCGTGACTTGTTTGGTGTTGAAATTTATAGGGGAGTTTCCTAAGACCTAGATGTGCATGTTTAGGAGTTTAACATTCGGGTACTGCTCAACCTAGGACCAACAAGGGGCCCTAGAGAAGGACCCCAACTCAAAGGCTTGAAACTTCGTGGCACTGTCAATCAACTAACCAAACAAGGACCAATCAATCAAATGACTACTCATCGACTTGGTCTTTCGATTGAGGCTGCAATACTGCACATTTTTGTGTTGCAGACCAAAACCACGAACCCCCAATTATGGGACATGGTCCAAACGACGGATCGTCGTTGGTAAGTATGGTTTGGCTCCTCCAAACTTCCTGAAGACTCGACCATGTTTGGGGTGTTTTAGGAAATTCACCCCAACTCTTTTAAATAGTATGTACGGTTGTTTTAGTTGTATTTGGGTATTTTAAGAGTATTAAAATTATTTAACTCTCATTTATACCCTAACACCTAAATCAAAATCCTTTCCCTCCCAAATTCTCTCCAAAAATCTCCTTGAGAGCTCAAGGTCAAGATGGAGCTTGGATGATGGATTTCAATGTAGTTATTCTTCAATTCTATTTTTATTACTTCTAATAAGGTATGTGATCTCTTTATCTAAGTCTATCTATCACCTTAGACCCAATCTGAAAGTATTTTCAATGATTTCAAAGTTATGAAAAAGTCCAATTTCTACTCTAAGTCATGGGTTATTTTATGAAACATTTTCAAATGTTTATATATGATGTTATTAATGTATAATTAATATTTTCCAATGAAAATCTCCATGAACCATTGACCTTCTCAAATCTAAAATTTTTTGCTATAATGTGGGTGAATTGATCATGGCTTGATGTTAGTGAATTCATGTTTAGATTGCTTTGGACTATTGGTTTATGTATAGATCATGGTTGAATTGGTTATAGGCTGCCTTAATTTGATGATATTCATATTGTATATTGTTGTATCATTGGTAGGTAAGATCATTTGTGAAGTGAATTGATTGAAAAGGCTAAGTAATGGTGATGTTGATGATGGAAAAATGGTAAGATGATCCAATCTCCCTATTTTTGTATAATTGGTATTGAATTGTATTGATTGGTATGGTCCACTTATGGTGGCGGTATTTATGTGTTATAATTTTGACGATAAGTGCCTTGCCGGCATTATTATGTAAATTGTAGTAATATCATGTTAGGGCCTATATGAAGGTATGACGTGAAAATATTTATGTGAAGTAATGTGATCACGTATGAGGTTTTATGGCTTTTATGAATATGTAGGGTGATGTGATATATGTGTGATCTTGTATAATGTGAAGGGTATGAAGTGTAGTACTCATGTAAATGCTTATGCGATCTTGTATGAGTGATTATGTTATGATTCTTCTTAAATTGATGGTATATAATGGTGTTGTACATGTATGTGTGAGGTTAAAGCATGTTGTTCTCTAAATGACTATATGTGGGTAGGGTAGACTATGATCAGTTCTAAATGTGTTGATGTTGTATCTCGTGTAAGTTTCCCTACTTGGTACATGAATGATATTGAATATGTGATACAAGGAATGTTGTGTCTTGATTTGGTAGACCTAAGTCCCTCTTATTGATGCATCAAAGTTATGTGAATATGTTATCCCTTTACTTGGTAGGCTTAAGCACCCTTGTCATGTATGTGCATGAATGATTGATATATCACCTTGAACAAGTAAAGAAGGTCAATCACTTGTAACCTTCAATATAGTAAGAAGGTTATGATATCCTTGATGTTGAAAGTCATAATTGTATCGTTGTTTTGTGAATGATGGACTTAGGAATAGGTTGTATGGAACGACATGAAACCATCTCTAAGAAAGTCATTGAGCTATTCTTATGACCATTGAGTGGCAACCCTAGTGGGCACATCATATTGTGATTTGGTATGACTAAGAAGTGTTGCCTTTTCATATGCCTTATTGCAACTGAACTTACTCTATGAGAACAAGGCTAGCACCGAGTGAATATGCTAGGGGAGTGACTCTACTTAAGTTGAGACTAGAGTACAAAGAAGCCCTTGATATTCCTAAACCATGTGCCTACATGGGATGTGGCCTAGTTCTACACTTGGCAAGTAGAACACCATCCATCGGAGTAGGGTAGACTCCTGATTCCATGCCTGGCTAGTATGGTCTATGTTTGTTAATGACTATTCTCATAATATGGGATGCATTCTAGTATTGAATAAGTTATACAACGTGTAGGTAGTGAAATGGAACGTTATCTATACATGGAACGAGTAGGCTTTGAAGATGCTAGGATGAGGGTTCCCTATGTCTTCTTTAAGACCATTATATGAAGTCTTCTAAATGAGTGATTGTCCTTCAAAATGGTTTTAATTAAAATAAATTCTCTTAATGATCCAAGTTCTATAGAAAGGTTCTTATCTAGGGTAGCTTTGAGGATTACTTAGGTAGGCTTGAAGATGGTGTATAGGCGCTCTCTTCATGTTTACTTAGGTGGGTATTAGAGTAACCTTAGGTACAGAGTCTAAATGACCTAAAGGCTTATCTTAATGAATATGGGAATATGTGATATGTGATGAATCGGAATAACTTTTCTTTAGGTAGTTTTGAGGACAATCTAGGTGTTTGTGAAAGGGTTGTATGGGTGGCCTCTTCATGTCTTACTTAGGTGGGTCTTAGGATAACCTTTTGTTGAGGGGTCTATGTGATGGACGTTACTTGAATATGTTATATATGTAACTATTGACTTGCTTTATGTCTCTTAAACTCTTTTATGAAGGTTTTTATGAAAATGTCGTGAAAGCATGTTTATATACTATATATCTCTTTTTCATTGTTTTTTCCATGGCTTCCATACATAGTTCATTCAATATGCTAACCCCTTATTTTCCCTCTTTTACTAAAGTGTAGGGAATTGGAATTCTTGATATGCTATGGATGATGGACAGGTTTCTAAGGATTGAAGATGAAGTATTGGTTAGTCCTCATTGATTCGAGGATAAGACCCACATCTTCCTTTATGTCTTTAGTCTTTATTTTAACTCTTGTATGGCATTAGTCCCAATGTTGTATATTAAAAGTATTTGATAGTTAATGAGACATTGTAAAGGTAGATTGTTTTAAAGAAGTCTTCCGCTTGCGTATTAATGAAAGTATTCTTCGTGTGCGAAGAAAGTTTTAAATTCTTACTTATTTTTGAAAGTATACAATGCGATGATTCATATGAGAGGATTGTGTGGGACTTCTCGGGGTCTCATATGCCGGTAACTTCTAGGGGGTGCTCCCCGGTCGTTAAAAAGTTTGTATCAGAGCATAAGGTTTGGTAGTGTCTTAGATTGTTTCATAAACCACATCTACTAGAGTCTTGTTCATAATGTAAAGTGCCCTACATTATGAATAGAGGCTATTGGGTGATAAGAAAGATTCACTTCTTCATTCTTCTAATCATACCTAAGAGATTTGTTATATGATGTCTTTCCCTTGTTTCTTCAATGATGGTCCTCAGAGTGTAGCCTTTGCAAAGTTTGGGTTGAGGGAGAGAAAAAGAGGTTATGTCTGACTTGTTGGATGGGATATGGAAGGTTGTGATGATGACCTTTGGTTGGTTGAGTTACCTTATGAAGGATAGTATTATTAAAAGAAGTGATGAAAAAAATGATGTAAGAAATGTGGAGGAGTGATAGTTGAGATGCCTTGAAGTTGTTTAGATCCGTTCTTATAAAGGGAAGAGGTGATGTTTGAAAGAGTAAAGATGAGTTTCTCTTAGAAGGGGGATGTGGTTCCTATATAATGAGACATTTGAGAGTCGTTGGTGTTCATGATGTAGACTTGATGTTGTAGTTTCAAGAGGTCTAGTATATTGAAGAGTTGGTGAGAAAGTGTTAGTAAGGGTGAAGGTTCCATGAGGTTGATCCTTGTAGTATGTTTATGTTGACCATGGATGGGTTTCCCCTAAGTGGGGGAGTATGGTGAATAGTAAGAGATTGTTAGGAGTTAGATATCCTTATCGTTTCCTTATGTGCTTATTCAAGCCTAAAACTAAGAGTTCCTAGTATCTTGGTTTTGGTTGGTGTCTTTTGTGAAAAAAAAGTTTCCAAATATTCTCCTTATGGTATGCATGTTTTGGATGAATCCTTGTTAAATGATAAAAATGCGTTTTCATGAATTGTATTTCCTCATGTTCATGTGCATCTAGTGTATGTTGTCTATTTGCTTCATGAGGTGAATTAGTTAGCATTTCTAAATTGCTATATGAGATTGATTTGTTGAGCATGTCTAATGTGTTTTGAGAAGTTGGATGTTGAACTTTTATGAGGAATTTGCATAATGTGTCTTATTGAAAATATTGCATGATTATGCTTTGATGAGGACTTGCATGATGTGCTTAGTAGTGTGTAAATGAGCATGATGTGACTTGGAGAAGGAAGTTCATCAAATAGCATTAAAAAAGGGTAAAGAATGATGCATAAGGAATTGATACATGTAGTTCTATTTGCTCGAATTTCATGATGTTGTTTGAGCTTTGTGTTATGGAATGATGTTCCTCCTAATTATGTGTATGGTTTAGGATATTGTATGCTTGAATGTGAGTTGTTTGCTTTGGTCGTTATCCCTTTAAGTGTTTAACTGTCATTCAAGAAAGAATGTTTCCAAGTGAGGGAGAATGTAACAACCCTAGAAATGAACTAGGTCTATCTAGAGCTTCACTAGTGTTCGAAGGGATGCTAAATATCTTAATTAATGTGTATGTGTGTTTTTAAGTCTTTCTGGTTGAGTTTGAAGTCAAACATCAAGGAACGAGCAAGATGTTCGACGACTAGTCCTTTATGTGCTTGCATGTGTTCTAGTGTGCCTTAGCATATTTCGTGATTTGTTTGTTGTTAAAATTGATATCGGAGGTTCGTAATACATATATGTCTAGGTTTAGGGGCTTAACGCACGGGTATGACTCCACCTAGGACTCACAAGGAACCCTAGAAGAGGACCCCAATTCAAAGGCTTGAAACTGCTGGACAGTGTCAATCAACGAACCAAACGACGGCCAGTCCATCAAATGACAAATCGTCGACTTAGTCCATCAATTGAGACTGAAAGCCTGGACATTTTTGAGTTACAGAGAAAAACCACGAAGCCCCATCGATGGGACGTGGTCCAAACGACGGACCGTCATTGGTGTGTGTGGTTTGGCACCTGCAAACTGCCTGCACACTCGACCAAGCTTGGGGTGTTTATGGAAATTAACTCCAAGTCCTATAGATAGTATTGATGGTTGTTTTAGGTGTATTTTGGTATTTTAAGAGTATTAAAATTATTTAACTCTTATTTAGACCCTAATACCTAAATCAAAATCCTTTCCCTCCCAAATTCTCTCCAAAAACCTCTATGAGAGCTCAAGGTGAAGATGGAGCTTTGATAATGGATTTCAATGGAGTTCTTCTTCAATTATATTTGTATTACTTCTAATAAGGTATTGTAGCCCTTTATCTAAGGTTAGATATCACCTTAAATCAAATCTCAAAGTAATTTCAAAGATTTCAAAGTTATGAAAAGGTCCAATTTCTACTCTAAGTCATGGGTTCTTGCATGAAATTCTTTCAGATGTTTAAATGTAATGTTATTGATGTATAATTGATGTTTTATAATGAAAATATCCATGAACCCTTGAGCTTCTCAAATCTGTAAATTTGGCTATAATGTGGGTGAATTTGTCATGGGTCGATATTAGTAAATTCATGTGTAGATTGCTTTAGGCTATTGATTTATGTATAGATTATGGTTGAATTGTTTATAGGTTGGCTATTGGTAAGAGCCTTTGTGAAGTTAATTGATTAAAAAGGTTAAGGAAAAGTGATGTTGATGATAGAAAGGTGGTAAGATGACCTAATCTCCCTATTATGTGTAAAATTGATATTGAATTGTATTGATTGATATGGTCCACTTATGGTGGCGGTTTTTATGTGTATTATAATTGTGATAATCATGGCCTTGTCGGCATTATTATGAAATTGTATTAGTATCATGATAGGGCTTATATGAAGGTATAATGTGAAGATGTTTATGTGAAGTAATGTGATCATGTATAAGGTGTTATGGCTTGTATGAATATGTAGGGTGATGTGATATATGTGTGATCGCTTATGTGATCTTGTATGAGTAATTATGTTATGATTCTACTTAAAGTGATGGTATATAATGATGTTGTACATAGATGTGCTAGGTTAAATCATGTTGTCCTTTAAATGACTATTTGTGGCTACGGTAGACTATGATGAATTCTATATGTGTTGATGTTGAATCTCGTGTGGTAGACTTAGTGCCCTACTCGATACTTGAATGATATTGAATTTTTGATATGTGGAATGTTGTGTATTGATTTGGAAGACCTAAGTCTCTCTTCTTGATGCATGAAAGTTATGTTAATATGTGATCCCTTGACTTGGTAGGTTTAAGAACCCTTGTCATGTACGTGTATGAATGACTAATATATGACCTTGAACAAGTAAAGAAGGCCAATGACTTGTAACCTTCAATATAGAAAGAAGGTTATGATATCCTTGAAGTTTAAAGTCATAATGGTATCCTTCTTGTGTCAACGATAGACTTAGGGATAGGTTGGCTGGAACGACATGAAACCATCTCTAAGAATGTCATTGAGCTATCCTTATGACCATTGAGTGGAAAACCTAGTAGACCCATCCTTGGTAGAGGTATTGTGATTTGGTAAGACTAAGAAGTGTTGCATTTTCATATGCCTTATTGTAATTGAACTTAATCTATGAGAACAAGGCTAGCACCGAGTGAATATGTTCGGAGAGTGACTCTACTAAAGTTGAGACTAGAGTACAAAGAAACCCTTGATATTCCTTAACCATGTGCCTACATGAGATGTGTCCTAGTTCTACCCTTTGCAAGTAGAACACCCTCCATCGGAGTAACGTAGACTCTAGATTACATGCCTAGCTAGTATGGTCTAGGTCGTTTAATTCCTATTCTCATCATAACTTGAATAGGAAACTAGGCATAGGATTCACATTGGGTGATCATCACCACCACAAATTCATAATACAATCTCCTTCAAGGACATGATCACATAACATATATATTGGCAAGAAGTAAACACCGCCACCATAAGTGGACCATACCACACAATGCCATACAAGGCTTCATTAACTTACAATGTGTAGGTAGTGGAATGAGACGATATCTATTCATTGGGGGAGTAGACTTTGAAGATCCTAGGATGAGGGTTCCCTAAGTCTTCTTCAAGACCATTATATGAAGTCCTCTAAATGAATGGGCGGTCGCTTCGTACCTTACTTAGGTGTGTCTTAGGATAACCTTTAGTAGAGCGGTCTATGTTAATATGGTTATGTGATGGGTATTACTTGAATATGTTATATATGTGACTATTGACTTGTTGTATCTATATTAAACTCTTTTTTGAAGGTTTTTATCAAAATGTCATGAAAGCATGTTTATATACTAAATGTCCCTTTTTCAGAGTTTTTGCATGGCTTCCATACTTTGTGCATTCAATGTGCTAACCCCTTCTTTTCCTTTTTTAACTAAAGTGTAGGAAATTGGATGTCTTGATATGCCATGGTTGATAAATAGGTTTCACAGGTTTGAAGATGAAGTATTTGCGAGTCCTCATTGATTCGAGGACAAGACCGACATGTTCCTTTATTTCTTTAGTCTTTATTTTAATTCTTGCATGGGATTAGTCCCAATGTACTATATTCAAAGTTTATAAGGTTTAATGAGACATTGGAAAGGTTGATTTTTTTAAAGAAGTCTTCCTCCTGCGTATTAATGAAAGTATTCTTCATGTGTGAAGAAAGTTTTAAATTCTTACTTATTTTCGAAAGTATATTATTTGATGATTGAAACGAGAGGCTTGTGTAGTACTTCTCGAGGCCTCATAAGTCGGTTACTTCTAGGGGGTGATCCCCGGTCGTTACAAAGTGAACCCTTGGCCTAACTTACTTAACTCAGCGGAAGATTTACTCAATGATAAAGTAAGAATATTCTCATAAATAACTTAAATTAATTGTCTTGGCCAAAATTGCACTTAAGTTTCAAAATAAAGTATCTATAAATAAAGAGACTCAACTTAACTAAATGACTGACTATCCATCTATGAAGCCTCTAAATATACTATGATGAATGTCGGGACAAACCCCACAAATTATAACACCTCTAAAATGACTTAGGTGAAACTAGATCCTAATATGTGTATCATGAGGTTATAATGTACTAAAATAGTTTATAATGATTTCTATAGGCAGTGTCTAATGTTTTGTGAAGTTTGGAGGTCAAATGTCCAAGAACGTCCATGACGTTTGAAAGATATGCCTTGAGACGTGCTTGTACGTTTAGTTATGTCTTTGCATGTTTTACGTGTTCGTTTTGGTTGAAATTGGTGTGATAGGTCCTTAAGATGTGTACGACTGTATTTGAGTTGGAAACGTTTGGGGAAAACTCCCCAAAGACCAACCAAAGGGTCCTTGAGGAGGACCCAACTTAAAAGCCAAAACTGTCAAAACCAGCCCCACCAACGGAGGAAATCGATGGACAGTAGGCCAGTCGACACCCTGTCGATGAGGGGCGTAGGTTGACACTTGGTGTGGGGATGTTGTATCTATTTTTCCAGCCTCGTATCCAAACCACGAACGAGCAAGACGGTCTGTAGATGGGTCTAAGGGGCGTCATTTGAGGGGTCGTAGATGGTCTGCAATTTCCTGCAGCATCTCGGCCTAATGAAGGGAAATTGGGTATTTCACCTAGCCTTCCTAACATTATTTGAGCGGTTTCTTAAGGTTATATTGGGTATTTTAAGTGGGTTTATATGTCTTAAGAACTTAGATGAATTCATTATTTCAAAATCAATAACCAAAACCCCTAAAGAACTCTCTAGAACACCATTGAAGTTTGAAGGGAGCTTGGAGCTTGGAGGGTGATTTATATCACGACCGGGGGAAACCCCCTAGAAGTAACATGGCGTACTTGACCTCTCGGAAGTATTATACAATCCCGTAGTTATCATTCATCGCAATTTCATAGGTAAATTTAGCGGAAAATTTAAAACTTTCATAGCACATCATTTGCTAGAACATCACTTCCAATATATATATAAACAGAAGGATTCCTTTCCTTGAGCTTGGGAATCACATATAAAGCCCCTTCACTTTAGAGATATCCATTTAAGTATCCATAACCTACACATTGTGTAAAAAGGTAGAGAAGAATGGAGTTAGTACAAGAATGCACTAAGTATGGCAACCATGCAAAACATGCACTTGAAAGGGACATTTTACTTGAAACCATGCATCATGCCTTTTTGTGAAAACTTCATAAAACTTGATACATTAAGCATTATACAATTTACATACTTCATTTAGGCATATACAATAGTCATAATATCACATAAAATCACACATAGAATTTAAGTCACATTTGGAGTCACATTACAGTAACCTCCTTACACTTTACAGTGAGTAGTTCTCCTTTACAGTAAGTTCATTTTACAGTTAGCTTTCCTTCTTTTTCTTCTTAACCTTCCAATGTAACCCTATAGTGATAATTGGTCCAATGTACAACCTTGAGGCCACCAAATACTCATATATATAACCTTCCTAATTCAACACATTCATTCATGGAAGTATAGTACATCATAGGCATATTTAAGTCAACACCCTAATGACATTACAGTAAGCCACATTCAACTTACACATATACTAACTTCACTTCACATAGACCATTGTAATACCTTACTCATAATACCAATCTAAGTCTACTATTGCAATGTACATGTGAAGCCCCATAACCTCACACATACTTAGTAAACCTATCATGAGACCACAATCTTTAACCATTAACTACACACATCAACAAGACAAGAATAGACAACTTCAGTCATGCCAAGCAAAGACCAACATTATGCACATCAGGAGAGACCACATCATATAGACCCATTTGGACTCATACTATGCATATCATCACAAAAAGTAGACTAAACTACAACGTCATGCATAAGGAACCTAAACATAGTCACATGCATTAGAACACCATTCTACAACTTCCCTCAAGAGCTCTTGTGCAATGCATAGGTGAAGTCCTATACCCCACCTACACTAAGCAACTACCCTTAGGTTATCCTAGTCAAGGTCCTAGTCATTTATTTCAAATGTCCATTTTACTTTAGGGAAACTATAGCCTTAACCGACACTAAGACCATGGGTGCTAAACATGGAATTTGGTGTTGTAAAACCTTACACCAATGAAAGGTGATCTACTTAGCCAAAGTAAAACAGTAATAAATTCTAGCATACTAAGTGATATCAGTTGCTAGATCCTATGTGGCAAGCATAGGTCATGGAACTTGGAGGCATATGTGGAAACCCTCTTTATGCTAAATGGGGCATTGTAGTTATCCTCTTATGGAAACCCTCTTTATGCCAATTGAGGCATTGTAGTTATCCACCTAGTGAGGAATATGGTGCACAAGCCTTCCCACTTTGGAATGGGGCACCCCTCACCTAAGTTCACTCGGTGCTAAGTTGAGTTCCCTTTATTGAAAAACCATTATTATCATTACTTTATAAAATATAGGATTAGGAGATTCACTCCCCATATGCTTAGCTCATAGGTTATAGATGAGAATTCCTTTCACCAACCTATATAACGTGAGAAAACCTTTCACATGGACATAGCATATTCAAGCACGTATCTATTTTAGGGTACTCTTGGGAACACATTCCAAGCGCCTCTCTATTGACTAGATCAGCATACATGTGTGTGTGTATACATATATGTGAAAAATCCTTTCACATAACACATTAAGGACACACATGTTCATACATTAATACATAAGCTTATTTATGAGAAATCCTTTGATATTAACACATTAAGACACTATGCACATTCAAAACATAACCATGCATTCATATTCATGTACATGGAAAACCAAACCTAGGAATTATCCTATCAAGGCACACATGTGCAATGCATAGACAAGGTCCCATACCCTTGTCCATACTAGTACACCTATCAAGTCATCCTAGTTAATGATACATCACATAGTTCATAGATACATATACTTTACATGCCTAGTAGTAGACATGAGTGCATATGAGAATAACAATTCATTAGACACTATGAACATATACTACTTGTAAGCATGCATAATGTGTAAGTGTGTGTACATTGGTCAACATGATAACATAATAACTATCAATATCATATTGAGGCAGCCACCCTCTTAGGACCACAATGCACCTTCAAGCATATACCACAAAACACATAATAGCATAGGAGACAAGACAACATCACATTACTTTCAAGACTACTCACCTTAGCTATTCACACATTCATATACGGGTACATTGGTAAGGCATTATGAATCATTATAACTCATCAATATCAGCACCTAAACCAACCCTAACATAACCATTCACATGCTCAAAACATTAGCAACCTAGATCATAACTAGAATAGGAAACTACGCATAGGCTTGACATTGGGTGATCATCACCACCACAAATTCATAATACAATTTCCTTCAAGGCCATGATAACATAACATATATATTGGCAAAAAGTAAACACCGCCACCATAAGTGGACCATACCACACAATGCCATACAAGGCTTCATTAACTAACAATTCTATAGAGAAGTGGAGGAATAGAGTAGATCTTACCAATTCATCAACATTTGATCATCATTGATCAATACTCATATTTCATCAACAATCCATATCTAGGGCAGTATCTAAAAGTACGCTAACATGATCAAAATCATGCATCAATTATAACAAGATCAAGATCATATCAAGTACGCTAAATCATCAATCTATAGAATTGGAGGAATGTAGATCATCCTTACCAAAACTCCCTTGATTTCATCATCAATGATTTATACACACAATTGATCAATAATATAAATATAAGGCAGTATCTACAAGTATCTTTACATATACGAAATTCTGCATTCATGCACTATAGAGTCGAGATTACAGTGAATACTATACATTAACAATCGATAGGAAGTAGAGATCAAGTCTTCAAGCATCAATCCATATTAGACCAACAACACATAATTCATCATCACATTACATCATAGACAGTATATAACCATCACCTTAACATAATTGAATCACATTATAATCCTCCTAACATCAAGATCATAAAAACCAATACATAGGCTAAAATGAGAGTTTGAAGGGAGCATGGGTTCATCATGTATTTGGATTGAAATTCACGTTACAGTCAATACATTAACATCAATTCATTATGAGGAAGCCTTTGAAAATGTTTTGAGAAAGAACCCATGGCTAGATTGCAAGATAAGAGGTTTGATCATATTTTCTCTTTGAAAACTTTGAGAAGAACTTTCTAGGTGAAAGGTTATTTAGAGATGAAGGATCATCATACCTTTATTAGATGAAGGAACCACTAAAACTTGGTGAATAAACCATGGAAATCCCATCTACAAGCTGACCTTGAGCTTCATCTCCCATGGAGGTTTCTAGAGAGGATATTTTTGGAGAGGGAAGTCTAATTTTTGAATAATGGATTGGGAATGGGGTAGTCACGTTTTAAACTAACTTAATATACCCAAAAATAACCAAGTAAACCAACTAGGGTCAGGTTAGCACGTGGGGTGAATTTCCCATTCATCCCTTAATGAAAATATCGTAGCATGGCAGTTGTTGCAGCCTGCATCGACGGACCCATCGACGCCCTGTTAGTCCTTCGACGGACCGTACTGCAGTCCGTCGTTTGGGTCTGGGCTTGTCAACTGACTTGAGCCTTCACCGGGATAAGTCTTGAATGCCCCCCCCCCCAATCGATGGGGCGTAAGGCAACTGACTATACGCCATTAGGCTCCGTCGATTGACACTACCAAGGCAGTGTCTCGACAGCCTTTGGGTCCTCCTTGAGGTCCTTTTGTGGGGCCTTTGTGGAGTCGTACCCGGAAGTTTCCAACGTAAATATAAACCTTAAAATGACAAGGACCTTCGATATCCATTTCACCATAAACAAACACTCGCAACATATCCAAATATTCTAAGCACACTCAAGTCACACATGCATGTCTCAAGGGCTAACTTTCGAACGTCTTAAACGTTCTTGGACGTTTGACTTCCAAATGACTTCAAATCAATCATACATGATTTAAAACACTTAATCAACATTTTAACAATCTTATTAGGCAAATGTGAGAATGTAGACACCCTAACTCATTTTTGAGAGTCTTACATTATCCCCCACTGTGGAACATTCGTCCTCGAATGACACTTGGAACATTCTAAACATAACAAGGACTCCAATGATCCATAGAGCAGCTCACAACATTCATAACAAAATCACATATAAGTCAATGCACCAAACTTACAAGGAACACCAACTTCAAACAATTTATCACTTAATGCAACTCAAGCAAGCAAAACCTTTATCCACTCACTCATTAAAGAATCAAACACATAGGCTCTTGTCATGTTCATAAGAGGAACATCCTTCTCCTAATCATAACATGGTGTTTTAATTAGAAGCTAATTATTCAACCATATTCAAGTCACACATAGGTAGATTCAACAACACTCAAGAAGCAATTAGGCACTCATACTTCAATGCACATAGACTTGAGTCAAGTAGGTCAACAATGGATTCTTATTAGTTAGGACTAATGCCATGAGGGCCATACTCAATAATACCATGCTTAGTTATGTTTAGGAAAGAATATCCTTCTCCTCAACACACTTACATGTCTCAATTAGTTCACACCCTAGCAAGGCACAAAGGTAAATCCATTTTAAATGAGAAATTCTCATTTTTTTAACCATAGCATGCCCATATTTCCTTCCTACTGAAGTCAAAATGGTAATCACACCACACACATTACAACAATAGGAAATAATTTCATATAGTTTAAATTCCTATCATAATACTAGCTTTCATAAACATGCATCATTTAGGGAAATCTTACAATTTATAGGCACACACAAGGACAATGGCTAAACATGCCTTCACTTTGCAAGAGTGAGCCTAAATTCATAGTTTCCAAATCATAAAAGTCACATTATTTTCAAGAGACTCATCATTTTTCATTTGAAGTAGACTCAATTTTTCATTAATGTCTCAAAACACCACATATTAAAAGTGACATCAACATGCTTCTTACATTAACTCATGAACTTAAATGCACAACCAACATATGAAGATGCACAATCAACATGAGAAACAATAATTTGATCAAAATACTTTTTCATGCAATTTAGAACTTTCAAAGCATGCATAACATAGTGTGATTTAATACATACATAACATATGGAGAACATGCAACTCATACTTTTATGCAAGACTCCTATCATGAACAAGCTTCTTGGAACATCTATAATTTCAAGCTTAAGTAAGAATAGAAGGACAAGATAGAACATCTACAACCTTACTACTCACATCCTCATCCC
Organism: Solanum lycopersicoides; assembly: GCA_022817965.1. Lineage (NCBI taxonomy): Eukaryota > Viridiplantae > Streptophyta > Magnoliopsida > Solanales > Solanaceae > Solanum > Solanum lycopersicoides. The sequence continues at coordinate 61,362,319 of CM040621.1, read as the reverse complement.
CCAATTAGGTTAATCCCATTTAAGAGCAACTTAACTCAACCTCAAGAGGATCTTAGCTTATCAAGCTTCATCATCATCACTTAAAAGTGATTACCACTCTACAAGGAATTACAATAACTCAACATAGGTACATCAAAGGGTATTCTAAACCTTATCATCTGCGCAAATTATTACCAATCATCAAGCTAGGTAATACTACCCAACCACTTAAGGTTATCAACAATACCATAGAAACCAAGGGTCATACAACATTAGGGGAAAAGAATAAAGGGGACTTAGACATAAGGCCTCTTTCTTTTTTTATGAACATTACAGTAAGGCACCTTCGAGGTCAATCAAACCCACATCATAACCCTACAAAGATAAGAAAACTACCCTCACTTCTAGGATCAAGCCTATACAGAAGACTCCAATCCAATCAAGGCAACTATGAAGAACCACAAATATATAAAGGCAACATTTGAACCATTGCACATATATAAGGGCAACAATGAACACTTTTAAACACATATACTTAGGGCAACATGCTCTCATAGGTAGTCACTAAGCATTTCAAGCTCAAATCATAGCATTAGGATACATCATGTAAAATCATATAGTAACATGCCAATCGAAAAGGAGACTCATTTTAACCATAACAACTTCTAACATGCTTTAACCATATCATGACATATATTTCCCAGCATAACATGCTATTTCACATAGATCTCATATATAGCCACAAAGAGCATCATATCAACATCAACCAAAGTTCACCTTCACACATACTCATCAAACCATAAAACCAAGATAAGCATCAAAAATCACTTTTCTCCCTCAAGCATAGAGGTAGAATCTCATCCAAGTAATCACATCTACAAGACCACCGGACAAGAAAACATATGTCACGACTGGAATCTAGACCCCAGACGAGACCGGCGTCGTTGACCTCTCAAAGGTCGCAAACAAGCCTACTTACGTCATACTTACTTTACATAGGTTAATTTTTAGCGGAAAATTTGAAACTTTTTGTTCTTTAAACATGCTTGCCAAACATTCTTAAAATTTTATAATCGTTCATCATCAACCATCTAACATAACGAGATAAACAACTGAAAGAAATAGTTCATAAGTCTTAATTGTATAATTGCCAAAATGGCCCAAATACAAAATCTGAATAAAGAGCAGGAAAGAAACGCTAGTGGAACATGTTCCACTAGCTCAACTCTAAAACTACGCTAGAAAATAAAACAGTAGTATCCTCGAAGCATGAGGACCTACCAAACTCCGGATTAATGCTGACGTACGGATAGCTGCAACGATGATCCTGCAACTCTATCGACCACCTGTACCTGCACCTAAAATAGTATAGATGTATAGGGTTAGTACACACTTGTACTAAGTACGGGTATATGCAAGCACACACCACGGACATGCATGAGAAAGAATAGATCTTTCCTAACAACATGATTTTTGGAAGTCAAGTCAGTGGACTTGCCAATTTGAGATTAGGAAGGTCATGCCATGAGGGTAACATGCATCATATTCAATATCGTATTGCACACAACACATATCATAGCACATAACACATAATACATAGCTTCGTTCGTATCATTCATTCATATGCCATGATACCTTGGAATCATGGACTTAACATTAAGACTTCCCAAAATGAGGGCTCAACATATGGGACCTCAACTAGGGAGTCTTCATTAGCAAACACTGAGTCTTCTTCATTCATTCATACGAACTTCATTGCATTTCATTCATAGGCCAGTGTGAACACCAGCTTTACCTAGGGTGTAGTTTAAGACTTTCATCGGGTTTGCTGTGCCTCATTCATTCATTGGGAACTTTAACTTTAACCGACATAGATCATGTGAGCATCATGAAATCCAGTGTCTCCCCCACACCAAAAAGAGGTGGAATCACCGGCCAAAGTGACCCAATAATATGCTAGCGTACATGGGAATTTAACCCCGCCAGATCCCTATGTTGGCAGTATAGGTTCAAAGACTAGGAGATATATGGAGAAACATACCGGCAGGCCGGGATAGTCTCATCTCATGAGAGTTACGTGAACCTTCGCCCTTCCCGAAAGAAGGCATCACCGCTGATAGCTAGTCTATCGGTGCTCAGTATAAAGTTCCATTTCATTCATCTCATATGTCATGGAAGTTGGCTTCTAGTATAAGGACATTATAGCTCATTAGATGATTTCTCATATCATAATTAGTATTAAGTGTGTTAAGCTCAATACTTTCATTAGAGTGTTCATAGAGACTGGTCTCTTCATTATCTTACACTCTCATAGGTGAGTCCGCTTTAATAACATTTACTTAGACTCATTTGAGATTGCTCTCATCATTTACATTAGCCTCACATCATGTTGTCACCACATTCTTCATTATTAGCACCTTACTTTTCATAGTTACTCACCTCTTATTACGTGAATGTTCATTTCATCATATGCCAATGCACTTGGCCTTTTAGTGTATCTTACACTCATACTTAACCCTTCTAGGGTTCGTCATTTCATTACATACATCTTAGGTTCACTTACTTTTGAACGTATGTTAGACTTATGTGTCTATACATACAAGACATGGGCTTCATTCATAATTCGTTAAGTGATTCTTACTTTCCTAAAATTATGTAGTACAATACTTATGTATCTTGTATTTATGCCAAGATCTTAATTATTATTTTTTTGATCTAAGTAGATGGCATTATTTTGGATAATTTACTCACGTATGACTTATGCATCAATACGGAATTTTGGCAAGGAAACCCAAATCTTGAATCACTTGGATATCATTTATATTTTTTTAAAATTTTATTTCTAATATTCATAACATTAAACTTTAAATTAAATCTCAACATTTGTAGCAAAGGATAAATTTTCTAGTTAATTTCCTCTTAATTAATCAATAGGGTTGAGGGTTCAAGCCCCAACACCTCTTAAATTTTTAACTTAATAAAAATTCAATACTATGGGGAGGTTGTGGGTTCGAACCCACAGCCCTTTATTTTTGTCAAATTTCGCTGAAGGGGGACTGTGAGTGGTGGGTTCGAACCCCCACAGCCCCCTTTTATTTTTTGTTTAAATTTCGCTGAAAGGGGACTGTGAGGTGGTGGGTTCGAACCCCCACAGCCCCCTTTATTTTTTTTGTTCTTCCTTTTCTCTCTTTGCTGCGCACTGGAGGTCGTGGGTTCGAATCCCATGCCTCCCCTTTAATTTTTTTCCTTTTCGCGAAGCTCAGGGACCCAATGGTCACGAGTTCGATTCCCCTCCCGAGCTTGGGCACGCAGGTGAAGCTTAGCACTGCCTTTCACCCTCAGACCGATGGGCAGGCAGAACGCACCATACAGACATTGAGGATATGTTGAGAGCATGTGTGATCGACTTCAGAGGTAATTGGGATGACCATCTGCCTTTGATAGAGTTTTCGTATAATAATAGCCATCACTCCAGCATTGGATGGCACCGTTCGAGGCACTATATGGTAGGAGGTGTAGATCCCGGTTGGGTGGTTCGAGGTTGGAGAGTCATCCATTTTAGGTCCGGAGATCATTCAAGAGGCCTTAGAGAAGGTCAGGGTGATTAGGGACAGGTTGACTACTGCTACAGTCGGCATAAGTCATATGCTGATAACAGAAAACGGCCCTTAGAGTTTGATGTTGGTGACCAGGTTTACTTGAAAATATCGCCTATGAAAGGGGTGATGAGATTTGGTAGAAAAGGAAGCTGAGTCGAGATATGTTGGGCCATATGAGATCCTATAGCGTGTGGGTGAGGTGGCCTATGAGTAGCATTGCCTACAGAACTAGCTTCTGTTCATCCAGTCTTTCATGTCTCTATGTGTGAAGAAATACCTAGGTGATCCAGCATCAATCTCACCTGTTGAAGGTTTGGGGGTTGGTGAAGACTTGTCTTATGAGGAGGTACCTGTTGAGATTTTAGACAGACAGGTCAACGGATGAGGAACAGAAGATTGCCACAGTGAAGGTATTATGGAGAAATCATCTTGTTGAGGGTGCTACGTGGAGATGAGGCCGACATGAGAGCCCGCTACCCTCACCTGTTCAGCTCTTGTGGTTAGACTTCCTACTCTCAAACCTACGTTTCCTTATCTCTCCGTATTTTGTGCTATTGATTGACTATGTATAGTGATTTTGTTATGATCTGACTGGAATTACGATGTGAAGTGGTAGTGTCATTCGGGGACGAATGTCCTAGAGGGGGGGGGGTAATGTAACAACCCTAAAATGAATAGGATCAAGACTTGGGTGTCAAGATTTAAGGTTGATAAATTATTTAATTAATTGATCATTATTAGTCTGATTAATAAAAAGGAAAATCAGATTTTATTTATTATTTATTTTTAGTTAATTAAAATCCTAACTTTTGACTAAGTCTTAAATTTAGTCTCCTAATCCTAAACCAACTCTCTCCCTCACATTTCTCAACTCTCTCACGTTCTCAATCTCTTTCTCACGTTAGTTCTGCAAGAACAACAAGAAAAGCAGAAAATACATCAAGAGTTCTTCACACTTGAAGAACTCACTAGAAATTTTTTAAGTAAAGACAAAGGAATCAAAACGACAAGGCTAAGAGAGGTTCATCGAGTAGGGTGTGCGTTGAAGTAAATTTGGCGTGGTTTGGAGGAGTTTCAGGCAGCAGCTTCAAGCTTGAACAACATCAAAAGGTACGGGTTTCTCTCATGAATTCTTTCTCCAAGAGTATTTTCTTTCGAACGTTTCTTAAACTCTTGAAACTAAGGTTGTTCCCCCTTCGTATGTCCTGTCTTTAGCTCCCAAACGATTCATAGGATGGGTATGTTGTGCTGTTAGAATTAGACTAATTTACGTGTTTATATTAAATGCAAACATGTTTTATGTGAGGGAAATTACGAAATGATATTCGAAGTGCAAAAATGTGTGTATGTGTGTGGCATCGTGGCAGTGGCTTTAGACACTATTTTGGGTCATTTTTCATGGGTATATTTGGTGTATTTTATGTATGTAACGTGTGTGTAATGTGGTGGTTATGATAATGAAAAATGTTGGGTGGAATAACACTCTTTTAACTAAGTAAACTCATGAAATATTTGACTCAAAAACGGATAACAAAATAAAGAGAAGAAAATTCCTAGAGATCTAGAAATTACACACTTTTAAAGAAGTGAGGCCATCAGGTTTCGAACCTGTGACCTCCTTCTTAGCAGTCGCTAGGAAAAGAAGAAAAGAGAGAAAAAAGGGGGCTGGGGAATCGAACTCGCGCCCAGCCCGTATTCGCGAAGTGAGAAGAAAAAAAAAAAATAAGGGAGGAGCAGGGAATCGAACTCGTGAACGTTTGTCACTGGAGTTCGCGAAAAATGAAATAAATAAGGGAG
>CM040621.1:61089975-61356919 GCA_022817965.1 Solanum lycopersicoides | reverse complement strand
GCATAACAACTGTGAAGCCAATCCATGCCAAGAATAACATCAAAATCATGCATGGGTAACTCAACCAGGTTTGCACACATAGTTTTACCACTCACAACTATTGGGCAATCCTTGTATACTCTATCAGTTCTTACATTCTCTCCTAAAGGTGTACTAACCACTATAGGATCATATAGAATTTCAGGCAATATCTCAAAAGTAAGAGCAAGCAGAGGAGTTACAAAGAAAGTGTAGACCTGGATCAAAGTAAAGCATAAACAGAAGCTGAGAACACTTGCAGCATACCTGTGACCACATCAGCGACTTCTCCTGCTCTCCCTGCCCTTCAGGGCATAGAACCTGTTCCTCTTAGGAGGCTCGGCTGCTGCTGCACCTGTGGATTAGGCCTAGGCTGAGCATTACCTCCAGTCTGAACCTCTGTTCTATGGACAGTCTCTGACCATGTGTCCACTCTTACCACAACCGAAGCAGGCATTAGTGCCCTGTCTGCACTCTCCACTGTGAGCTCGGCCACACTTAGTACAATTCTTCTTAGGACGCTGCATCTCACCTCCATTGCCCTCTTGGGTCAGGTCTGCCTATGTAGTTGTAGCAACCTCTCTGAGGATTAAAATTTCCCAGAACTCTGCTGCCCCCTTTTGAACCTTGGCTTCTCACGGACTCCAAAGTTGTTCTGTGGCCTCCATGACTGGGTCCTGCCTGATCTTGAGGCCTAGGCCTCCTAGCATCACGAACACCTCTCCTTTTGCGGCTGTCGTCTACCTGCTGAACATGCACCATCAACCTGGAAAGATCCATATTATCATGGAGCATCGCAGATCGACACTCCTCCTCCAGGTCCCCATTGATTCCTGTGATAAACCTGCTCATCTCATCCCTGTTTTTAGCAACCAGGGAAGTAGCATACCTGGATGATTTCAACAAAGTTCAGTATTCTCCTCATTCTTGCTATGTAATACTAGGGAAGATAACATACCTTGACAGCTTAACAAACTTCAGGGAATACTCCCTGACTGTCATAGAGCCTTGTTTAAGGTTGATGAATTCATCAACCTTGGCCTCCCTCATCTCCCTGATGAAGAATCTCTCCAGAAATGCTGTCTTGAACAGCTCCCATGTGACTGGCACTCCACCTAAGACACGACTATCTTGCCACATCTTGCACCAAGTCTGTGCAACATCCTTGAGCTGATAGGAAGCCAGCTCAGCCTTCTCAATATCAGTGGCCCCCATAGCCACCAGTATCTTATGCACCTCATCCACAAACTCCTGGGGATCCTCTGCAGTCCTAGACCCTGTGAAAATAGGAGGATTCATCCTCGTGAAATCCCTCAACCTGTCAGCCATGCTACAAACCGGTGGGTTCTCCCTCTGAACATTCTGCCGGTTGACCTGGGCAGTTATGGCCTGGGCCTGCATAGCAATGGCTTGTGCCATCTGGGTCAGAGATGCCCTCACCTCAGCATCAGTCAACCCAGCTGGATTAACTGGCACAACCCCTCCTGCAGCTGGAGCCTGGGGTGGAACTCGGTTGCCCCTAGCAGCTACTCTTCCTCTCCTCTGATCAATAGCACTCCTATGGTCCATTCTCTGAAATCAACAAAGATTGATGTTAGATACGCTCATAACACCAAGAAATCAGACATTCAGAAAATAATGATAAGAATAGAAGAAGGGAAATTCCCTACGCATCATGCAGTCTCTAATTCAGGATAGTGGTGCACTTCACTACCATGACTTAGAAACTACTCAATGTGGTTGATGTGAACTCATTATTCTCAGAATTTAACCTAGTGCTCTGATACCAACTTTTCACAACTGGAATCTAGACCCCAGACGAGACCGGCGTCGTTGACCTCTCAGAGGTCGCAAACAAGCCTACTTACGTCATACTTACTTTACATAGGTTAATTTTAGCGGAAAATTTGAAACTTTTTGTTCTTTAAACATGCTTGCCAAACATTCTTAAAATTTTATAATCGTTCATCATCAACCATCTAACATTAAAGAGATAAACAACTGAAAGAAATAGTTCATAAGTCTTAATTGTATAATTGCCAAAATGGCCCAAATACTAAATTTGAATAAAGAGCAGGAAAGAAACGCTAGTGGAACATGTTCCACTAGCTCAACTCTAAAACTACGCTAGAATATAAAACAGTAGTATCCTCGAAGCATGAGGACCTACCAAACTCCGGATGAATGTTGACGTTCGGATAGCTGCAACGATGATCCTGCAACTCTATCGACCACCTGTACCTGCACCTAAAATAGTATAGATGTATAGGGTTAGTACACACTTGTACTAAGTATGGGTATATGCAAGCACACACCACGGACATGCATGAGAAAGAATAGCTCTTTCCTAACAACATGATTTTTGGAAGTCAAGTCAGTGGACTTGCCAATTTGAGATTAGGAAGGTCATGCCTTGAGGTTAACATGCATCATATTCAATATCGTATTGCACACAACACATATCATAGCACATAACACAAAACACATAGCTTCGTTCGTATCATTCATTCATATGCCATGATACCTTGGAATCATGGACTTAACATTAAGACTTTCCAAAATGGGGGCTCAACATATGGGACCTCAACTAGGGAGTCTTCATTAGCAAACACTGAGTCTGCTTCATTCATTCATACGTACTTCATTGCATTTCATTCATAGGCCAGTGTGAACACCAGCTTTACCTAGGGTGTAGTCTAAGACTTTCATCGGGTTTGCTGTGCAATGATCAGGAATAACCTAATGTTATTACCTGAGTCTAGCTCACCTCTTGATTATCCTACCTTAACATCTTCGATATCATTCAATTCTTTATGTGCTTCATTTGAGGCTGGCCTCATTCATTCATTGGGAACTTTAACTTTAACCGACATAGATCATGTGAGCATCATGAAATCCAGTGTCTCCCCCACACCGAAAAGAGGTGGAATCACCGGCCAAAGTGACCCAATAACATGTTAGCGTACATGGGAATTTAACCCCACCAGATCCCTATGTTGGCAGTATAGGTTCAAAGACTAGGAGATATATGGAGACCCATACCCGGCAGGCCGGACAGTCTCATCTCATGAGAGTTACGTTAACCTTCGCCCTTCCCGAAAGAAGGCATCACCGCTCATAGCTAGTCTATCGGTTCTCAGTATAAAGTTCTATTTCATTCATCTCATACGTCATGGAAGCTGGTTTCTAGTATAAGGACATTATATCTCATTAGATGATTTCTCATCTCTTAATTAGTATTAAGTGTGTTAAGCTCAATACTTTCATTAGAGTGTTCATAGAGACTGGTCTCTTCATTATCTTACACTCTCATAGGTGAGTCCGCTTTAATAACATTTACTTAGACTCATTTGAGATTGCTCTCATCATTTACATTAGCCTCACATCATGTTGTCACCACATTCTTCATTATTAGCACCTTACTTTTCATAGTTACTCACCTCTTATTACGTGAATGTTCGTTTCATCATATGCTAATGCACTTGGCCTTTTAGTGTATCTTACACTCATACTTAACCCTTCTAGGGTTCGTCATTTCATTACATACATCTTAGGTTCACTTACTTTTGAACGTATGTTAGACTTATGTGTCTATACATACAAGCCATGGGCTTCATTCATAATTCGTTAAGTGATTCTTACTTTCCTAAAATTATGTAGTACAATACTTATGTATCTTGTATTTATGCCAAGATCTTAATTATTATTTTTTTTTATCTAAGTAGATGGCATTATTTTTTGATAATTTACTCACGTATGACTTATGCTTCAATACGGAATTTTGGGCAAGGAAACCCAAATCTTGAATCACTTGGATATCATTTATATTTTTTTTTATTTTATTTCTAATATTCATAACATTAAACTTTAAATTAAATCTCAACATTTGTAGCAAAGGATAAATTTTCTAGTTTAATTTCCCTCTTAATTAATCAAAGGGTTGAGGGTTCAAGCCCCAACAACCTCTTAAATTTTTAACTTAATAAAAATTCAATACTATGGGGAGGTTGTGGGTTCGAACCCCCACAGCCCCCTTTATTTTTGTCAAATTTCGCTGAAGGGGGACTGTGAGGTGATGGGTTCAAACCCCCACAGCCCCCTTTATTTTTTGTTTTAAATTCGCTGAAAGGGGGACTGTAAGGTGTTGGGTTCGAACCCCCACAGCCCCCTTTATTTTTTTTTTTGTTTCTTCCTTCTCTCTTTGCGCACACTGGGAGGTCGTGGGTTCGAATCCCACGCCTCCCCTTTAATTTTCTTTTCCTTTTCGCGAAGCTCAGGGACCCAATGGTCACGAGTTCAATTCCCCGCCCCCTCCCTTATTTCTTTCATTTTTCGCGAACTCTAGTGACTAAACGGTCACGAGTTCGATTCCCCGCCCCTCCCTTTTTTTTTTTCTTTCACTTTCGCGAATACGGGGCTGGGGAGCGAGTTTGATTCCGCCAGCCCCCCTTTTTTCTTCTTTTTCTTCTTTTCCTAGCGATTGCTAAGAAGGAGGTCACAGGTTCGAAACCTGATGGCCTCACTTCTTTAAAAGTGTGCAAATTTCCAGATTTCTGGGAATTTTCTTCTCTTTATTTGGTTATCCATTTTTGAGTCAAATATTTTATGAGTTTACCTAGTTAAAAGAGTGTTATTCCACCCAACATTTTTCATTATCATAATCACCACATTACACACACGTTACATGCATAAAATACACCAAATATACCCATGAAAAATCGACCCAAAATAGTGGCTAAAGCCACTGCCACGATGCACACACATACACACATTTTTGCACTTCGAATATCGTTTCGTAATTTCCCTCACATAAAACATGTTTGCATTTAATATAAACAAGTAAATTAGTCCTAATTCTAACAGCACAACATACCCATCCTATGAAATCGTTTGGGAGCTAAGGACAAGGACATACGAAGGGGGAAGAACCTTAGTTTCAAGAGTTTAAGAAACGTTTGAAAGAAAATACACTTGGAGAAAGAATTACATGAGAGAAACCCATACCTTTTGACGTTGTTCAAGCTTGAAGCTGCTGCCCGGAAACTCCTCCAAACCACGCCAATTTTACTTCAACGCACACCCTACTCGATGAACCTCTCTTAGCCTTGTCGTTTTGATTACTTTGTCTTTACTTAAAAAAATTCTAGTGAGTTCTTCAAGTGTGAAGAACTCTTGATGTATTTTCTACTTTTCTTGTTGTTCTTCGCAGAACTAACGTGAGAAAGCGATTGAGAACGTGAGAGAGTTGAGAAACGTGAGGAAGAGAGTTGGTTTAGGATTAGGAGACTAAATCTAAGACTTAGTCAAAAGTTAGGATTTTAATTAACTAAAAATAAATAAATAAATAAAATATGATTTTCCTTTTTATTAATCAGATTAATAATGATAAATTAATTATATTAATTTATCAACCTTAAATCTTGACACCCTACGTCTTGATCCTATTCATTTTAGGGTTGTTACAACATAAGAGAGAGATCTTATACAGTTAAGTTATATGGCACGACATGAGAATGATGAAGAAGAGAAACTCTATCGTCCTATAGCCTCTCGCTCATAGATGTGTCGCAACTCACCACCGATGATCGAGACTCTACTAGACGTGGCAATATGAGACTTTTGGAATCTAAAACCACTTTCATAATACTCATGATGTGATACGACATTTGTCATGACCGAGGAGCACCCCTTAGAAGTTACATGGCGTACTTGACCTCTTGGAGGTCTTATACAAACCCATAGTTATCATTCATCACAATTTCATTGTAAATTTAGCGGAAAATTTAAAACTTTCATTGTACATCATATGGTAGAACATCACTTCCAATATATATATAAAATGGCATACTACACAATTAAAGACTCCAAGTCTCTTTGCCATATTAGACTTGACATCATTAGAGTAAATTAGGGACACGACCCTTACAACATAAATCATAAGTACATTTATAACTAAACTTTATAGTAAGATAGACTTAGGAAATCATTGAACTTAAGGATTCCTTTCCTTGAGCTTGGTAATCACATATCAAGCCCCTTCACTTTAGACAAATCCATTTAAGCATCCATAACCTACACTTTGTGTAAAAAGGTATAGAAGAATGGAGTCAGAACAAGAATGCACTAAGTATGTCAACCATGCAAAGACATGCATTTAAAATGGATATTTTACTTAAAATCATGCCTTTTTGTCAAAAATTTCATAAAACTTGATACATTAAGGATTATACAGTTTACATACTTCATTTAGGCATATACAATAGTCATTATATCACATAAAATCACACATAGCATTTAAGTTACATTTAGAGTCACATTACAGTAATCTCCTTACACTATACAGTGAGTACTATATCTTTACAGTAAGTTCATTTATAGTTAGTTTTCCTTCTTTTAACTTCTTAACTTTCCAATGTAACCCCTAGTGATATTTGGTGCAATGTAAAACCTTGAGGCCACCAAGTACTCATACATATAACCTTCCTAATTCAACACATTCATTCATGGAAGTAAAGTACATCAAAGGCATATTTAATTCAAGACCCTGATGACATTACAATAAGCCACAATGAACTTACACATATACTAACTTCACTTCACAATGACCATTATAATATCTTACTCATAATCCCAATCTAAGTCTACTAGTGAAATGTACATGTGAAGCCCCATAACCTCACACATACTTAGTATACCTATAATGAGACCACATGCCTTAACCATTCACTTCATGCATCAACAAGACAAGCATAGACAACTTCATGCATGCAAAGATATACCTTCATCATATAGTCAATAAGACCAACATTATGCACATAAGGAGATACAACATCATATAGACCCATTTGGAATCATATTATGCATATCATCACAACCCGTAGACTACACTACAATGTTATGCATAAGGAACATAAACATAGTCACATGCATTCGAACACATTTCTAGAACTTCCCTCATGAGCTACTTGTTCAATGCATAGGTGAAGTCTCATACCCCCACCTACACTAAGCAACCCCACCTACACTAAGCAACTACCCTTAGGTTATCTTAGTTAGGGTCCTAGTCATTTATTTCCATTGTCCATTTTACTTTAGAGAAACTATAGCCTTAACTGACACAAAGACCATTGGTGCTAAACATGGAATTTGGTGTTGTAGAACCTTACACCAATGAAAGCTGCTCTACTTAGCCAAATTAGAACATTAACACATGGAATTTGAGGTATATGTGCAAACCCTCTTTATGCCAAATTGGGCACTGTAGTTATCCACTTATGGAAACCCTCTTTCTTCCTATTGAGGCATTGTAGTTATCCACCTCGTGAGGACTATGGTGCACAAGCCTTCCCACATTGGAATGGGGCACCCCTCACCTAAGTTCACTCGGTGCTAAGCTGAGTTTCCTTTATTGAAAAACCATTATTATCATTACTTTATAAAATATAGGCTTGGGAGATTCACTCCCCATATGCTTAGCTCATAGGTTATAGACGAGAAGTCCTTTCATCAACCTATATCATGTGAGAAAATCTTTCACATGGACATATAATATTTAAGCACCTATATAGTTTAGGGTACTCTTGGGAACACCTTCCAAGCGCCCCTCTATTAAATAGATCATCATGCATGTGTGTGTGTATCCATATTTGGAGCAATCCTTTCACATAACACATTAAGGCCACACATGTCCATACATTAATGCGTAAGTGTATTTATGAGAAATTTATTCATATAAACACATTAAGACACTATGCACATTCATAACATTACCATGCATTCATATTCATGTCCATAGAAAATCAAACCTAGGAACTATACTATCAAGTCACACATGTGCAATGCATAGACAAGGTCCCATACCCTTACCCATAATAGTACACCTATCTTGTCATCCTAGTTAATGATACATCACATACGTCTTAGATACATATACTTTACATGCCTAGTAGTAGTAATGAGTTCATATGAGAATAACTTTTCATTAGACACCATGAACCTATACTACTTATAAGCATGCATAATGTGTAAGTGTGTGTACATTGGTCAACATGATCACATAATGACTATCTACAACATATTGAGGCAGCCACCCTCTTAGAACCACAATGAACCTTCAAGCATAGACCACACAACACATAATAGCATAGGAGACAAGACAACATTACATTACTTTAAAGACTCCTCACCTTAGCTATTCACACATTCATGTAGGGGTACATAGGTAAGGGATTATGAACCATTATAACTCATCAATGGCAGCACCTAAACAAACCCTAACATAAACATTCACATGCTCATAACATTAGCAATACAAACTAGATCGTAGCTAGAATAAGAAACTAGGCATAGGCTTCACATTGGGTGATCATCACGACCACACATTCATAATTCAATTGACTTTAAGGACATGATCACATCACATATATATTGGCAATAAAGTAAAAACCTCAACCATTAGTGGACCATACCACACAATGCCATACAAGGCTTCATTAACTAACAATATAATAGAAAAGTAGAGGAATAGAGAGGAATAGGGTAGATCTTACCAATTCGTCAACCTTTGATCATCATTGATCAATACTCATATTTCATCAACAATCCATATCAAGGGCAGTAGCTAAAAGTACACTAACATGATCAAAATCGTGCATCAATCATAAGAAGATCAAGATCATATCAAGTACGCTACATCATCAATCTATAGAATTGGAGGAATGTAGATCATCCTTACCAAAACTCCCTTGATTTGATCAACAATGATTTATACACAAAATTCATAAATAATATCAATATAAGGAGTAGCTACAAGTATCTTTACATAAACAAAATCCTGCATTCATGCACTATAGAGTCGATATTACAGTGAATATTATACATTAACAATCGATAGGAAGTAGAGATCAAATCTTCAAGCATCAATCCATTTTGGACCAACAACACAGAATTCATCATCACATTACATCATAGACAGTATCTAACCATCACCTTAACATAATTGAATAACATTATAATCCTCCTAACATCAAGATCATAACAACCAATACATAGGCTAAAATGAGAGTTTGAAGAGAGCATGGGTTCATCTTGCGATTAAATTGAAATTCACGTTACAATCAATACATTAACATCAATTAATCATGAGGAAGCCTTTGAAAACATTTTGAGAAAGAACCCGTGGCTAGATTGCAACATAAGAGGTTTGATCATATTTTCTCTTTGAAAACTTTGAGAAGAACTCTCCAGGTGAAAGGTTATCTAGAGATGAAGTATCACCATACCTTTATTAGATGAAGGAACCACGAAAATTTGGTGAGCAACCGATGGAAATCCCATCTACAAGCTGACCTTGAGCTTCATCTCCCATGGAGGTTTCTATAGAGGATATTTTGGGAGAGGGAAGTCTAATTTTGAATCATGGATTGGGAATGGGGTTTTCACGTGGGGTGAATTTCCCATTTTCCCCTTAATGAAAACAGTGTGCATGGCAGTTGTTGCAACATGCGTCGACGGACCCATTGACGCCCAGTAGGTCCACCGACGGACCGTATTACATGTCGTGGGCATGTATACTTACTTGAACCTTCACAGGCTAAGTCCTCAAATCCCCCCCCCCCTCCATCGACGGGGTATAAGGAAACTGACGAGGCGTCATTAGGCTCCATCGATTGACACTACCAAGGCGGTGTCTCGACAGACTTTGTGTCCTCCTTGAGTTTCATTTGTGTGGCCCTTAGGGAGTCGTACCCGGATGTTTCTAACGTATATATACACCTTAACATTTCAAGGACCTTACACATTAGTTTAACCCAAAACAAACACTCACAACACATCCAAATATGCTAAGCACACTCGAGTCACACATGCACGTCTCAAGGGCTAACTTTTGAACGTCTTGGACGTTTGACTTCCAAATGACTTCAAATCAATCATACATGCTTTAAAACACTTAATCAACATTTTAACAAGCTTATTAGGCACATGTTAGGCTCTAGACACCCTATCTTATTTTGGGGGTCTTATAATTTCTCAAAATCTTCTCAAATATCGTGGTGTAGCATTAATTAAGGTAAGGCTTTCATTCTTGAATATTCTTTCTTCAAGGAGCCAAGCTTCAAAATGTTTTTCAAATACTTCTCAAAAGATGAACTTCTAAATTGAAATGTAGCCATGGGGTCTTGCATAAAACATTTTCGAATCAATGTATTATGATTGAATTGATATTAGTTTGATGATTTTAGACTAAAATCTCTATGAAACCATGCATATCATGAAATACTAATTTTGACTATTTTATGGGTGAATTGATCATGTCTCTATACTATTGAATTCTTGTGTGCTTTGATTAGGGATATTAAATTATGAAAGAATCATGTTAGAATCATATGTAGGATGTCCTAAATAAATGAATTCATATTGTATTACCTTGAATCATTGTACATTATGATTATTGGACTGAATTGGTGACTATGGCTATTGATAAGAGCCTATATGGATTAAATTGGTTGAATTAGCTACGGATTGGATGTGTTGTGAAGGGATTTGTGGTATGTAGACCTAACCTTCTCTTTATTGTGTAGTATAGGTCTTAGATGATGATGATTTTAGGTATGGTCAACTTATGGTGGTTGTGCTTCTGTGCTATACTAGTGAATAAAGTGGCCTCGTCTACATTACTTTATGAATTATAAAACAATGTGTCCTCTAGGGCATTTCTTTATGAATTATGGTTTTATCATGTTATAACTTGAATATGTGAGTATTTTGAAGGTCTTGATGACTTATATGTATATGTGAAGTCAAAGCATGAGTTCTTCTAGTTGATGATATGTGTATCTAGTAGGCTAAAGTGAGTCGTTATGTGTATTACTTCATGTTGAAGTATGATGCTTCTTGATGGATTATATGAGACTCGAGATGACTTAGATTGATGATACTATAGTAGTGAATAGGGTGACCTATATTTGACATTGTTTGTATCTATGTGCTTCTTGAATGATATGTTTTATGTGATATAGTGAAGTAGGTGTGTGACTTGTTTTGGTAGACTTGTGTCCCTTACTTGATACATGTAAAATGTCAATGTTGATTCTTGACCTAGTATGCTAAACCTTCGTAGTCTTGTATGTGATTGACATGTGACCTTGAACATAGCTAAGAAGGTCTTTTATGTGGAACCTTCAACGTAGATGGAAGGTTATGATATCCTTGATGTTGAAAGCCGTAATGGTATCCTTCTTGTGTGAATGGTGGACTTAGGGTTGATTGGCTGGAACGGCATGATATCATCCTTAGGAAAGTCATTGAGCTATCCTCTTAACCATTGTAGACAGCCTTAGTGGACCCTTTTTGGTAAGGTGTAATATGATTGGGTTATGAACAAGTTATGCTACCTCTTCATATGCTCCTTTATTGAAATACTCTATGAGAACAATGGCTAGCACTGAGTGAGTATGCTTGTGAAGTTCCTCTAACTAATATGACATGAGAGAACAAAGAAACCCTCGATATTTCTTAACCATGTGCCTACATGGGATGTGTCCTCGTTCTACCATTGGCAAGTAGAACACCCTTATCGAAGTAGGTTATGACTCCAGATTCCATCCCTAGGTAGTATGATCTATGTTTGTTATTGCCTATTCTCATCATATGGGATACATGCTAGTGTTGGATAAGTACTATGAAGTTTAGATAGTGGAATGAGGCGCTATCTAGACATGGCACAAAGTAGGCTATGAAGATACTAGTGTGTGAGTTCCCTAAGTCTTTTCCAAGGCGATTATTTGAAAGTCTTTAAGTGTTGAATATCTCTTAAATGGTCTAATGAACATAATTACTTAAGTAATGGGATGTTAATGAAAAGGTATTATCTAGAGTAGCTTTGAGGATTATTTAGGTAGGCTTGGATAGGGTGTATGTGTGTTCTCTTCATGTCTTACTTAGCTGAGTCTTAGCGTAATTTTAGGTAGGGAGTCTAATCAATGAAATGGGAATAATCTTATTTTAAGTAGTCTAAAGGATCTCTTTGGTGTGCGTGAATGGATTATATAGGCGGTCGCTTCATAACTCACTCAAGTGAGCCTTAGAATCATCTTTGGTAGGAGTGTCTCATGTTTATCTGTTTTGGAGTGTTCTTGATGTATTGTTGTGGAATGTGACTTATATGTGTTCATTAGTGTTAATGTGGTTTTTTATAATTATGATATAATGTTTTACTGAAAAAACATATTTCATGCAAATGTCCCTTTTATCATAATTTTATGCATTATGCCATACTTAGTACATGCATTGTACTAATTTCATACATTTGTGTATCTCTAAAGGTGTACGTGGCATTTGAGAGGAGTGTCAAAGTGGAAACTTTGATTAGTGTTCATTCAAGCAAGTGTTGGTATGTCTTCACTAGATCCGAGGACATCATGATGTTTAGATTTTCTTATTGAAAGTGTTGTAATAGACTTAGTATTTCTATATCATTTTGTATGGGTCGTGTCCCATGTATTCTTGAGTCTAATATTGACGTTTGTTGGGACACAGTATGTTCTATCATTTTTTATGAAAGATGTTTTGAGATATTATTTGTGTGAAAAGTTTTAAATCCGCACTACTTTTCATACATGTATGCAATGAACGATGTCTAAGCGTTTTTGAAAGACCTTCGAGAGGTCAAGTACGTCGTGTTCCGATCTGAAGGAATGCCATATCTTCTAGGGTGTACTCTCGGGTTGTGACAAACTATGTATCAAAGCATAGGTTATGAAGTAGTATTTAAGAATCGAAAAGTCTCAAAAAGCAATGTCTAGTACAATCTTGTTCATCAATGTGAGTCACGACACATCTATAAGAGAGAGGCTATAAGACGATAGAGTTTCACTTTCTTCGTCAATCTTATGTCGTGCCTATAGAGTTGAGGTTATAAGTGTCTATTCCTAATCTCTAATTTTGGGTTTATAGGAGTATGACTATAAGAAGAATGGCCGCAAAAAGGTTGGAATAGGAAGGAGTACAAGAGGAAATTCCCTAAGGTGGATTAGGTCTACAAGGAGTTCAAGATCCCCAAGGATTCCAAGTTTCTCCCCAAGGTGATCAAGTCCCTATTGGAGGTGAAGGTAATGAGGTTCGGCGGTTCCCCGGACATGACTAATGGGAGATTAGAGAGGCTCTGCTTACTTTAGCCCGAACCTTGACAACTCATGTGACTAGAGACATTGGACCTAGAATGAATGCTTTGGAGAGTACCATGACCTGTAGGTTGAGACATTTTGTGAGAACGAATCCTCCTATCTTTCTTGGCTCTAAAGTGGTAAAGGATCCCCAAGAATTTCTAGATGGTGTGTACAAGGTGTTAAGTGCTATGGGGGTAACTTCTATGGAGAAGGCGGATTTGGCTTCATACCAATTGGGGGATTTTGCTCAAGTGTGGTACACTCAATGGAAAGATAATAGGTCGGTTGAGTCGGTCCTATAGATTGAGAGGAGTTTAAGGAGGATTTCTTATGAAAGTACTTTCCCCGTGAAAGGAGGGAGGTGAAGTTTGAGGAGTTCATTAACCTTAGGCAAGGAACATGTGTTTGGCAGAGTATTCGTTGAAGTTTACTATTTTTTATAGGTATTCTCCATCCTTGGTGTCTAACCCTATGGATGAGATGAGTAGGTTTGTGACCGGTGTTGCCGACCTTGTGAAAGAAGAGTGAAGTACGGCCATGCTCCATGTTTATATGAACTTGTCAAGGCTTATGGTGTATGGTCAATCCATTGAGGAGTCCATGCTTAGGATTTCAAGGAATTTGAAGAGGAGTGAATCAAGTGAGAAAACCAACCTAAGTTCAAGAAGAGGCTCCAATTCAAGATGAACCTAGGGATCCTAAGGTCAAACTTGATAAGGGTAGTGGTTCTCAAGGTGTTAAGCCTACTTGTGTTACTTGTGGGAAGAAGCACTATGGGAAATGTCTAGTTGGTACCGGGAATTGCTTTGGTTGTGGTAAGGATGGTCATAAGGTGAGGGATTGTCCTACTATGGCGTCTAGAGGAAAAGAGGGTAAGCAAGTTCCTCCAAGTGTTCCGGATGGTGATGTTCGAAAAAGGAATCGCTTATATGCCCTCCGGGCTAAGGGATCAAAGACAGATGAAGATGATGTTGATAAGTCATAGTTTCTACATTTAGTTGTTATGAGTTCCTTCTAAGTGGTGGAGTATGGTGAGTAGTGGATTTGTGATTTGTTGTCTGTTCTCTTCTATTCTATTCAATTTTGAGAGATAGAATGTCATAGTAGCATCTTGCATTTTGCATTGTGTTTAGCAGTCTTGTTGAAATTGAATTTCATTGATTCCTTGCATTGTGCATTCATTGAAGTTATGAATATGTTGTAAAATTAGTGTATATGGTTTTGTATCTCATATTGTCATGCTTTCATCATAAATTGCTTAAGAGTTGCATTTCTGAAAATTTGAGCATGTTTCACTGTAATGCTTGGCAGTTCACTGTGAAGTTTTTGGAAATTTGATTAAATTGTTCTTCTGTTGAAAATGGTTGTAATGTGTATAGAATTGATTTTTATGTGCATGATAATGTGTGGAGAAGGAGTTTTCTCCTATTTGAATGAATAATGTGAGTCTTATTGCATAATGAGTCGGAGATTAATTTCTATCTTCTTGTTGTGTTTTTAGTCTCTTGATTATTTGAAATTGGTGTGCCTCCTATATATGAGTTTTGTATTGTATGTTATGGTTATTTCTGCTAGTCTTGAGTTAATCATCTCTTGATAGTGTCTAAAATGAAGCAAGTGACATTCAAGAACGAATGTTGTCCAAGTGGGGGAGAATGTAACACCTTTAAAACGACTTAGGTGAAACTACAGCCTAAACGTCTGTCATGAGTTTATAAAGTCCTAAAATGGTTTATAATGATGTTTATAGGCAGTGTCTAAAGTTTGGTAAAGTTTGGAGGTCAAACGTCCAAGAACTTCCATGATGTTCGAAAGATATGTCTTGAGACGTGCTTGTACATTTAGGCGCGCCTTTGCATGTTTACATGTTCGTTTTGGTTGGAATTGATGAGAGATGTCCTTAACATGTGTACGACTGTATTCGAGTTGGAAACATCCGGGAAAAAATCCCCAAGGACCAACCAAAGGGTCTTTGAGGAGGACCCAACTCAAAAGCCAAAACTGTCAAAACCAGCCCCACCAACGGAGGCAATCGACAGCCAGTAGGCCAGTCGACGCCCTACCGATGAGGGGCGTAGGTTGATACTTGTGTGGGGATCTTGTTCTCTATTTTTCCAGCCTCAGACCCAAACCGCGGACCAGCAGGATGGTCCGAAGGTTTGTCTAAGGGATGTCGTTTGAGGGGCCGTAGATGTTCTGCAATTTCCTGCAGCATATTGCCCTAATGAGGCGCAATTTGGGTATTTCACCTAGCATTCCTAAAATTATTTGGGAGGTTTCTTAAGGATATATTGGGTATTTTAAGAAGGTTTATAAGTCTTAAACACTTATATGAATTCATTATTTCAAAATCAAAACCAAAAACCCCTAAAGAACTCTTTGGAACACCATTGAAGCTTGAAGGTAGATTAGAGCTTGGAGGGTTATTTTCCATCAAATCTTCTCAAATTTTGTGGTCTAGCATAAATTAAGGTATGGATTTCATCCTTGAATCTTCTTTATTCAAGGATCAAAGCTTCAAAGTGTTTTTCAAAGACTTCTCAAAAGATAAACTTCTAAATTGAAATCTAGCCATCGGTTCTTGCATAAAATGTTTTAAATCAATGTATTATGATTGAATTGTTGTTAGTTTGATGATTTTGGAATAAAATCTTTATGAACCCAAGAAAATCATTAAATCCTAATTTTGACTATTTTATGAATTGATCATATCTCTATACTATCGAATTCTTTTATAGTTAGTTTATGACTATTGAATTATGAAAGAATCATGTTAGAATCATATGAAGGCTGTCCTAATTTATGAATTCATATTGTATTACCTTGAATTATTGTACAATATGATTATTCGATTGAATTGGTGACTATGGCTATTGGTTAGAGCCTATATGGATTGAATTGGTTGAATTGGAAATGGATTGGAGGTATGATAAAGGGATTGGTGGCATGTCGATATAAACTTCTCTATATTGTGTAGTATAGGTCTTATATGATGATGATGCTTGGTATGGTCCACTCATGGTGGCGGTGCTTATGTGCCATACTTGTGAATAATGTGGCCTCGTCGGCATGACTTCATAAATTGTGAAACATTGTGGCCTCATCGGCATTAGTTTTTTAATTATAGATTTATCATGTATAAACTTGAATATGTAAGTATTGTGAAGGTCTTGATGACTTATGTGTATATGTGAAGTCAATGCATGAGTTCTTCGATGTATGTCTCTAGTAGGCTATACTGAAGTCGTTATGTGTATTACTTCATGTTGAAGTATGATGCTTCTTGATGGATAATATGAGACTCGATGACTTAGACTAATGATACAATAGTAGTGAATAGGGTGACCTATAGTTGACATTGATTGTCCCTATGTGCTTCTTGAATGATATGATATATGTGATATGGTGAAGTATGTGTGTATTGTTTTGGTAGACTTGTGTTCTTTACTTGATACATGTAAAATTTAAATGTGGATTCTGACTTAGTTTCCTAAAGCTTCTTAGTCTTGTATGTGTGATTGACATGTGACCTTGAACATAGTTAAGAAGGTCCTTTATGTAGAACCTTCAACGTAGATGGAAAGTTATGATATCCTTGATGTTGAAAGATGTAAAGGTATCCTTGTTGTGTCAATGGTGGACTTAGGATTGATATCCTCGAAGTTCCTTAACCATGTGCCTACATGTGATGTGTCCTAGTTCTGCCATTGGCAAATAGAACACCCTTATCGGAGTAGGTTATGACTCCGGATTCCATGCTTAGGTAGTATGGTCTATGTGGGTTATTACCTATTCTCATCATGTGGGATACATGATAGTGTTGGATAAGTACTATGAAGTTTAGATAGTGGAATGGTACGCTATCTAGACATGACACGAGTATAATTTGAAGATACTAGTGTGGGAGTTCTCTAGGTCTTTTCCAAGACCATTATATGAAAGTCCTTAAGTGTTTAATGTCTCTTAAATGGTCTAATGAACATAATGACTTAATTAAAGGTATGTTAATAAAAAGGTATCTATCTAGAGTAGCTTTGAGGTTTGCTTACGTAGGCTTTGAGAGGGTGTATGGGCGTTCTCTTAATGTTTTACTTAGGTAAGTCTTAGAGTAATTCTAGGTAGGGAGTCTAATTAATGAAATGAGAATAATCTTACTTAAGTAGTCTAAAGGATCTTTGGTGTGTGTGAAGGGATTGTATGGGCTGTCGCTTCATAACTCAGTGAAGTGAGCCTTAGAATCACCTTTGGTAGGAGCGTCTCATGTTTATCTGTTTTGGAGTATTCTTGATGTATTGTTGTGGAATATGACTTATATGTGTTCATTGGTGTTAATGTGGTTTCTTATAATTATGATATAATGTTTTACTATAAAGAGCATATTTCATGCAAATGTCCCTTTTATCATGATTTTATGCATTATGATGTGTCAATACGGAATTGGGCAAGGGGACCCGATTTCAAATCCCTTGGACAACACTTAATCTTAATTTAAACTTGATAATTGCATTTTTCAGATTTGGGGTACCCTAGTTCGATCCCCATCAACCCCATAATATTTCCTTTCTTATTCTCCTCTCCTTTTTCGTTTAAGTCAAGGAGGTTGTGGGTTCAATCCCCCACAAGCTCATTATTTTTCTTTTAATTTATCTCTTAACTTTCTCACCTATCCAAGAGGTTGTGGGTTCAATCCCCACTCTCCACATTTATTTTCTCCTTTATTTTTCTCCTAACTCTCTCATCTATTCAAGAGGTTGGGGGTTCAATCCCCACTCTCCACATTTATTTTCTCCTTTATTTTTCTCCTAACTCTCTCATCTATTCAAGAGGTTGGGGGTTCAATCCCCATTCTCCACATTTATTTTCTCCATTATTTTTCTCTTCACTCTCTTGTTTAACAGAGAGGTTGTGGGTTCGAATCCTACTCCTCTCATTTCTTTATTTCCGTTTTAGGGTTAGTTGAGTCGACTAAGGGAACTCGGGTTCGAATCCCGTGTGCCTCACTCCTTTTTATGTTAATTAGTTAAAATATGTTATCATTTTCAGTCAAGGGCACCCAAGTTCGATTCCCCTTAACCCCATTTCCTCATTTACGTGTTTAGTGATTTTTTTGTGTGAGGTCTCGGGTTCAATCCCTAGTGGCCTCGCCTATTTTACACTCATTCAAAAATTTCAGATTGCTCATCCTTGTTTGGCCGAAAATAAACTTATAAAATGCTGGAAATTTGGTCATGTTTTTCAGCTCCTTTTAATCAACATTTGTACGTTAGTTCTTAGGGAAATTCATGTATCATTTAATATGTTTTTAGGTGTAGTTTCGTAGTTACATTTAGCTAAGAGTTTTCCACTCTAATCAGCCACATTACACCTCATATGAACATGATTTATACAAGTTTGTGCACGTCAAATACAACCATAAAACATGTCATTTTCGAACTTGAAACAAAAAATACATGTCACAGCTTACACATTGCACACATATAATTTTTCACATAATTTCGGAAGACATAAATTATCAGTCATACAATTCCAAACACAGTTTCATGAACATATTCATCACAAACATCACATTACACGCCTAATCTACCAGCAGACATACCAACCTAAGATCATTGGGAGCTAGTGACAGGGAACATGTAATGGGGAACAACCCTAGTTTTCAGAGTAGATTCATATGAGACTTAAGGGTCTCTTGGGAAAGGGACCAAGAGTAAGAAAACACATACCTGATTTTAACGTTGTTCAACACTTGAACTTGCTGCCCAAAAACCACCACCAATTCACGTCCACCAACAAATCTCACACCTTATCCGACTAGAAATTTCGTTAACTTTTCATTTCTTAGATTTCGTTTGTATTTTTGTAAGTTCTTCAAGTGTGATGAACTTTTATTTTGTTTTCTGCTTTTTAAAGTGAAGAGAAAAACATGAATTTGAGAGAGAAGCAGACGTGAGAAATAAATAGATAGGCGTGAGAGAGAGAGAGATGTGAGGTAGTGTTCTCTTAGAACTAGGACTTTTAGGCAAGACTTAGTCAAATAAAATATCTTAATTAATAAATAATAATTAATAATTAAAATCTGATTTTCGTTTTTATTAAATCAGCTATTAAATATTAATTAATTAAATTAATTTACCAATTTAAATAAGACAAATTAAATCATTGCTCCCACCTAGGTTCGAACCCGGGTGGAGCAAGATTTTTTCTAGAAGGGCAATTTCGGCCCTCTCTACCCAAAATACCCCTCCACCTTATTAATTAAATAATTAATTACATATTTAGGGTAATTAAGATACTACCCTTAGCATGGAAAAAGACCATTTTACCCCTAGACCTTCCAAACTTAAGATTTCCTCTTTTTAAGTCCGGTAAAGACTCATCCGAGTAAATCTTCATATTCGGGAGCCCTACATGGCTGGACCCAACCTTTCCTAGCTCAACTAACTCCCCAAGTTAGTTGGCTTGGATGTCGCAACGGTTCAGAGGTCTGGTTCTACGCGCATCAATCCGTGTGAACCCGGTCTAATCGTAGGCATTCTAGACACATTAAGCATTACTTAGCATATCCATTTTTAGGCTTGTTACATGTTCATTCAAGCAAGTGTTGGTACGTCCTCGCTAGATCCGAGGACATCATGATGTTTAGACTTCCTTATTGAAAGTTTTGTAATAGACTTAGCATTTTTATATCATTGTGTATGGGATGTGTACGAAGTATTATTAAGTCTAAGATTGGCGTATGTTGAGACTCGGTATTTTCTATCGTTTTCTATGAAAGATGTTTTGAGATATTATTCGTGTGAAAAGTTTTAACTCCGCACTACTTTTCATACATGTATGCAATGAATGATGTCTAAGGGCTTGTACAAGACCTCCGAGAGTTCAAGTACACCGTGTTCCGATTCGAGGGAATGCCTTATCTTCTAGGGTGTACTCTCGGGTCGTGACAACATTCTATAAGGAAAAGACTGGAAAGAAATAACAAGGATCCTCCAAAATGCAAGGAGGCTCACCATTTACTATGAGTGCTCAAACAAGATCAACAAAGTGTTGGATGCTGATCCTGGTCGCCTAACTCTGCATCGTAAGGCGATGCAGGCCAACTGACATCAGTACATTGAATATACGAGTATGCGAGTTGGAACGCTAACAACAACTTAAGCTTGATAAGAATAATATGAACTTATATTGGCTCTACTCAACTAATGAATACTAAACTCAAGGAATATATATAAGCCAATTAAAACTTATGCGATACAAATAAATTTTTGTAAAACAGTAAAACAACTTAGTTCATTAAAGGAAATGCAATAACAAACTCAATTTTACTTATGTATGAAAGTAATATAGTTATGTGGGAGACTCTATAATCGACAACCACCACTATGAGCATAAGTTGTGATACATTGTCTTGCCCACGCTTCCATAACTGTCCTATACTTTGTCATTGCATAGAACTCTTTAACTTAGTGGATCCACTAGCTTAACTTACGTGATAATCTAAAAAGTATGACCCGTTATCACCCATGATGACTACATGGTTTATATTGGGGACTATAGTTAATATGAACTCTTATCCCCTAATCGGTGCTCAATACTACTCCCAAATTATACTTTAGCTCATGCTTTTAAGTAACTTTCTTTCTTTGGGTTGAGATAATTGCTCAACACTTATCTTTAAAAGCTGTCTTGGAGTCAATCTTCCCTTTTCATGATCAAAACTCTTTTGGGAAATCTTAGTTTCCTCTTAACTTAAATGTAAAAACAATTATAATCTTTCTACGAAATACTTAATTCACTTATATCTTTTGAGAAATAAACTCAACTCTTTACTCTTTGCTTGACTTGAAACTTTTGATATTAATCAAACTCTTTAGGGAATACTTAATTCACTTATACTTCTTTGAAGGAAAGACTTCAACTTTTAGTATTTCTTTAACTCGAAACTTGATCCTTAAAACAAAGTTAAAACATTTAAATAAGACCCTTGGAAACTTTAAGAAACTTTACTTTGACTTACGTCTTAACCTTAAGTCTTAAATGGCTAGGTTTTTCTAAGGTAGTCTTTGATGACTTCTTACATGTGTGATGAGAATGTAGTGTCTTGACTAGGTAGACCTAAGTCCCTCTTCTTGATGCATGAATGTTAATATGTGACTCTTTGACTTAGTATGATAAAGCTTCTTAGTCTTGTATGTGTGATTGATATGTGACCTTGAATATATTTAAGAAGGTCCTTTATGTGGAATATTCTTGAAAGAAGGTTATGATATCCTTGAAGTTGAAAGCCGTAATGGTATCCTTCTTGTGTGAATGGTGGACTTAAGATTGGTTGGCTGGAACGACATGAAGTCATCCTTAGGAAAATCATTTAGCTATCCTCTTAACCATAGTAGGTAACCTTAGTGGATCCTCTTTGGTAAGGTGTAATGTGATTGGGTTGTGAACTTGATATGGAACGCCTTTATATGCTTTTTTATGTGAATTAGTCAATGAGAACAAAGGCAAGCACCGAGCGAGTATGACTAGGGGAATTGATCTAAAACAAGATGACATTAGAGAATAAAGAAACCATTCATATTCCTTAACCATGTGCCTACATGGCATATGTCCTCGTTCTACCATTGGCAAGTAGAACACCCTCCATCGGAGTAGGTTATAACTCTTCATTCCATGCTTAGCTACAATAGTCCATGTCGGTTAATGCCTATTCTCGTCATATGTGATACATGGTAGTGTTGAATAAGTTCTGTGAAGTCTAGGTAGTGGTATGGGACGCTTTCTAGACATTGCACGAATAGACTTGGAATATATTAGTATGTGAGTCACTAGGTCTTCATCAAGACCATTATATGAATGTACTTAAGTGTTGAAACTCTTCTAAATGATTTAATGACTTTAATGACTTAAGTAAAGACTAGTTAATTCAAAAGGTATCTATCTAGAGTAGCTTTGAGGATTGCTTTGGTAGGCTTGGAGAGAGTGTATGGGCGTTCTCTTCATGTCATACTTAGGTGAGTCTTAGAGTAATTCTAGGTAGGGAGTCTAATTGGTAAAACGGAAATAATCTTATCTTAGGTAGTCTAAAGGATATCTTTGGTGTGTATGAAGGGATTGTATGGGCAATCTCTTCATAACTCACTCAAGTGAACCTTGCAATGACCTTTGGTAGGAGGATCTCATATTTATGTGAATTGGTGTGATATTTGATGAATTGTAATAACTTACTTTAGGTAGTCCTAGGGATCATCTAGGTGTGTGTGAAGGGATTGTATGGGCGGTCGCTTCATATATTACTTAAGTGATTCTTAGGATAACCTTAGTAGGGGATCCATGTGAGTATGTTTATGTTTTTTGATGTGCTTTTGATGTTACCTTGTGATGTGTGAATTATATGTAAAGTTACAGTGAGGTCACTTTAAGGTTACTGTAAATTTCTACATATATAAGTATAATTTGGAATGTGTCATATATTGTGATTATTGACTTGATTGATGTCTCTTAAACTATCATATGAAGGTTTTATATCAAATTTCATTAAAAGCATGTTATTTACTAAATGTCCATTTTTCATGGTTTTTGCATGGCTTCCATACTTAGTGCGTCTAATGTGCTAACCCCTTCTTTTCCTTTTTTGACAAAAGTGTAGGAAATTGGAAGTCTTTATATGCCATGGAGGATGGATAGGTTTCTAAGGGTAGAATATGAAGTATTGGTGAGTCTTCATCTATTCGAGGACAATACCCACACGTTCTTTTATGTCTTAGTCTTTATTTTATGCCGTGTATGGGATCATTCTCAAATGTTGTATATTTTAAAGTTTAGATGGTTCAGTGAGACATTGTGAAGGTTTATTGTTTTAATGAAAGTCTTCCGCTTGCGTATCTTATTTAAAGAGTTCTTCGTGTGTGAAGAAAGTTTTAAATTCTTACTTATGTTAGAGTGTTCATTATGCGATGATTGATACGAGTGGATTTAGTGAGACTTTTCGGAGGCTCATATGTCGTGTGGCGACTCAAGAACGCTCTAACTTCTAGGGTGTACTTGTGGGTCGTGACAAAGGTGGTATGATAGCATAAGGTTTGGGAGTGTCTTAGTTTGTCTCATAAACCACATTCGATAGAGTCTTGTTCATAATGTGAAGCGCGCCACATTATGAATAGGAGTCTATTTGGTGCTAGGAAAAGTTTCAGTTCTTCTTTCTTCTAATCGTGCTTAAGAGATTTATATATGGTGTATTTCCCTTGCTCCTTTATGTGTTGGTCCTTTGAGTGTGACCTTTGTGAAATTTGGGTTGAGGGAGAGAAATGATGAGATGTGACTTGTTAGACAGGGTATGAAAGATGGTGTTGATGACCTTAGGTTGGTTGAGTAACCTTTTGAAGGTTAGTATAGTTGGAAGAAATGGTGAAGTATAGTGTTAGAAAAGTGAAGGAGTGGTAGCTGAGATGGTTTGAAGTTGTTTAGACCCGACCTTAGAATGGAAGGCGGTGAGGTTAGAAAGAGTAAAGGTGAGTTTCTCCTAGCAAGGGGGACGTAGTGGTTAGATGATTAGACCTTTGAGAGTCTTTGGTTTTCATGATATACACTTCGGTGAGAAGGTATTAGTAAGGTTTGAGGTTCCTTGAGGGAGTTCCTTGTAGTATGTCATGTTTACCTTAGATTGGGCTTCTCCTAAGTGGGGGATATGGTCCAGAGTATCGTTGTAGGGAGTGATATATCCTTATCTTTTCCTTATGTGTTTATTCAAGACTAAAACAAAGAGTTCCTAATAATTTGGTTTATGTTGGATTCTTTTGTGAAAAATGAGTTTCCAAACATTGTCCTTATGATATGCATATTTTGGTTGAGTTATTGTTGAATAAGAAAATGAGTTTTCATGTATGAAACTTCCTCATGATTCATGTGCATCTAGAGTAGTTTGCTAATTGTTTCAAGAAGATGAATAATGAGCCTTTCTAAGTTGTTATATGAGACTGGTTTGTTGAGCATTATAAGGAATTTCTTAAGTGTTGCATTTGTTAGATTGTGAAGCATGTTCACTGTAAGGAAATTTGTTGTCACTGTAAAGATTTTGCAAAAATGAATAAATTGTTCTTCTTGAGAAAATGGTGGTTTGGTATTTAGAATTAATGTACATGAGCATGATAGTGTGTTGGGAATAAAGTTTCTCATAAATAAAATGAGGAATGTGAGTCGTATGGCATGATGAGTCGTAGATTAGTTTCTAGCTTCTTGTTGTGTTGTGAGTCTCTTGTTATGTGAAAGTGATGTTTCTCCTGTATGATTATTGTTTGGTATGGTTATGTTCTGCTAATCATGAGTTAATCATCTCTTGATAGTGTCTAAAATGAAGCAAGTGTCATTCGAGGACGAATGTTGTCCAAGTAGCGGAGAATGTAACACCTCAAAAATGACTTAGGTGAAACTAGGGCCTAACGTGTGTGTGTCATGAAGTATCGAAGTCCTTCAATGGTTTTAAATAATGTTTTGAGTCAGTGTCTAAAGATTTCGTTAAGTATGAAGTCAAACGTCAAGGAACGACCAAGACGTTCGACAACTATCACCTATGTGACTTATGTGTTTTCATGTGCTTGTGTGTGTGTAATGAGTTTAGGAGGTCCTTATATTGTTGATAATAGTGTTCAGAGTCATCATGTTGAGTTTGGTAAGGTTTGGAGGTCAAACTTCCAAGAACGTCAGGTGACGTTCAAAAGATAGATTTTGGACGTCCTTGTGAGTTTGCATGTGTTTTAGCATGTTGTGTGGCTTGTTTGATGTTGAAATTGATTGGTGATGTTACTAAGACCTAGATGTGCATGTTTAGGGATTTAACGTCTGGGTACGACTCCACCTAGGACCCACAAGGGGTCCTAGAGGAGGACCCCAACTTGTTGAGGCAGATTGCCAGGAAGTGGCAATCGACGGCCCCCAAACGATGGCCAGTCAATCAGGCGATGGCCCGTCGATGGGTGGCGTCGATGTGGGAAATGTAGCCTGCAGTTGTGGAGTTACATACCCAACCAACGGACCACCATCGACGAGGCATAGGCCAGTCGACGGTCCGTTGGTGATGGGCGTCGATGGGCCTGCAAAATTCTGCCAACTTCACTGTTAAGACTTGGGTTTTTTGAGAAATTCATCCCAAGTCTTATAAAATAGAAGGACAGTTATTTGAGGTGTTTATGGGTATTTTAAGAGTATTTAAGATATTAAACTCTCATTTATGCCCTACCACCTAGATCAAACCCCTTTCCCTCCCAAAGTTTCTTCAAAAACCTCCATGAGAGCTCAAGGTGATGATGGATCTTCAATGGAGTTTCTTCTTATATTCTCTTTGGATTCTTCTAATAAGGTATTGGAGTTCCTCATCTAAGGCTCTCTATGACCTTAGAGTCAATTTCAAATATGATTTCAAGGATTTCAAAAAGATGAAAAAGTACAATTTCTACTCTAAGTCTTTGGTTCTTGCACGTAACGTTTTCAAACATTAAGATATGATATTATTGATGTATAATTTATGTTTTCCAATGAAAATCTCCATGAACCCTTGACCTTCTCAAGTCTCTCAATTTGACTAAACTATGGGTGAATTGATTATGGCTAACTAGTAATAAATTCATGTGTAGATTGCTTAGGACTATAGTTTTATGTATGAATCATGATTGTATGGATTATAGGATGTCTCAATTTGATTACATGAATGATGTATATCGTTGGATTCATTGCATATTGAGTTTATTGTATTTAATTGGTGATCATGGCTATGGTAAGAGCCTTATGAGTATAAGTTGGTTGATTGGGCTATGGATTTAAGTTGTGTGGTTTGATCGGTTGTATGCTTCCCTAACTCTTTTCATATTATGTTGTATAGCTTTTGTATTATGATGATGATTGGTATGGTCCACTTATGGTGGCGGTGCTTATGTGTTACCTTTGTGAAAGATGTGGCCTCGTCGGCATTACTTTGTGAATTGTATTAGTATCATGTCTAGGGATTATATGGAGGTATAATGTAAATATGTTTATGTGAAGTAAGGTGATAATGCATGGGGTGTTATGGCTTGTATGAACATGTGGATTTGAAGCATGACATGATATATGTGTTAATTGTGAGAATGTACAGTGAGGTACTTTAGTAGTTCTTGTATGATCTTGTGTGAATGATTATATTATGATTCTTCTTAAGTGATGATATATGATGAAATTGTATATGAATGTGGGAAGATTAATATGTTCTCTTAAATGGCTAGGTGTGAATAAGGTATACTTTGATGACTTCTTACATGTGTGATGAGAATGTAGTGTCAGGACTACGTAGACCTAAGTCCCTCTTCTTTATGCATGACAGATATGTGAATATGTGACACCTTGACTTAGTATGATAAAGCTTCTTAGTCTTGTACGTGTGATTGACATGTGACCTTAAATATAGTTAAGATGGTCCTTTATGTGGAATCTTCTAGAAACAAGGTTATGATATCCTTGAAGTTGTCCTTCTTGTGTGAATGGCGGACTTAAGGTTGGTTGGCTGGAACAACATGAAATCATCCTTAGGAAAATCATTGATCCATCCTCTTTACCATAGTAGGTAACCTTAGTGGACCCTCTTTGGTAAGATGTAATGTTATTAAGTTGTGAATTTGATATGGAACCCATTCATATTCTCCTTTATGTGAATTACTCTATGAGAACAAAGGCTAGCACCGAGCGAGTATGGCTAGGGTAGATGCTCTAAAATAAGATGAAATTAGAGAACAAAGAAACCCTTCATATTCCTTAACCATGTGCCTACATGGGATGTGTCCTCGTTCTACCATTGGCAAGTAGAACACCCTCCATCGGAGTAGGTTATAACTCCTGATTCAATGATTATCTACCATGGTCTATGTCGGTTAATGTCAATTATCATCATATGGGATACATGCTAGTGTTGGATAAGTTCTATGAAGTTTAGGTAGTTGCATGGGGCACTATCTAGACATTGCACGAATAGGCTTGGAAGATGTTAGTATGTGAGTCCCTAGGTCTTCATTAAGACCATTATATGTATGTCCTTAAGTGTTGAATGTCTTCTAAATGACTTAATGACTTTAATGACTTAAGTAAAGACTTGTTAATTGAAAAGTTATCTATCTAGAGTAGCTTTGAGGATTTCTTAGGTAGGCTTGGAGAGGATGTATGGGCGTCCTCTTCATGTCTTACTTAGGTGAGTCTTAGATTAATTCTAGGTAAGGAGTCTAATTGGTGAAATGGGAATAATCTTATCTTAGGTAGTCTAAAGGATCTCTTTGGTGTGCATGAAAGGATTGTATGGGAGATCATTTCATAACTCACTCAAGTGAACCTTGGATTGACCTTTGGTAGGAGGGTCTCATGTTTATGTGAATTGGTGTGATATGTGATGTATTGGAATAACTTACTTTAGGTAGTCCTAGGGATCATCTAGGTGTGTGTGAAGGGGTTGTA
The DNA here is from genome assembly GCA_022817965.1 of Solanum lycopersicoides. Taxonomy (NCBI): domain Eukaryota; kingdom Viridiplantae; phylum Streptophyta; class Magnoliopsida; order Solanales; family Solanaceae; genus Solanum; species Solanum lycopersicoides. Next base: position 61,329,269 of record CM040621.1, on the reverse strand, counting down.
TGGGCAGCCTCTTCATATCTTATTTAAATGAGTCTTAGGATAACCTTAGTAGGGGATCAATGTGAGTATATTTATGTGTTTTGATGTGGTTTCGATGTTACCTTGTGATGTGTGAATTATATGTAAAGTTACAGTGAGGTCACTGTAAGGTTACTGTAAGATTTCTACATATTGAGGATAATTTGGAATGTGTCTTATATTGTGATTATTGACTTTATTGATGTATCTTAAACTATCTTATGAAGGTTTTATATCAAATTTCATGAAAATCATGTTATTTACTAAATGTCCCTTTTTCATGGTTTTTGCATGACTTCCATACTTAGTGCATATAATGTGCTAACCCCTTCTTCTCCCATTTAGACTAAAGTATAGGGAATTGGAAGTCTTGATATGCCACAGAGGATAGATATGTTTCTAAGGGTTGAAGATGAAGTATTGGTGAGTCCTCATCATTTCGAGGAAAATACCCACACGTTCTTTTATTTCTTAGTCTTTATTTTATGTCGTGTATGGGCTTAGTCCCAAATGTTGTATACTCTAAAGTTTAGATGGTTCAATGAGAAATTTTGAAGGTTTATTGTTTTAATGAAAGTCTTCCGCTTGCGTATGTTAATAAAAGAGTTCTTCGTGTGTGAAGAAAGTTTTAAATTCTTACATATTTTAGAGTGTTCGTTATGCAATGATTGATATGAGTGGCTTTATTGAGACTTTTCGGAGTCTCATATGACGTGTGGCGACTCAATAATGCTCTAAATTCTAGGGAGTAATTGTGGGTCGTGACTTCTTGAGTTGTCATAGCTTAAGCTTGATCAATTACGGCTTGAGCTTGAGTAGTCATGACTTGAGTCAAGTTTAGAAAAGCTGCCATTATCTCCCCATCCGTCATGACCGGAGGATTAACCGGAGCTTGGCCACCTATAGGAACTTGTTCTTGAGGAGGAGCTTGGTTGTCTTGGGGAGGATCTCCCGCATTAGCAATCTCCTCTTCAACCCTTCCTGCAGCTACCTTTCTAGTAGACATATGCTATAACCACAAGAAAAGGATTAGAAGAAAAGGACATATAGAGTTAACACTCTTGAGGTACGACTTAATAATACCAAAAAATTGAGAATTTCCTAAGCATCACATAGACTCTCATTCATAAGTGTGGAGCGCTTTACAATCATGAACAAGACTCTACGTAGACGTGGTTTTTTGAGACATCGTTCCTAATATTACTCAACATCATGCTCTGATACCAAGTTTGTCACCACCGAAGACTACCCCCTAATCGTAACCGGCATCTTCGTCCTCGAAGAGGCCTTAGACAATTCCTTAGCATACATAATTGCATCATAGATAGAATAAAAAGAGGAAAATTAAAAAAAAATCTTTGAAGTTCAACTTCACTTCACATATATCAAAATAGAATCTATAATAGTCTCACATGACCATTAAAACATAAGAGTAAGAAAAATGGGACTTAGCCCTTACATTATTACAATAAGTCTCATAATAGGAATAACAATAAAGTCTTTTAATAGGGAAATATAAAACTAGAATTATTAATCTCCATCCTCGGACTTGAGGACTCACCAACTTTGGGATAGAAATCCAAGTTCTTCAAGAAAGGAGTGAGATCTCTTCAATGACCCGAACCTACACTAAGTATGGAAACATATGCAAATAAATCATTTGAAGACATGCACAAAGGGAAATATTGTTTATAAGCATGCCAAGTTAACTTTAAAAGCCTTCATGCACATTCCAAGAACATATAAAAGTCCATATCACAATATTATTAAGACATATTCATATTTCACGCTCAAGAATAACCTCATAATAAAACCATATTCAAACTTTCATGTTTAGAGTTAAATTTCATCAACACATCACACTACCATACCCATGGCCCCAACCCAAATCTACTAGTGCAATGTATATGTGAAGCCTATAACCCCACAGAAACCAAGTAAACTAGCAAAGATACCATAAGTATTGTTTCTTAACCCCTACATCACTATACAAGTGTAGTCAACATCATACATAACAATTTAGACCAGCATCATATAAGACAAAAATCATGCATTTCATGTATACATAAAGAACCCACCCTAGAACTCCCTTCAAGGTCCACTTATTCAATGTATAGGTAAAGTCTCGTACCCTTACCTACACTAAGTAACACCTTTTAAGTGACCCTAGTTAGTTTGCATCTTCTTACTTTCATTCATTCATTTTTACTTTCAGGAAACATCGCTATAACAAACATGTGAGCTAAACATGAAATCCAGTGTCAACCTGTTACACCGAAAGGAGGGCATCATGTTTGCCAAGGCAGGATATATACATGATAATAGCATCTAGGTGTATCCACTAGCTAAGGTTCCTATGGGGGAACATATTTAAGGAACTAGGAGAATGTTACTATAAACCCTCTTTATGCTAATTCGCATTGTAGTTTCCACCTCATGAGAACATGTGGTGAACCTACCTTTCTTTCAGGAAGGGACACCTCTCATTGTCAATTTCACTCGGTGCTAAGCTAAATTCCCTTTTTGAAGTATCTTCAAGTCTTCCTTAACATTAATTCATAACATAGTTCTTAGGAGTTTAACCCCTCATATAATATGTTCATAGTTCATAGCTTCTAGGATGAGAAAGTCTTTTCATCACAACCCAACATCATGTGAGAACATTATCTCATAACATAGTAATAAGATGCACATGGGAATCACCTTCAACCCCTCATAATAATACATCTATCATCATCTAACAACCATCATATTCATAGCATAATCATACATTTATAACTTGATAATTCATACCTTAATTTAGCAACAATACCAAGGATAGACCAACATTATTACAATAGAGTGTTCATCACCTTGAAGGTCTTAGCAATAGCCTCCAAGAAACCCATTCTAGATTTTACCCCCAAATCAATGATATTTACTCCAAAAATCAATCATCATCATCATCATCATACACAATTGAAGAGTTAGAGTTAGTAGAAGAGAGACATTCATGGGTCTTTTAGATAATTTGGTCAAATCCCAAGGTAATACATCAATTCACTCATAAATATTCATAATCCATCACTATTAATAAGATCAAGACCAAATTAATCAAGTTTGAAGGGTGACCCACAAAATTGAGTGAAATCTAGAATTTGGAAGAACATTGAAATTCAATTTTGAAGAACCTCTTGGGGAAAGGAGTCCCAAGAGTGAAGATTCCCCATATCGTAGAAATAATTAGAGATTTGTGAAGGAAATCCTTGTTATTGAAGCCCTAGATAAAACCTTACCTTCTTCTTCAATGGTGTCTTGAGTTGAGAGAGAATTCTAGAGAGAAGTGAGAGTCATTGCGGTTTTGCGATTATGAAGTAGGAAGACTTGTTTTATGTAATACCTTAATATACCTAAAATAACTAAATTAAACCCTCCCTTACTTAAAATTCCAAGGGTGGAATTTACCAAACAACCCTTGGCTTGGTCGTGCCTTGCACCATATGGAAGACACCAAACCACACCCACATTTGACGGTCCGTCAATGCATTGACGACTAGTGCTGGTTGGCTTTGGTTTTTGTCAGAGACAGGAAAAATGGAGCCAAGTTGCACAATTCTATGTGTGGACTCACGACCACCATTGACGAGGCGTGAGTCCATTGACGGGGCGTCAATTGCTCTCGTGAAGTGTTTGCTGTTTTTGAAACTTTTTGGATCAATTGTTTGGATCGTCTTCGAGGGACCTTAGGGTGGTCATTGGCGAGTCGTACTCGGATGTTTTGATTATAAACATGCACTAATATGTACTCTAAGAATGTTTACAAGATTTGAAACTCATACGACTTTTTAAACCCCTTACAAGGTCTAAAGGCACACTAAATCATTTTCATTTGTCTTCGGACGTTATGCTAGTTTCTTGACGTTTATGTTTTAGTACTTCCAAATAAAGTTAATTACATTTGTTTAGGCATGGAAACACTATTTTAAACATTATTCATTAGGAGAGGCTCCAGCCAAGGTCTTTCGATTTCCGAGGTATAACATCTAAAAAGTATGATCATTTTCTTCCCATGATGGCTACATGGTTTATGGAGGGCTGTGATTTATCTGAAATCTCCCCCATGTCGGTGCTCAATACTACTCCAAAAATATGCTACTAGCTCTTATGTTTCAGAACATACTTCTTTCTGTGATTTTAGATAATTGCTCAAAAACGTAGCTCAAAGGCTATCTTGGAAATCAAAGTTTCCCCTCTCGCTTAATTGTAAAAGCATTTACTCTTTTCTAAAACCTTCTCAAAGGCTCTTCAGAAATCTTAGTTTCCTTTGTTATTTAAATGTAAAAAACATTTAAAACTTCTTGGGTATACTTACTTCCCAAATACTTCTTTGAAGAAAACAACTTCAAATCTGAACTATTTACTTAACTTTGAAACATAAGTCTTAAATCAAGTTAAAATGTTTGTGAAATACTTTTGAAAAACTTTAAGAAGTTAGCTTGACTTAACTCTCGACCTCTTGACTTGACTCTTCACATTCCTTAAATTGAATTATGGATTCAAGGATCATGATCTGTGATAGGAAAGATATCATGATGTTTAGGAATGGTTTAGATAGGAAGAACAAGGTTCTTCAAAAATCTTGAAGAATCTTGGATAAGAACTTGAATAGAAACCTTAAAACCCTAGCTTGAAGGTAAATGATCAAGAAAACCTTTCTTGAGATTCATGAATTAGTTTCTTGAATTCTCTTTGACTAAGAATTGTGATTTTCATTAGTAAAGATGAAAATCTGATTGTTTTGAACCTTTTATTAGTCAAGAAATTTGTTTAAGGTTTTCTTGGAGGTAAAAAAGAAAAACAACCCTTTTTAATGTGGTCCCGTCGGCTAATTCGTAACAGTCATAATATTTTACTAAGAAATTGGATTGACACGAAATTAGTGGTGTTGGAAAGTAGATTCAATTATCTTTAACTGGATAGGTTATAGCTCACGTAATTCTTAATATTCTAAGAGACGTTGTTTTCCAAAAGTTGATCCAAGTAGACCTTTAACATCAAAAACTTAATTGATAAGGAAACTTCAAAAACACTTATCACGAACTCATCAAGAACTTAAATCCTTAAATTTGAAGAATGAAATTACACTGAATAAATTATGATTGACATGTGAGTGAATGCAACACTTATGGAAGTTCACATACCTCGTAGGGATCACCCCTTGACGAAATCCACAAACGATTCTTGAACGTTCTTGACAAATCTTGAACTTTCTTCCCTTTTACTCCTCTTTTATCTTCTCTGCAAGCCCTAGCGTAAAATTCAGTTTTAGAAAATGTTCAAAATATGAAGTAATTAAGTTGGGTAAGGAAAAGACCGAACTACCCTTTTGAAATCCAGTTTTCAGACATTTCTTATTCCAACATCCAATGGTCATAACTCACTCACACGAACTCGAAATCGCGCAAACTTGGAGGTGTTGTAAAGATTATTCCAACCATATCTAGAACTACACCTAACTTGCCTTGATCTAGGAGTTATGCACGTTTGAAGTTTACCAAAAACTCACTTTCACTTACTTACCAAATTTCCAAATTTTAATTTCTTTCAAAAAATTAACTATTTCAAATTTCTAACGTCCTTGTAGTTTCTTTTTAGTTGCGAGATGTTACAAAAGTATTTTGATGCAATGGTATTATTTTTGAAAGAAAGAAGAACAAGAGTTAATGATGTTTTAGCAAAGGATTTTTTTTATGTTTTAGCAAAGAACTTTGTTGCAAAGGAAGTGTAAAATAAATAAAGCATGAAGGGTATATTTCTAAACATATATTTTTAAATAGAAATTATGCAAGATTTCTTATTTCTAATACATCAAACCAAACAATGTATAATAAATATTACTTGCATAACTAATGCAAGCACTACTAATGCAAGCATTACTAATGCACCTTATTTTGCATTATTCTTATAATACACTCTACCAAATGACCCCTAAGTTTCTGTCTACAATTTTAAAAGCTTTCCATATTTTGCATGTTTATTTATTTATCTTGAGTTGAGTATCCCGAGTTGAGTAACCAGAGTTGAGTATTTTATTGTTTAGTTGAGATCTATTTCTCTGAGTTGAGTTGAATTATTTTTCACAAAGTTGAGTCCCTTATTGTTGAGTTGAACTATGTTTCATTGAGTTTAGTTGAGTGAGTTGAGAGGAGGTATATATGTTTCTTTTTTATCGATTCAAGCTTATGTTTATGTTTTAGAATAACCTTGCATGCTCGTACATTCCATGTACTGAGTTATTTAGCCTGCATCATTTCAGGATGTAAATACAAATATTCATGATTATTAACACGCATTCGTTGAGTTCATCTCACATTCTATTCATATTTGGTGAGTCATCTTATATTTTAGAGGACTTCACCTTTATCTTACACTTAATAGTTTTCTCATGTCGTGGGTCTTGTCTTGATATCCTTCTATAATAGTAGATGCTTCATAGATATATAGAGTTGAGAAGTTTCCTGTATTTACTTTTATTTTGAGTATTGTACAAACTTTTAAAAAGGTTTATATTAGAGTTTATTGAATTTGTTTCAGTTTTAATATTTTGTTTGCTTAAGTTAGTCTTGTGCTTGTACCATTCTAGGATGAGGGTCTGCTTTGGGATTAAAACATTGTTCTCGAGTGTTGGCACGTCCAGGGTGTAAGCTCGGATCATGACCTATTTTTTTTCTAATTTATGTTAATAAAAGCATAAAAACTATCTTTGGGATGAAAAAAGTGAGCATATTAATTAGTACATAAGCTAGTGATGTTCTATAATGAAGCACATTATCAAAATGAGAAAATTAATTTTATTAACAATAATCATAACTTTAATATTTATTTATACAACTGAAAATAAAAGATAATCTTGATATCCATACAAATATATTTTTATGTACAAAATACAAAATAATTAATTTAACTAAGGTCAAATTTTTAAAGATTGTATTTGTTCAGATTTTAAATTATTTTAAGCTACAATTTATGTAATACTCTATCAGTGCTAGTCAAAACTGTTTTATCTATATAGATACTAGAAATTATCCCCTCCCCCTTTTATCACTTGACATTCATTCTAAAAATAATTTTTTTAATTTGCTTGTCAAATTTATGAAATCAACAGAAGATTTAAATATCTTTTAATTTTTATCCCTAGTATAAATTGTTCTGTTTTAAAAGGTGTGAATGGAAAATGAAGAGTTGCGACTTTGATGAAGAGTTGTGACTTTGGTGAAAAGTTGTACCTGTTATGAAAAGTTGTGATTTTTATAAAAGGTGGTGACCTTTAATAAACGTTGTAACTTTTCTAAAGGTTTGTGACCTTTCCGGTAAGGCACAATAAGAACTTTTTCACATTACCCTTTATTTTTAAAAATTTGAGAGATTTCTCTCATTTTAAGAACATAATTTATTGGACTTCTTCTACTACAACCAAATCTAGTATTCAAACTGTACTTTGCTTCCGTTGAGTAGTTCTCTGAAACCATTGTTTTAGATACCCAAACACCGGTGAGTAAGATCATTCTATGCTAGGAGGATATATTTTGTTAATCTCGGGTACTGGAGGGGAATAATATCCTTAAGGGGATATTTTTGATTATGTGGGCTTGATTTTCTTTCTTTGAGAAAACTATTTTTATATTGTTTCTAATCAGTTTCAGATTCTAATTTCTCTGCTAGTCTTAATTTTCTAGTTTTGAAAATACTCTTTAACGTTTATGTTTATTACCAAGTTCTTCAAAGTTTTCTTCTAAGTATCTTAGGAATACTATATGAACAACATAAATAATTGCATAATATAGCTATTGAAATATCTCGCAACTTGAAATAACTAATAATAAGCTAATAAACCAAGAATAATCATTTTTGGAAATAAATAGGGAAATCTGGAAAATTTCGTAAGTGTAAAAGTGATATTTTTTGTCATTTTCAAAAGGTCATCACTCCCGGATCAAGAGGAGTTTGGGTGAGTTCTTTATTTGCTCGAAAGACCTTGGGAATATCCTTCCATCGGCGCCGAGTTACCACATTTTCGATGTCGTATGAGGGAGATATGTCTTTTGGAAGTTGGGCCATTGGACAGAGGAAAGTCCAACCTGAATTTTTGTAAGGTTGAAGTAGGCTTTTCACCCTATTATTTCCTAATTTATTTTAGGGTTGAATTTGGGTAAAACCAAGTTTTAGTTCAGATTAGAAAAATACTTTTACGCTTAGGGTTTGAGAGAAAAGAGAAGAGAAGATGAAGAAAGGAGAAAGAGCAAGATTTCACCAAGAACACTAAAAGATTCTAGTGGAATTTGTTGGGGGTGATCCCTATCGAGGTATGTGATATCTTTCTGTGTTGGGTTCATTCACCCACACACCAATATGTTTAATTCAGCAAGTTTCATATAGATTGAATGATAAATCATGATGTTCTTGATGAACAAATTGTTAAATCCCTAGTGGTTAGGTTGTAGAATATCTTTAGAGGTTCGATTCATGTTTCTAGGCTGTTTTATGAGTCAAAATAATTGGGTATTGAGTATATTAGTGATCCTAAGTGTTTGGGGGAAGATCCATGGAAGTTTTGGAGGTTTAGAGTTTAAAATCGGAAGAGAAGTCGGAAAACCCGTCTGACAGGACCTGGGGCACCGCGCCTACCAGATCCCCTCAGGAGAGACTCTGTCCGTCAGGCTCTGGCGCGCTGCGCCAGCAAGATTTCCTGAGGACAGACTCTGTCAGTCAGCCTCTGGCGCTCCGCGCCTCTCAGAGCGCCAGGGTCACCTAGAGTTCCCATGTCTCCCCCATCTTTTCGTACGAGTTCCTAAGTGATGTACCTATAAGACCTAGTTGATTCCAACACTCTAAGGTACATATAAACATCATGAAATCGTCAAAAAATATGAGATCATGATCCTTGAATCCATAATCCAATTCAACAAAAGTTAAGATCAAAGTCAAAGAATTCAAGGAGTTAAGTCCAAGGCAATGATGTAAGTTAAAGTAAAGTTTCTTAAAGCATCCAAGAGTCTTATTTAAATGTTTTAACTTTGTTTTAAGGCTCAAGTTTTGAGTTAAAGAAAGAGTAAAAGTTGAAGTCTTTTCTTCAAAAGAAGTATAAGGAGACTAAGTATTTCCTAAATAGTTGATCAAGATCAAATGCTTCAAATTAAGCAAAGAGTAAGGGAACTAAGTATTTCCTATAAAGTTGATAAAAAAATTTACATTTAAGTTAAGTTGGAGCTAAGACTTCCCAAAAGAGTGTTGAACAAGAAAGGGGAACATTGATTCCAAAGAAGCTTTTGTAAAGCTAAAGTGTTGAGCGAATTATCTCAACCCAAAGAAAGGAAGTTATTAAAAAATTATGAGCCAAAGTATATTTTATTGGGAGTAGTATTAATAACCGTTTTGGGGATAAGAGTTCATAATTAACTCAAGTCCCCAAGAAAACCATGTAGCCATCGTGGGTGTTAACGGGTCATACTTTTCATATGATCACGTAAGTTAAGCTAGTTAATTCACTAAGTTAAGTAAGTAACTATACTGATGGCAAGGTATAGGATGGTCCTTGGCAACGTGATATAAAATGTTGTACCATCACTTAGGCTCATAGTGAGGGTTGTCGATTAGAGAATCTCCCACAGAAATTATATTACTTTCTTATATATGTGAAGTTGAGTTTTTTACTGTTTTATCTTAATGAACTAAGTGTTTACACTGTTTTACAAGCTTTATATATATATTTCATGTGTCTTTACTGCTTTATATTGAGTTGTGATTTTCTTGAGTTGAGCAAAGACAATGTAAGTTTGTTCTTAATCCTTTAAAGTTTAGTAGTTGTTGTTTAGCATTCTAACTTGCATACTCGTACATTGAATATACTGATGTTAGGTTGCCTGCATCGTCTTACGATACAGACGCATGTAACCAGGATCAGTACGCAGCGCTTTGTTGATCCAGTTTGAGCTCTTAAGTCAGTGGTGAGTCTCCTTGGCCATTTTGGTTGTTTGAGCTCCAGTTTGAGCTCCAAAGTCTTAGGATGTTTAACTTTGAGACTCAAGTTCCATTTTGGACAAGGTAACTATTTGAAGCATTTCTTTTAAGAATGTTCTTATTTCTTAGTTGAGTTGAGTTAAGTCTTCACCGAGTTAAGTAAGACAGGCCAAGGGTTCAAGGCCAGCAATGGTCGTTGGGTGCTGGCCACGTCTAGGGTGTAGGCTCCAAGCGCGAAAAACTTTGTATTAGATCACAAGGTTCAAGAGTCCTAGGAAGTCTATAAAGCCGTGTCTGAAGAATCTTAGTCATCTATGTGAAGCGCGCCACATCTATGATTAGGAGGCTACAACATTTAGGAAATATCTTACTTCTTTCATACTCATTCGTGCATTAGAGTTTATCGCTTAAAGTTTTGCTCTATTTATGCTTGTGCGTGTTTCAGATAACAATGCCTCCACGAAGAGAAGCAAGAGGTCATCCATCTAGGATAAACACAGAAGCTCAGGAACAGGAGTTACCCAATGCTCCGGAAGTGCAACCTCAAGGGGAGGTTACTAATGCTGAATTCCGTGAGGCTATCCAGATATGGAGTCAAGTTATGACCAACCAAGTCGGGCAACAAAGAGGAGCCCGACAAGAAGGGGCTTATACTTCAAGGATTCGGGAATTCTTGAGGATGAATCCCCCAAGCTTCACCGGTTCGAGCACTACTGAGGATCCAAAAAACTGTGGAAGAGTTGAAGAAGATGTTCGATGTGATGTATGTGGTTGGTGCTGAGAGAGTTGAGTTAGCTGCATATCACCTGAAGAGTGTGGCTAGAACTTGGTTTGATCAATGGAAGGATAGAAGAGCTGAGTATGCACCACATCCAAGTTGGCCTTTCTTTGAAGAAGCCTTCTTGGGGCGTTTCTTTCCCCGAGTACTTAAGGAAGCAAAGGGACGTGAGTTTCTTACCCTGAAACAAGACTCCCTGAGTTTTCATGAGTATGGGTTGAAGTTCACCCAATTGTTTCACTATGCACCTGAGATTGTTAAGGATATGATAAGTCGAATAAGCTTGTTTGTTGCTGGCTTGGTCGAGCTTCAAGCAAAGAAGGTAAGGCTGCAATGTTGATTGCGGAAATGGAACAGAATTCACAGAACTTCAAGGCTAGACCAGCCCAGTCCAAGGTAGTGTGGCACAAGGAGGTAGTTGGGCTCCTGTCAGTGGTAGGTGTGGTAGAACCCACCCCGGTAAATGTCGTGATGGTCAGACAGGTTGCTTCAAGTGTGGGCAAGAGGGTAACTTCATGAGAGAGTGCCCTAAGAATAACAAAGGTGGTGAAAATACGAGCAATAGAGCTCAATCTTCATCAGTTGCTCCACCAGACAAGGCTGCACCTAGAAAGCCGCTTCCGGTAATGGAGGAGGGGCAAACCCTCTCTATGCAATCACTATCCTCAAGAGCAAGAGAATTCTCCAGATGTTGTCACGGGAATGATCAAAGTATTTACTTTTGATGTTTATGCTTTGTTAGACCCAGGAGCAAGTTTATCCTTTGTAATTCCTTATGTTGCAAACCACTTTGAGATTCTTCCCGAAAAAATTTGTGAACCCTTATGTGTTTCTACACCGGTTATGAAGTGTATTCTAGCGGAAAGTGTCTATCGTGATTGTCCTATTTCTATCAATCCTAAGAACACCATGGCTGATCCAGTAGAGTTAGACATGGTGGATTTTGAGGTCATTCTAGGTAAGAACTGGCTCCATACCTGTTATGCATCAATAGATTGTAGGACTCGGGTTGTCAAATTTCAGACTCCGAATGAGCCAGTCATAGAGTGGAGTAGTAGTTCATGTGTGCCTATGTAACACTCCGAAGTCCATGACCTAAGATAGAGCATCACATGATGAACTAAACCTTAAAACACTGTTTCTAAGCCTAACTTAAACTATTTATGAAATGTTATAGTCATAACAATAAGAAACATCCATGACGTCCATAAGCTAGTGCACTTGAACTAGTAAAACGTCCTTAGGTTTCGTGAAGGTTTGGGAGTGTCATATGGAGTCTAAAACTTGTGGAAATACTTTAAATAGGTAAAAACATGTATATAAGTTGAAAATTTTTAGGTACGACCCCCCAAGGATCTCTTTAGTGGGACCCCACCTTTTGTCCAAGCAATGCCTTACAAGAAATAGGTCCGCGTCGCGGACATGGTCCACCAAGAGCCAAAATCGTGGTCTGTGAAGTGGAAACGTAGATGAATCTTCTGGTTCAAAAATTAATTTAGAAAATCTTGCGGGAACAGCTCCACTACGCGGACTAGTTTCCAGACGAAAATAATAAATTTGGAATTCAAGTTTGACTTCATTAAAAGGTCAACTTAGGTGAGGGGTCTTTTGGGTATTTGATTTTAAATCAGCTTTACCTCACATTCAATCACTCAAATCAAATACCCAAATCGAAACCAAAAGTTGTCACCTCTATCTACTTTCTCTCTCTATTCATCCTCCATTAGAAGAACAGGGAAGCTTGAAGAAGAAGACAAAGTCTCCAAGGTTATTACTCAAATTTTTTGACAAAGCTTCATTAAGTATGGATTCTTCACTATTGGTATTCCTTTCCCGAAGACGTTTCAAAGTTGATTTCTAAGTCACCCAATTCCAAGGGTTTTTCTCTACAAATGGATTTTCTTATAAACATTAAATTGATGATTGATTATGACAAATTGTGATTATCCATGACTAATTAAGTGTAGATTGTTGAGTAATTGATGTTAATTGATGGGAATTTTGTGTAGATCATGTATTTTCCCCAATTTCTCCAAATCTTGGATCTTGCTTATGAATTGATTAATGTATTGGTTGTTAGACTTGTTTTAACTATTCTAATTCATTCATGGACTGCCTAAGGTCATGTATTGTTGGGATTGGATCTTTTTCTTGAGGAATTCATGATTAACCCCTTTTCTCGTTACCCTAGGTTATGAATTGAAGTTAATTTTGATAGTGAAGATACAATTGACTTAGTTCTTGTATAGATTATTATTGTATGATGTTATTACACCTATTGAGAGATGAATATGCTTGGTTTATGGTAAGACCATTGAAGGAGGCTTATGAAGGTTAATTGGTAAGACCATGTAATCTTTAATCTTACTTCAATTGTGATGTCTTGTACTTGATGATGATGGTTAATTGAAATATTACATATGGTTAGATTACCTAGGTGATGGAATGATGAATGCAATTAAAATGTCTTGACGATATGAATTGTGAGATTATGATTAAGGTATGATGATATAAGGTTGATTGTGAATCACTTATGTGCCTTACTATGACATGATGATGATGGTGTGTTAATCTCACAAATGAAGGGTTGTAATGAAAGGACATCCTCATGCAATACCTAATTAGCTAAATGATATGATATACAAGGGGGTTAGTCTCCTATGACCTGTTTTAAGCTATGATTGATTAATAAAGGCTTAAAGACATTTCAAAAAAGGGACTTTAGCTTAGCACCGAGTGAACTAGTTATGAGACGTGTCCCTTACCAATGTGGGAAGGTAGGTTCACAATGGTTCTCATGAGATTGAGAATACAATGCCATTGGGCATAAAGAGGGTCTCAAGTACGTCTCCTAGTTCTTAAACAATGTTGCCCCCACAGGAATACTAGCTAGTGGATCCACCTAGAATCCTACGTTCATGTTTTGGTTCTACCTTGGCAAGTAGACCACCTTCTTTCGGTGTAGGGTTTCATGACACCATATTTCTTGTTTAGCTCACATGGTCTATGTCGGTTAAGGCAATTTTCCCGAAAGTAAAATGAATGATTAAATGAAGATGAACATTGACTAGGATGACTTGAGGGATCTACTTAGGATAGGTAGCGGTATGGGACTCTACCTAGACATTGCACAAGTTAAATCTAAAAGGAGTCCTAGGAGATGGTCTTATGTATTATAATATCATGTATTATGAAATTTTGTCGATCTATGATCACACTCTTATATGATGTTGACTACGTTAACGAATATCCTAATAGTCTAAATTGCTATAAGTGGTGGTGACTACCTATGAAGATATTTTGTATGAATCAAAGTATTATTTGAGATCTTCTATCTTGTTTACTTGATTATGTGGGGTTATGGGGCTTCACATGATCATTGCACTTGTAGGATTGGGATGGGATTGTTGGTAAGGGTTTTGTATACTATGTTGATATGAACTATTGAATAGGAAATGTTGATATGGCTTTATGATGATGTTGTCTTTTGTTATGAACATGTTTTATGTCATTGTGGTCCTTATCTTGTATATGCTCTCTTGTGTGTGCGCATTAAAATCTTTCCAAATGAATTAGCATGTTTTCTACAGAAGTAGTCCCTTTCATGCATGTCTTCAAATGTTTTATTTGCATATATCCATACTTAGTACAAGTGGTTGTACTAACAATATTTCTATGTTTCTACAAATATGTAGGTTCCGGACGTTGAGTTCTAGGAGGCCTATTGAAGAAGACTTGGACTCTTTTCTACAAGTGTTGGTATGTCCTCATGTTCGGGGATGTTACCTTGTGTACATTTTAGCTTTGAAGTTGTATTGTCATAGAGACATCGTTCATTCCTTTATCATTTGGAACAATGATGTAAGGCTACAATGGAATATTGACTTTGTATTGGCTATGTTCAACATTTGTACTCGTTTAGATGGTTCAATGTGATACAAAGTATTTCACTAATTCCTATGTGTTGATTATAATGTCTAAACGAGAAGCCTATGTAAGCTTCCTATGCGAGTATTCTAAGTAAACTCCATATGTATATATATATGCTTAGTATTTGAGAGGTCTATGTAAACCTCAATATATAAAAGTTTTAATTTTTCCACATTTTTAACCTATGAAATGTAATGACGAATGCTAAGAGGATAGACTTAGTCCTCTCCGAGAACGACGACGCCGGTTACGTCTAAGGGGTGCTCCCCGGTCGTGACAAACTTTGTATCGGAGCATGAGGTTGAAATAATCTTAGGATGGATGTCTCACTAAACCACTTCTACGTAGAGTCTTGTTCATGGGTGTGAAGCGTGCCACACTTATGAATGAGAGGCGATGTGATGCTAAAGAATTCTCACTTATTGGTAATCTTGAAAGTCGTGTCTTATGAGTTAAAACTCTATGTGTCCCTTTTTATTCTAATCCTGTTCTTGTGGATATAGGAGATGAATACTAGAAGGATGGTTTCAAGGAGAATGGAGGAAGATTTGGCTAATGCTGGAGTTCCTCCCCTAGAGAACCAAGTCCCTCCACAAGGAAACCAAGTGCCTCCACAAGACCAAGCTTTGGTCATTCCTCCACCTATGTCGGATGGAGAGATAAGGTCGGGATTTGTGACTTTGTCTCAAGCCATGACCACCCAAGCTCAAGTCATGACGGCTAAAGCGAATAGGTAGGTTGGACCCCGTGTTCAACCCAATGCTAGTTCAACCCAATGAATCCTCCTCTGTTCTATGGGTCGAAAGTGAATGAAGATCCCAAGACTTCATTGATGAGGTCTACATGATTCTCTATGCTATGGGGTTGACTTGGAATGAAAAGGCTGAACTAGCTTCCTACCAACTCAAGGACATATCTCAAACATGGTAAGCCCAATGGAGAGACAATAGGGCCTTGAGAGTGGGTCCTATCACTTAGGATATGTTTAGAAGAGCTTTCCTTGATCGTTTCTTTCCTAGAGATAAAAGGGAGGCGAAAGTGGAGGAATTCATCAACCTTCATCAAGGAGGTATGAGTGTGCAAGAGGACTCCTTGAAGTTCACAAAATTGTCAAAATATGTTCCTTCCTTGTCATCTAATCCTAGGGATGACATGAGTCATTTTGTGACGGGAGTGTCCGATTACTTAGTTGAAGAGTGTCATTCGGCGATGCTACATGAAAATATGGATATCTCTCGGTTGGTGGTTCATGCAGAACAAGTCAAGGAGACTAGACTCAAGATGAAGAATAGGGAGTTTAAGAGGCCAAGTCTTATGAGGGGAGTACTTCCAAGGGTAGGCAAAATCTTTCTTTTTTTAATGAAAAAGACCGGGTTTGAGATTCAAGACAAGCCTAGGTTGAAGAAGAGGGTTTCCAACCAAGTTCCTTCAAATTTCCTAAGGCAAACAAGTATAGGGTGTCTAACCCTAAGTCCCAAAAGGCAACAAATTGGAATTCACCTAGAAAGAAACCTACTTGTGGCAAGTTTGGTAAGAAGCATTGAGGTGAGTGTCTAGTTGGGACGGAAAATTGCTTTCGGTGTGGCAAGAGTGGCCATAAGGTTAGGTATTGTCCTAATGTGAGGATTCAATAGAAGGGGAGTGGTCAAGCTCAAGCAAGCGGTCCTAGTTCCGATGCTCCAAAGAGGAATCACTTTTATGCTCTCCGCTCTAGGGGTGAGCAAGAGGAATCTCCCAATGCGGTCATCGGTATGTTAAAAGTCTTTTCTATTGATGTTTATGCTTTACTTTATCCCGGTGCTACATTATCATTTGTAAGTCCTATAGTAGCTAAATGGTTTGATGTTCTACCAGTTGTTTTGATTGAACAATTTTCTATTACAAACCCGGTGGGTGACTCCGTTGTGGCTATAAGAGTCTTTGAGAGTTGTCCTATATCTTTTCCCAGTAGAGTTACATGAGTGAATTTGGTACAACTTGAGATGTTTGATTTTGATGTCATATTAGGAATGGATTGGTTGCATGCTTGTTTTGCTTCCATTGATTGTTGAACAAGAGTGGTTAAGTTCAATTTTCCTAATGAACCCGTCGTAAAGTGGAAAGGGGGTAACTCAATTCCTATAGGTTGTATCATCTTTTGTATAAAAGCTTGTAAAATGATCTCTAAAGGGTGTGTTTACCATATTGTAATAGTCAAAGATCTTGAGCCTGGAATTCCTCCCATAGAGTCGGTCCCCGTAGTGAAGGACTTTCCGAAAGTTTTTCCTAATTACTTTCCCGGATTCATCCCGAGCGAGAAATAGACATTGGTATTGACTTGTTACCGGATATGAATCCCATTTCAATCCCTCCTTACCGGATGGCTCCGGCGAAGTCAAAAGAGTTAAAGCTCAAACTCAAAGACTTACAAGAAGAGGGTTTTATTCAACCTAGTATTTCACCATGGGGAGATCCGGTGTAGTTGGTTAAGAAGAGGTATGGGTCCCTTAGGATGTTCATTGACTATCGTCAACTCAATAAAGTCACCATTAAGAACAAGTATCTCTCCCTCGGATTAACAACTTGTTTGATCAACTCCAAGGGGCAAGCTTCTTTTCTAAGATTCACTTGAGATCAGTGTACCACCATATTAGGATGAGAGGTGAAGATGTACCTAAAATGGCATTTAGAATGAGATATGGTCACTATGAGTTCCTAGTAATGTCCTTTGGTCTCACGAATGCCCCAGCGGCTTTTATGGATCTTTTTTAATAGGGTGTCGTGAAATTACCTAGATTCTTTTGTAATTGTCTTCATTGATGATATCTTGGTATATTCAAAGAATTAGGGTGAACACATGGACCATTTGAGAGTGGTATTACAAGTCCTTATGAAACACCAACTATTTCCCAAGTATAGAAAGTATGAGTTTTGGTTGAGATCGGTGGCGTTTCTTGGTCATATTATCTCAAGTGAGGGTATAGAGGTCGATCCAAAGAAAATTGAGGCGGTTAAGAATTGGCCTAGACCATTGACTCCAACCGACATTAGAAGTCTCTTGGGTTTAGCCGGGTACTATAGAAGGTTGTGGATGGTTTTGCATCCATTTCTTCTCCTTTGACTACTGTGACCCAAAAGAGTGTGAAATTTTAGTGGTCGAACGCATGTGAAAGAAACTTCCAAATTTTGAAAGATAGGCTTACCTCCGCTCCGATGTTGAATTTATCGGAGGGTACCAAGGGTTTTGTGTCATATTGTGATGCATCCCGAGTGGGATTGGGTTGTGTTCTTATGCAACATGGGAAGGTAGTAGCCTATGCCTCTAGACAACTCAAGGTGTATGAGAAGAATTATCCCACTCATGATCTTCAATTGGCCTCCGTAGTGTTTGCTTTGAAAATATGGAGACATTACTTGTATGGTGTTCATGTGGATGTGTATACCGACCATAAGATTCTTTATTAAGTGTTTACTCAAAAGAAGTTAAATCTCTGACAAAGAAGATGGTTGGAATTGTTGAAAGATGATGACATGAGTGTTCTCTACCACCCCGGCAAGGCCAATGTGGTGGCGGATGCTTTGAGTCGTATGACCATGGGTTGTGTGTCTCATGTATAACAAGGGAAGAAATATCTAGTGAAATATGTTCATAGGTTGGCTAGATTGGGTGTTCGGTTGGAAGATTCCCCAAATGGTTGTTTTACTGTTCATAATAACTCCGAGTCATCATTAGTGGTTGAGGTGAAGTTTAAGCAACATCTAGACCCAATATTGATGTAGTTCAAGATCGGTACTTAGCAAGTTGAATGAGTCATTCTCCCAAGGGGGGTATGGTGTACCAGATGTTGATGATTTGAGGAGAAGGTTTTTGGAAGAAGCTCATGGTTCTCGATATTTTATTCATCCGGGTTCCAGCAAGATGTATCATGATCTTAGAGGGGTATATTGGTGGGTTGACTTGAAAAGGGACATAGCGGAGTTTGTATCCAAGTGTCCAAATTGCCAACAAGTTGAAGCCGAGCATCTAAAGCCTAGTGGTTTAATTCAAGAAATAGGTGTTCCTACTTAGAAATGGGAAAACATTAATATGGACTTTGTAGTTGGGTCGCCCCGAATTCGGAGGCAAAATGACTCAATTTGGGTTATTGCATGTGGATAGGTTGACAAAATCCGCTCACTTTATCCCCGTCAAGTCTACTTATTCGGCGAAGGATTATGCAAGGATATACATAGATGACATTGTGAGTCTCCATGGGATCTCTTTGTCCATCATATCAATTCATTTCTCAATTTGGGAGGACTTTTCAAAGTGGGTTGGGTACACAAGTGAAGCTTAGCACCGATTTTCATCCCCAAACTGATGGTCAAGCGGACCGTACTATTCAAACCCTAGAAGACATGTCAAGGGCTTGTGTGATTTATTTCAAAGGGAATTGGGACAATCACCTACCGTTGATTGAATTTTCTTATAATAATAGCTACAATTTGAGTATTTCCATGGCTCCATTTGAAGCACTCTATGGTAGGAGATGTAGGTCTTTGGTTGGGTGGTTTGAGGTTGGTGAGTCTTCACTCCTTGGTCTTGAAATAATCTATGAAGCCTTGGAGAAGATTCGGGTGATAAAGTATAGGTTTAAAACAGCCTATAGTCAGCAAAAATCCTATGCCGACAATAGAAGAAGAGATCTTGTATTCAAAGTAGGTGATATGGTGTATTTGAAGAATTCACCTATGAAAGGGGTGATGAGATTTGGCAAAAAGGGGAAGTTAAGTCCCCCGTATATTGGTCAATATGAGGTTTTGCAATGGGTTGGAAAGGTTGCCAATGAGATAAGACTACCTAGTGAACTACCTTCGGTTCATCTCGTATTTCATGTCTCCATACTTAAGAAGTGACTTGGTGATCCCGTATCCATTATTCCTATTGTAGGTTTGGGTGGATGAGAGCCTTTCCTATGAACAGGTTACGGTGGAAATTCTAGATCGCAAAGTCAAGAAGTTGAGGAACAAAGAGGTGGCCTCCATAAAGTTCTATTGAGAAACCACCTAGTTGAACGAGAAACATGGGAGGTCGAGGCTGACATGAAATCCCAGTATCCTCATCTTTTAATTAAATGAGGTTAGTAATTCCTCTTAACATAAGATAATGAAAAATATGAATTTGCCTTGTTTCTAAGTATGTGCATATTTTGGTAAAGGTTTATGTCAAAATGAGTTTTCACGAAAGAGGCTTTTTGTGTTACTTGCATTTATATGAAATATATGTTTTTGTCTTCTTGAGATTTTTGGTCTTTTGATGTTGTCTTGAAAAGAATAGCATGGTAACTCTTTAATGTCCTTTTGAGCTCATGTTGATGTTAGAGAAGGTAGTTCCTCAAAATGTGTTATAAAATGTTGAGTTCTTATGTGTTGTGATTTTTTAGTTGTTATAGTGTAATGTTGTTGACATGTGTTGAATGGAGTTTTTAAGTACTCCTATGAGCTGTGAATCATTATATAATGTTGTTTGTTGGGCTGCTAATATTGAGTCTATACTTTCCCCACAAAAAGATTTTAGTGTCATTCAGGGATTAATTTTCCTAAGGGGAGGAGAATGTAACACTCCGAAAGTCCATGACCTAAGCTAGAGCCTCGCATGATGAACTAAACCATAAAAAAATGTTTCTAAGTCTAACTTAATGTATTAAAACTAGTTAGGAAATGTTAGAGTCAAAACGACAAGAAACGTCCATGTCGTCCGGAAGCTAGTGCACTTGAACTAGTAAAACGTCCTTAGGTTTCGTGAAGGTTTGGTAGTGTCATATGGAGTCTAAAACTTGTAGAGATACTTCAAATGGGTAAAAACATGTATATAAGGTGAAAAAGTCCAGGTACGGCCCCTCAAGGGTAGCCTTAAGGGTCCACGAAGGGACCCCACCTTTGGGCAAGAAAGTTACCCAAGGCAGCAGTCAATTGGCCTTATAAGAAATATGTCCGCATAGCGGACATGGTCCACTAAGAGCCAAAATCTTGGTCTGTGATGCAGACACATAAAGGACTCTTCTCGTTCAAAAACTAATTTAGAAAATCTTGCAGGAACAGCTCCGCAACGTGGACTTGTTTCCCAACGAAAATGTGAAATTTGGAATTCAAGTTTGACTTCATTAACAGGTCAACTTAAGTGAGGGGACTTTTGGGTATTTCGTGGGAAGGTTATGTATTTATTTTAAATCAATTTTACCTCACATTAACTCACTCAAATCAAATCCCCAAATCAGAACCTAAAACCTCTGAACTGTCTCTACTTTCTCTCTCTATTCATCCTCCATTGGAAGAACAAGGAAGCTTGAAGAAGAACACAAAGTCTCCAAGAGGTCCTTTCAAAGTTTATTTCTAAATCACCCAATCCCAAGGGTTTTCCTCTACAAATGAGTTTTCTTCTAAACTTGAAATTGATGATTGATTATGACGAATTGTGATTACCCGTGACTACTTAAGTGTAGATTGTTGAGTAATTTATGTTAATTGATGGGAGTTTCGTGTAGATCATGTATTTTCCCCAATTTCCCCAAATCTTAGATCTTGCTTATGAATTGATGGGAATTGATGAATGTATTGGTTGTTAGACTTGTTTTAACTATTCTAATTCATTGATGGACTGCCTCGGGTCATGTATTGTTGGGATATGATCTATATCTTGAGAAATTCACGATGAAACCCTTTTCCCTAACCCTAGGTTATGAATTGAAGTTAATTTGGATAGTAATGATACAATTGAATTAGTTCTTGTATAAATTACTATTGCATGATGTTATTACACCTATTGAGGGATGAATATTGTTAGTTTACGGTAAGACCATTGAAGGATTATTATGAAGGTGAATTGGTAAGCCTTGTGATTTTGAATCCTTACTTCAATTATGATGTCTTGTACTTGATCATGATGGTTAATTGAAGTATTACATATGATTAGATTATCTAGGTAATTGAATGATGAATGTAATTGAAATCTTTTGACTATAAAAATTGTAAGATGATGATTAAGGTATGATGATATAAGGTTGATTGTGAATCACTTATGTGCCTTACTATGACATGATGAGGATGGTGTGTTAATCTCACAAATGAAGGGTTGTAATGAAAGGACATTCTCATTCAATACCTAATGAGCTAAATGATATGCTATACAAGGGGGTTAGTCTTCTATGACCTATATTAAGCTATGATTGAAAAATAAAGGCTTAAAGACATTTCAAAAAATGGACTTTAGCTTAGCACCAAATGAACTAGCTTATGAGAGGTGTCCCTTCCCAATTTGGGAAGGTAGGTTCACAATGGTTCTCATGAGATAGAGATTACTATGCAATTGGGCATAAAGAGTGTTTCAAGTTTGTCTCCTAGTTCTTGAACTATGTTGCCCCCATAGGAATACTAGCTAGTGGATCCACCTAGAATGTTATGTTCATGTTTTGGTTCTACCTTTGAAAGTTGACCACCTTCTTTCGGTGTAGGGTTTCATGACACCGGATTGCATGTTTAGCTCATATAGTCTATGTCGGTTAAAGAAAAAGGTTGGTTCTCTTATAATGTTTATAGATTACCGCCAATTAAATAAGGTGACCATCAATAATAAATATCATCTCCCAAGGATAGATGATCTTTCGACCATCTTCAGGGTGCTTCCTGCTTCTCGAAAATGATCTCAGATCAGGAAACAATAAGTTGAAAGTTAGGGAATGTGATATTCCAAAGACAGCTTTTAGAACCAGATATGGGCATTACGAATTCTTGGTTATGTCCTTCGGTTTGACAAATGCACCTGCATCATTCATGGATCTTATGAATAATGTCTTCAAACCTTATCTAGATCTGTTTGTCATCGTCTTCATTGAGGACATACTGGTTTATTCAAGGAATGAAGAAGATCATGCTAGTCACCTCAGGATTATTCTGCAGACTTTGAACGATAAGGAGTTATATGTCAAGTTCTTCAAGTGTGAGTTTTAGCTTATGTCTGTGGCATTCTTGGGCCACATTTTATCCAGTGATGGGATTAGAGTTGATACCCAAAAGGTAGAAGCAGTTTAGAGTTAGCCTAGACTACATCTCCAACTAACATAAGGAGTTTTTTGGGTTTGGCTGGTTACTACAGAATATTTGTAGAGGGGTTCTCATCTATCTCATCTCGTTTGATTAAGCTAACTCAGAAGACAGTCAAGTTTCAATGGGTTGAAGCTTGTGAGAAAAACATTCAGGAATTGAAAAAGAGATTAACTACCGCTCTAATTTTGACTTTACCAGAGGGTACTCAATGTCTTGTGGTGTACTGTAATGCATGAAAAGTTGGTTTGGGCTGTGTGTTGATGCAGAATGGCAAGGTGATAACTTATGCCTGCAGACAGTTGAAGGTTCATGAGAATAATTATTCAACTCATAACTTGGAATTGGTTGTAGTATTGTTTACTTTGAAGATATGGCGTCACTACTTGTATGGTGATCATGTTGACATATTCACTGATCACAAGAGCTTTCAATATGTGTTCACTCGGAAGGAACTAAATCTCACACAGGGTAGGTGGTTACAATTACTCAAGGATTATGACATGAGTATTCTTTACCATCCAGGTAAGGCTAATGTGGTTCATGATGCCTTAAGCAGGTCTTTCATGGGTAGTACCTCCCATGTTGAAGGAGAAAAGAGGGAGTTAGCTAAAGATGTGCATAGACTTGAACGTTTGGGAGTCAGACTTATGGATTCCACAGAAGGAGGAATAGTGGTGACTAATGGGGCTAAGTCATCATTAGTGTCAAAGGTGAAAGGGAAACAAAACCAAGATCTAATTTTTCTTGACTTGAAGGCAAATGTTCATAAGAAATGAGTATTAGCTTTTGAACAAGGGGGAGATGGTATGCTGAAGTACCAGGGTAGATTATGTGCACCTAAGGTGGATGGACTCCAAGAGAGGATCCCGGAGGAGGCTCATAGCTTCAGATATTCCTTTCATCCGGGTTCCACAAAGATGTACCATGATTTGAGAGAGGTATATTGGTGGGAAGGCATGAGGAAAGATATTCCTGAGTTTGTTGCCAAGTGACCGAAATGCCAACAAGTGAAAGTATAGCACCAAAGTCATGGAGGTTTGGCTCAGACTATAGAAATTCTGTAATGGAAGTGGGAGATGATTAAAATGGACTTTATCGCAGGCTTGCCAAGATCTCGTAAGCAGCATGATTCTATTTGGGTGATTGTTGATAGAATGACAAAGTCAGACAATTTCTTCCCGGTAAAGACTACCTACTCGGTCGAGGATTACGCTGAGTTGTACCTTCAAGAAGTGGCATTTCAGATAGAGGTGCACAATTTACTACATAATTCTTTAGATAGATGGCAGAGCATACTATCCAGAACATTGAAGATATTAAGAGCTTGTGTTATTGACTTCAAAGGGAATTGGGATGATCACATACCTCTCATTGAGTTCGCTTAAAACAACAATTAACATTTGAGCATCCAAATTGATCCATATGAAGCTCTTTATGGGAGAAGATGCAGATCTCCTATTAGGTGATTTGAAGTTGGTGAAGCAGGATTAATAGGACCGGATCTAGTTCACCAAGGAATAGAGAAGGTGAAAGTGATTCAAGAGAGATTAAAAATGGCACAGAGTCGCCAAAAGTCCTACACAAATGTTAGAAGAAGGCCGTTAGAGTTTGAGGTGAATGATTGGGTGTATCTGAAAGTTTCACCCATGAAGTGTGTTATGAGGTTTTGTAAGAAGGGGAAATTTAGTCCTCGATATATTGGACCTTATAGAAATCTCCAAGAGAGTGGACAATGTGGCTTATGAGTTGGAGCTACCTTAAGAGTTAGAAGCGGTTCATCCGGTATTCCATGTGTCTATGTTGAAGAAATGCTTGGGTGATCCTTCAATGATTGTACAAACTGAGAATGTTGGGATTAATAATAACTTATCCTATGAGGAGATTCCGTTCAGATTTTGGATCGTCAAATTTGCAAGTTGAGAACAAAGGAAGTTGCATTAGTCAAGATCCTTTGGAGGAATCAGTTTTTTGAAGATACAACTTGGGAAGCTGAAGTGGATATGAAGAGGAGATATCCATATCTCTTCGAATACTGAGAGAATGCAGATCAAGGTACTAAATTATCTTCTAAGCACTTTATGAGACTATGTGTAAGCAGGTTGTTATTTGCTTTTGCTGTTGAGTGTTGAAATGATATTACCACCCTTAGCTTAGTGAAAGAGTTCTCATTCAAGCATGAATGTTCCCAAGGGGGAGATATTGTAACATCTCGTAACTTGAAATAACTAATAATAAGCTAAGAAACCAACAATAATCATTTTTGGAAATAACTAGGGAAATCTGAAAAATTTCATAAGTGTAAAAGTGATGTTTTTGGTCATTTTCAAACGGCCGTAACTCCCCGCTCAAGAGGAGTTAGGGTAAGTTATTTATATGGTTAGAAAGTCCTTGGAAGATCTTTCCAAAGGCGCTGAGTTTGCGCATTTGCGATGTCGTATAAAGGAGATATGCCTTTTGGAAGTTGGGTTGTTGGACAGAGGAGAGTCCAATTGGATTTTAGTAAGGGTAAAGTAGTATTTTCACACTATTATTTCCTAATTTGTTTTATGGGTTAAATTTGTGTAAAACCAAGTTTTAGTTCATATTAGAAAAAAATATTTTACTCTTAGGGTTTGGGAGAAAAGATAAGAGAAATAAGGGAACTAAGTATTTCCTACAAAATTTTATAAATGTTTTTACATTGAAGTTAAGTGGGAGCTAAGACTTCCCAAAAGAGTGTTGAACACGAAAGGGGAAAATTGATTCCGAAGGAGCTTTTGTAAAGCTAAAGTGTTGAGCAAATTATCTCAAACAAAGAAAAAAGTTATTCTAAAAGTATGAGCTAAAGTATATTTTTTTGGGAGTAGTATTGAGCACCAATGTAGGGATAAGAGTTCATAATTAATTCAATTCCCCATGTAAACCATGTAGCCATTATGGTGTTAACATGGCATACTTTTCAAATGATCACGTAAGTTAAGTTATTGGATCCACTAAGTTAAGTAAGGTGATATACCGATGGTAAGGTATAGGATGGTCCTTGGCAACGTGAGGTAAAACGTTATACCATCGCTTAGGCTCATAGTGTTGGTTGTCGGTTAGAGAATCTCCCGCAATAATTATATTACTTACATATATATGTGAAGTTGAGTTTATGATTATTTTTTATTAATGAACTAAGTGTTTACACTTTTTTACAAGCTTTATATATATTGCATGTGTCTTTACTGCTTTATATTGAGTTGTGATTTTCTTGAGTTGAGCAGAGCTAAGGTAAGTTCGTTCTTAATCCCTTCAAGCTTAGTAGTTGTTGTTTAGCATTCCAACTCGCATACTCGTACATTCAATGTACTGATGCCAGTTGGCCTGCATCGTCTTATGATGCAAACGCAGGTAACCATGACCAGCACACAGCGCTTCGTTAATCCAGTTTGAGCTCCAGAGTCAGTGGTGGGCCTCCTTGCATTTCGGAGGACTCTTTAATGTCTTTTCTTTCATACTTTCTTTATAGAAATGTTGTGGGTTTTGTCCCAACATTCATCTGGTTAGTAGTAGAGGCTTCATAGACAGATAGAGAGTCAGACAATTTAGTTTTAATCTTCTTTTATCTTATATGACATATGTTTTAACTTTGAGACTTAAGTGTCACTTTGGCCAAGTTAACTATTTAAAGTATTTCTTTTAAGAATGTTCTTATTTCTTAATTGAGTTGAGTTAAGTCTTCCGCCGAGTTATATAATCCAGGACAAGGGTTCGCTCAAGGCCAGCAATGTTCATTGGGTGTCGGCCACGTCCAGGGTGTAGGCTCCGGGCGTGACAGCAATAGTCAAAAATAAACTTTTCAAGAATTATTAATGATGCTAGTTTAGTAAAATACACCTCTGAATAAATTCTTTTAAGGGGGGTCATATCGAGAAGGACCAAGTAATATGAAACACATGGAGTAATATATTGGAGAAAACCAAAAATATACATTTACATACATTTAATGCATATTATATTGAAATATTATTTATTTACAAATTCATAAAAACATTATTCTACTTATAATGTTAATAAACTTAAAAAAGTTATAATTACTTAGGTTGAAAACAAATTATATATAATATCAATAAGTATTACATATATTTCATATAATAAGGGTAAAAAGGATAATGCATAAGATTAAAAATGGGTTTTATTATATAAATCCCAAATTTCCTCAAAAAGAACTTCCAAAATTTAGGGATCTTCCACTACAACAAATATGATATGTATCTACGAAAATATTAGCTATGTTATAAAATTTATCACTAATTATTCGCTTTTAGTGAGAAAATTTACTTTTCATACTTAAATATATGAGACACATATTTTTAGTAACGAAACATAAATATTCGTAGGAAAGCTTTGTCCACTAAAGTTTCCCAGTAAAAAATTAATTGGCGATATTTTGTTAAGTAGTGTTAGTCATAAATTTAAAGTTATTGATGACACATTATTTCGTCAATAATAGTTAATGTAATTCATGACAAACTACGACATCAAATTCATCACTAATTATTCGCTTTTAGTGACAAAATTTACTTTTAGTGCTTAAATATATGAGACAGATACTTTTAATGATGAAACATAAAAATCTGTAGCAATGTTTTGTCCACTAAAGTTCCCACCAAAAAATTAATTGGCATCATATTGTTAAGTAGTGTTAGTGAAGAATTTAACGTTATCAGTGACACATTATTTCGTCACTAGTAATGTATATAATTCATGACAAAAAAATTTTTGTCTTATAATTTATTAAATTTTGGATAAAAAATTTCATCTAAAAAAATATGTTGTTACAATATCGACAAATTAGAGTTCGTAGTTAAATATTATATATTTTAGCTATGAGATTTAGATTTAATTATGATATTTTTTTTTCCACTAATAATATAAGCAATTGGTGACAAATATTTATTTGTCTCTAATCAATACGTGATTTAGTGACAACAAAAAAATTATCACAAAATATGTAAAGTGTTAAATAATGATGATTTAAAATTAGTGACAAATCATACTATTAACTACAAAAAATATATTTTTTACAACAAATAAGTTTTTCACAAATGTTTAAGCATTTGAGAACGATTTTTCTTTTTGTAGTTAATACAATACTTTTAGTAATGAAGCACTAAATCGTCTTTGTATACTTTTAGAGACAAACATTGAGTGATGACTGAGTGATCAATTATTTTTCGTCACACAAGATTTTTAATGATGAAATATGATTTATAAATTGCAAAATTATATGTCCCTGATAATTGAATTTGTTGTAGTGTTCCTAAGGGCATGAGCTCCGATATCCAAACCCCTAGCTTTGCAAGATATGGTTGGGTTCTCTAGTTTATTCAAATACTTCACCTTGGCTACCGATGATGATAATAGAATTTGTTTTCTTCAGTGTATGGGCTTTCAAGAGAGTTTTGATTATTTTTCAATGTTGAGGGAGAGGTTGATTTTAAAGCTACGTTAGGAGTAAAAATGATTTTACCCATTATATTTATTTATAACTTTGTGAAAAAAGTTTATCCAGAAAATTTAATATTTCCCTCATGAATTCGGAGTTGTTAGAAGGATGCAACAACATAAGACGAGGACTATGATATGGACGATCGGAAGGTAATTTGTACTACCTTTTATTTTTCATATTATAGTATTGATTTTTTTAAATCATTTTTTGTTGGTATTATTAGGGTTTACATTTTTGTTATGATTCAACTAATTAAACTCATAAATTGGAATTATCAAATGGAGCTCAATTACAATCTTTTGGGAATTTTTGCGGGTTTATAGTAAGTAAAAATTGAATTTTATTACAAAAAAAATATATTGATTCGGAATGCAAATACATGGGATAAGGAATCTCCATAGATGAGATGAACTCATAATCTTTAACGAAAGAAGAAGAGGAGATGAGAGATAATTGAGGAAGGTGAGAAAACTACCCAATAGACATGTATTCTTGCCCTTTCCGCAATTTAGTTATAGGATGCTCACGTGCAATCAAAACCCTTCAATTTATTAACTCAAATAAAATTATATGTTTTCATTTATTATATTTCTATTTGTCGTTTCGTTGTTCCTTAGTTCAAATCATTTATTCAGTTCATTACAAAAATTTTATGTCTCTTAGCAAAATTGAAGCATTGTTGTATTGTTTAAATGTTCGTAGATTGATGATAACATTCTATAGGGATGGAGAAGTAGCAGTGTGGGTGGTTTGGGCTATTTTTTTTATTAGTTTTTTTGGATGGAGAGGTAGCAGTAGTGGAGATCATATATAGTTTTGAGAGAAAATAGAGGGATGAATATAAAGGAGGGAGACAAGTTTTTCATCAAATACCAAAATTTGAATGGATTCAAAAACCAGTCTCACCACCAGCATAACCTAGTTGTAGCTCCAACTTCTTCCACTGTCCTCCGCCATAAAATCGTCTTGTCTTCTCTGAATTTTTTTTGTTGACAATCACAGGCTTCCATTTCGTTGTTGGTGTGCTGGTTCATTGGAAATCAGACTTTAGGATTAATTTTTAACAATTTTCTGTAAAAACTAATGTGTTGTTATTTTTGGTAAGTTTTTTAATATATTATCATTACCTATATTTATAAGATTCAAGTTACCTAAGAGATGTATTTTTTTCCATATATATATATATATATATATATATATATATATGAATTGCGAATCAAAATAAGCAGAATTTTTGTGCGTCAATCATATTTATTCTTTGCTTTTATCAAACTTTAGTTAGATCTAACATATATTCATCCAAATTGTTAACAAAGACATAAGCCATGGATACCTACTCTTAGCCATCAAATCAAAATCTAAAATTGAATTTAAATAAAATAAAGTTTCACCACATAGAGAAGGAGACAAACATTTAATCCTGTTAATCTGTGTACCCTTTGTGTTAGATGTGAACACGTGCAATGAATTGTTGTATTTAAATGAGAGTCTTCATACATATATACACAACAACAATTGCAACATATTCAATTTAATTTCACGAGAAGGTTTTCAAAAGTATAAAGATGTGGGTAGACCCTTGGCTATTAAGTGAAGTTCACTAAAAGGAAAAATGAATACATATAGGAAAAAATCAAGTATTTGTTAACCTTGTTACTAATTTTCCAAAATTGATTAGAAATGGTCCATAACTTTAGAATCAGGATAGTTGATGAATTGAACTATAAATACATAGATGAAACAAGGGTAAAAAATAGGGAAACAAAATAAAATTTTAATTGAATCAAACTTATCATCATCCAATAAGAGTCCATCAATGTAAGAGGATAAAAAGCAAAATCGGATTGAATAAAATGAAGAAGAAAATATGTACCATTTCAATCGCGTTTACATGTGTTCTCTTGGTTGTCGATATAATCTATTAAAATCTTGAATTGAGTGAAGTAGAAAAACAGTATGACCTATCACTTATATCTTTTCAAATGTCTTCTCTTGACCGCTCAAATATTTTTCTGAAACTTTGAATTTAAAATGAAAAAGTAAATCGGTCAAGTGTCTCCTATTTTATATGTGCAGTCTTGGTTGCTGAGTTGTTTTTTGAAAAGTAATTCAAAAATTTATTAATAATATCAATAATATATAAAAGCTCCCTTCAACTTTACCTCAATGATATTTATGCCCTCGAACTCTGGATTTCCATAAGTAGATGCTTAAACTTATATAAAATTAAACAAATAGACATATTCATCCTACATGGCGTCCTACATGACAATTTTGTATCCTATTTGGCATTCTATGTGTATTATGTCACGTAGGATGGGTATCTCTACTTGTTCAATTTTAGAAGTTTAAGTGTCTACTTATGAACAACCAACGTAAGAATGCATAAATATCTATTAAGGCCAAGTTAAAAGACACTCTTAGATGTTATGTCTAGTTTAAACAAATTTTCCAATTTGTTTTATGAAACAACTTACTTCTATCTTTTAGAAAAATATATAAGCGGTCAAAAGGAGACATTTGAATCAATATAGGTCATATGTTATGTTATTTTGCTACATCACTCAATTCAAGTGTTTAATCGAATAGATAAACAACAAAGAGGATACATATTAACGTGATGAAATGATATTGATTTGCTTCTTCATTTTATTCAATCCAATTTTGTTTTTATTCTCTTACAGTGAAGGACTTTGATTGGATGATGGTGAGTTTTATTCAATAAAAATCTTGTTTTGTTTCCTCAGTTTTTGCTCTTGTTTCATATATATATATATATATATATATATATATATATATATATATATATATATATATATATAAGTTCAATTTGGCAGGTGTCCTAGTTCTTAATTAATATACTATTTCTAATTAATTAATATACTATTTCTAATTAATTTTTAGAAGATTAGTATCAAGACTAACACATGTTTGGTTTTTTTCCTATATATTTTCTTATTTTCCTTTTTGCAATCCTGTTTAAAAAAAATTCTCTTTTCAGTCATGGATCTAACAAAAATAACGTATCTATCCCAGAAAATAAGAGTAAAATGCATGTACTTCTTTGTGTTTTTCAAATTGTACTGATAAAATTACACATAGTATGTTGTTATTGTTGTTGTGTATTAATAGGTATGAACACTCTCATTCAAATACAATAATTACAAGTTCTTACATCTAACACGTAGGGTAAAAAAGCATGTATGGATTAAAAATTGTTTGTCTCCTCTATGTGGTAAAATGAATTTTTACTAAATTCATTTTCAGATTTTGACTTGATGGATAAAAGAATATATCCATGTTTTATGTTGTTATCAATTTTGTATGAATATATGTTAGATCTAACTAGAGTTTTATATAACCCAAATATAACAATGATTGGCAAACAAAAGAACCCCTTTTTTGATCTTTAATTTATATATATATATATGAAAGAAAAATATACTCGACTTACCTAACTTTAACCTTCTAATTATCTTTTATAATGATAGTATAAAAAAATAACCACACATTGGGTTTTATATCAAATTTCCTAAAAATTATACATGCAATTGTTAATTAAAACTACTTAAGATGTTAAAACTAAATAGAAACTCAATCTTAAATTGAATTGATAACATTCACCTTTTCTATGGATGAATGGTCAAGAACTCATGGAAAATGGATTCATGAAATGATGAAATAATTTCTCTTTCTTGTTTGTATGTCTCTGCTTGATTGTTGAACTACTCGTTTGAAAATTCCGGCCGGCATTTCTGTCAATCGGCGGAAGACTCACGCATACTGGGAGGGTACGACTTCAAGGGATGGACTCGATCGAACGGCCAACCACTTGCTATTTTTGTAGGAGATGAAATCCAAAAGATTATTAGCGTGTAGTAGATTGGCCCGAGTGCGTAATAGGCCAGTCGAGAAGAAATTTCATCAATAGATCGCAATCAAGAGTCTTGTAAAGAATTAAAAATATTAGTTTAAGGTAAATTTATAACTTTTCGAGGAGATCAACAATATATATAATAAAAGTTAAGTGTTGCAACGACCAACGAGTTTAATTATGCTTTTATGTAAGAAAAGTCTTTTTACGTTGTTAGTAGTATATATTTGGAATAGTACTTTTTTCCAAAGACATGTTTGATGAAAGTTAATGAATTTGTAAATAATCTCAATATTTGTAAATTTGTTTCATGGTATTTTCTGAAGCTTTTGGTAGAACTATATCTATTGTAGTTTCACATGGCACTGAAGTGGGTAGAACGTGTGTTGATGATCTTACCTTTATCTTTACGGGTAGATAGATTATTTTAGATAGACCTTCGGTTAAAAAAAAAGATATTCAAAGAAGGATTGTAAAAAAAAGGTGTCACAACAATATATATATATATATATATATATATATATATATATAAAGAAAATGAAACAACAAACAGTAAAACACCTCGACGTATAAGAAATTACGTAATTACTAAATACTGATTATTGTAAGGTTTCGAAAAGTAGTTTCACTTGAGTAATGTCATAATTGGAGATGTATGTCAAACTTGATTATTTATTATTTTATAAACTAAAAATAAATTCAAATATTGTCGATGTTTAAATCAACTTATTTTTTTTCTTCCCTTCAGTTTCGAGATTACGAAAATTCAAGTTGATACTTGAAAGAAACTCTTTCCATCACATAATACTTATTATATCATTCATTTTCATACCCCTTCATAAAAACAGTAATTAAGATGGGTATTTGACTATGTTATTTTTAATTGTTATGTAAGATACAATCTTTGTTCATTGAATATTCTCTTTATGTATCATAATTAAGGTGTTTGTAATCTACAAGAATAATTACTATTAAGGGTGAAATACAAAAACAACATATCCATGATAGTCCCACACAATAGGGTCTAGGAGGATAGAATGAGCAGATTCTTTCAAGAGAAATCACAATAAAGAAAATTCACATCCGAACTATCTCAATATATGGGTTGACAAGTATCAAATAGAAAACTTATTATTTTCTAGGTTATAAGAACAAACAAACTTATAGTGCTTTATTTCCTATCAAAAATGGAGAAGAAAAACACGCGGTCCTTTTCGCGAAGAAGAAAAACACACTCTATTCCCCCATTTTATCTAGAAAATAGATTTTGAGTTCTAGTTATATATGGACAGTATAAGGACAACAAAATTAATTACTGGGACTTTCTATTAAGGAAATAATTAGTTTGAATTGTTCTTACTGTAATAAAGTACAAATCATTCAACTAGAAATTTATAATTGAACCGCTCCAATTATATTTTTAAATTTCCCATCAAAACTAATGTAATTCCCAATGTTAAGATTGAATATCCAATTAATTAACTCAATGATTAATTTCCTTTATAGCACTATTTAACTTATTTCATGTGCCGGATTCAAAAAATCACTTGCAAGGTTAATTACTTATTAATGTGTGATGTGCCACATTTATAAGTAAGGGATAGGACTATAAGTTAGTTTAAGAAATTTACTTTTTTGTAATCTAGATAGTGCGATGAAGATTATCACAAAAAGTTTCTTTCGACTCATATTCTGCTTATTTGTGATATAGATCACGTCTATTACAGATATGGAAACTATATGAACTGATATGTCTTATAGATCATTGCTTTTACATAACATATACATGGGTATATATAGAATTCTAACTACATGGGATAAGGGAAAATAGGGATATAATGCAACTTTAACTAGTATCTAGAAGAGTTTGATGTGTAGGTAACTTTATACAATGCAACTCTAACTAGTATCTAGAAGAGCTTGATGTGTAGGTAACTTGTTGTTGAATGAGTTATTTCTATTAAGTTGGTGTTTCCTAATACCCTCCTTGCAATATGATGCATGGAAACCTACCGTTAGTTTGGAACGTACAAATTTTAGCCTTTAAGATGTTAAAGGCTTTGTGAACACATGAGCTAATTGATGCTTCGACTAGATGAACTTCACAAATAATTCCCCTCGTGCAACTTTATTATGAAAAAAGTGAAAGTTAATTTCCACATGTTTAGTACTAGCATGGAATACCGGATTCATAGAAAGATAGGAAGCAATATTACTGCACCATAATTCTGCTGTGGCATAAGCGAATTCCTTGTATTCATCCTCCATAGAAGAAAGAGAAACGGTATGTTGTTTCTTTGATGACCAAGATACGATACTCGAACAAAAAGAGATTGCAAGGCAACCAGTAGATTTTCTATCATCCAAGGAACCCGCGTAATACTAATTCGTAAATGGTTGCAGTGACAATGACATGGATTTATGAATAAACAGATGTATATGCTGATAATGTAGAAAATAGCGTAGTATCCTTATCACAACTCTCCAGTGGTTTATAAAGGGATTGATGTCATGACCCAAACACAAGGGGCGCAACTGGCTCCTAATGTCAAAAATCAAGCCCGAGCCGACCTTGCTGAACCATTATCTACTACTGCATGGAAGCCATATGAAATCTAGAAAACAAACAAGTATATCTCAACTTAAAATTAAGTCATTGACCAACAAGGCATATGTTAATAAATCTAGAAAAGAAACAACTACTCAATATAGTTGATATAAACAAATAACCAACTAGCACAAAAGTCCCGATTGGGCCGTCGAGGCCACCATAATATATATACCAAAACTTAGAACATGTATATATCAAAAAAATACACCAAACAACTTACAAGGTTCAGCAAACCAACAAACTAGGCAAACGTGACCATAACGTAGCTATAAACCCCACACACAAGTATGCAAACCTCTAAGATTAGAAAAGAATGGCGGGACAGGGCCCCAACCTACCCATAAAATTATAAACAACAAAAGCTAACAAACCTCCCAACTGTTGCAGATATGGAGGAAAGAGCCTAGATAGTCCGATAAATGTCAATCCTGATGTTGAGGAGGTCTATTGGGTCGTCTGTCGGGACCTGCATACAGGAATGTAGCGCCCCCGGCAATGGTGCGTCATTATAAAATAATGTACATAGTATGAAAGGCTATAGACTAAATGGGCAAGTATCATAATATACCAAAAGCAATCACGTTAAGAAATAAAATTTTTGATAAGCATGCTAAACCACTACTGAATTTAAAATACAAAAATGATAAAGTAACAACATAACCAAGCCCCCATAAGCTCAGCCGGTACAAACAACATAACACCTAGCTAGGCCCCCATAAGCTCAGAAGGTGCCAATCAATCTATGTACCCCTACTGGTAGCCCCTTGTCTTTGTAAGAAGTCACATAGCCATTTTTGGAAACGAGATAGCCCCGTACGCAGCACATAACCCCCTTAGGCAACATCATAACTCTATCATCCAACCACTCACAATTACATCTACACGATCACCAACATTAGCTACCCTATCATATCGCTTCCAAGCTCCAAGTAAACATGCTGAACAAAGGGAACAACCTTAACATACCTTTAAAACGAGCTCGAAAGACCGTAATTCATTAACGAAAGTTGTTCCTCATGTCCAAAGCTTTGCAAAAACAATATACATAGAAAGCTGGTACGCACCTATAAACAGTTCATAATTAAGCTTAAATCGGTAGATTTGCCATATTGCCCCAACTTGTTGATATCCGTAGAAATTCGTAAAAACGGTCATAAAAGTGTCCTGAGATGATTACCTTAGTTAAAATGTAAAACTTGAAGAAAAACCAATAACTATAAATTTATGTCTTCAAAATCTAGCTCCAAATACATCTAATAGAAGGGAAAAACGATTTTCATGTGTACATATTGAGTTTCTCGGCACGGGGGCAACCTTTAATTGTAGAAACCTTGAAAAACTAACATTAATCATGCAAGAACTCCATATGAACCATCTCTTAAGCTTTTTTTCTTGTTTGGAAGTGAAAGGAAATGTTTTCGGGGCTTAAAACGTTGAGTAAGCTGACATACCACATTTTGACCCGACACGGATTCTGCCTGAGCACTACGGAGTAAAACCCTCATAAATTTTTACTGCACTGTTAGTTGGATACGAAATTTGTGCCTTGAAAACTACACTCGTAAGCCTTTGATTTAATGGTGATATACTCTTTAACTCTTTATATATTGGGAGAAAACATCCAAGACATTTGACCCATTATTTTAAGAGAAATCTTCAAAAGGAACTTACCATAACTTTCACAAACTTTTGCTACTTACCTAACTTCAATATTTGAGATAGAACCCTTGAACAATTAAAGAATGAAATACCACATCATTCTTAATTTATTTATGCACCTTCTTTGTCTTTCAACGAAGCTTCGAGTTATTTAAGACATTTTCAAAAGTCGGGGTGTTACATCCTTCCCCCCTTAGAAATTATAACCTAAGTGTCTCATAGGATGACATTAATAGCTAAGCACTATAGCTCCACAATAATAGTGAGAGCAAATATACAACAAGAACAATAATAATAAGCAGCAATATAAAAAAATCAAATTGGTATCTAACCTCATTACACTAACATAAACTGATATGCCATCAACCTGGGGTATGAAACAAGTGAGGATATTCGGACATCATGCCATCCTCATCTTCCGAGGTTACCTCTTCTCTATTCTTGTTTCTCCACAATACTTTAACCGAAGCCACATCTTTAGTCATCAATTAACAGACCTCCTGATCTAATATGGAAATTGATGTTTCCTCATAGGATAACTCCTCTATGATATTAAATTCCTCAACCGGAACAACCCGAGAAGGGTCTCCTTTGCAGTTCCGTAGCATCGGACATGGATAACTAGATGAACAGATTCTAGCCCCGAAGGAAATTTTAACTCATAAAACACTCTTCCTACCCTTCAAAGGAATCTTGAACTAAGCTTGCATTTTTTTCCAAATCTCATAACACCATTCATAGGGGAAACTTTTAAAATATCTCGTCATCGGCACAAAACTCTAACTCCCTTAGTCGAACATGTCAAGACCCTCAAAATGAACTAAGGTATCTAGAGCCTCACATGTTCCATAAAGAGTTAATAACATGTTAATGAAGTGTGTCATAGATTTTAGAGTTAATTTGAATAGGTTTGGAAGTCAAACATCCAAGAACGACAAAGATGTTTGGAAATAGTCGTGTGTTGTGCTAGTGTGCCTTAGAATGTTTTACGTGTTGTTTGGTATCTAAAATGATAGGATAGTACCCTCACATGTATGTGGACGTATTGAGTATCTAAACGTCCAGTCAAGACTCCCCAAGGACCACCCTAATGAACCTTGAGGAGGACCCAAAAGCTGGCAGAACACTGCCTAGGCAGTGTAAAACGACGCCTAGCCAAACAAGGCTCAATTGATTGATCGACACCCCATCGATTGAGGGGAGTTGCTCCACACTTAGGCATTGGAGCTCAGCACCCAAATGGTGGAGTATCAGTCACAAATGACGGAGTGAAAGGATGGCCCTGTCATTCCAGTGACAGTCCGTCACCATGGACGTCGTTTGGATCTGCACTTACTGCCTACAACGCTGCCAAGTGAAGGGGTGAATTGGGAAATTCACCCCCACATTCCAAATAAGGTATTGGATGTTATTTTGTCTATTTTTAGGTATATTAAGTTGGTTAAAAAGATTAAAACCCCATTTAGATTTCATTATTGAAACTAGACCTTTCCTTCTCAAAACAAACTCTCTCTAGAACCTCGATTGGATACCAACATCAAGAACAAGATAGGGGATGGATTATAATGGTTTCTTCATCAATTTTTCATGGTCTTCTAATGTAGTAAGGTATGGCAATTGATATGCTCAAATTACACCTCTATAAAGAATCATAAGCGATCCTTATCAAGTAAAGAACCCAACTAGTAGGTTGGGGTCGATCCCACGGGGAAAATGTCCACTTTAACACACGATTATCTCTTATTAGTAAAGTTACTTCCGAAGGAATAAAGTAAATGGGGGTTTTGTGAAACAAATTTTCTTCAATTGTCAGATTGTCAAGTGAACAAAAAAAACTTTGGTTGATATCAAGATTAGAAAATAACTAGGGTATTTGTGTTCCCCATAAGTTCATAACGCGGTATTCCTAGCAATAGCAATCCTTTCCTAGTGTATTACTGCAAATTGATTAGTTAGGTATCTCTAAATTCTTGGTCTGGCATTTAGAGAATTTCACTCCGCACCTTGGTCCGACTTCGTGTGTATAATTTACTAACCCTTACCATTACCTCATTATAGACATCATAATCGATCTATGGCTTAGTTATAACTACTTCGCACCAATCCACACTAGCCTACTAGATAGTATCACACTAAATCTATGTTAATAATTCTTTTCTTATTAACCACCTTCTTGTTCGGCAAGTAGCAACAAGGCGAGTTCTAACGCGTGTACTCGTTAAAAATACTTCTAAACGAAAGAATTATCAATGCATACAAAAACATTATTCAATGGAATCAGAAATCATTAAAAACTAGTAACCCATGTTATCGAGATCACAATTCATGTTTTTAGATGAAGAAATCATTAACTTACATAGGAAGAAGAATAAACCAAGAAATTGCAATTTGTATTTCAAACAAAAATCTTCAAATAGAATCCGGAATTGGATAATTTGCTAAAGTTGCAAAGAGCAATTCCCAAAAGCAAGAACTAGAAAAAGTTAATAATATCCAACCCAAAAGACGAGTCTTTATTCCCTAATTAAAGAAAACAAAGTATAAATGAAAAAGGACTTCAAATAAGGAAATATTTGTTCAGGCACGCGACTTCATACAACGAGACTACTGATGGGCCGTCGATCGATCGACGGTCTGTGGTTTGTTTCCTTCAGTCAGGAAATAGAAAATAGTTCACCCCCCGGAGTTCACCCTCTCCGAATCAAATGAGAGACCAACAGTAGGTTACGTCGATACATCTACTGTCCATTGATGATCCTCCGTAGCTCCATACACAGAATCTTCAAATAGCAGATACTCAAAGTCACAAACTACGGTTCACCAGTACGGTCCTTCGATGTCAATTGTGGTTCCACACTTGGTCATACTTCCCTGCTCTTCTTCCAATGCATGAGATTCTCATCTATGAACACAGCCTATGGTCCTTCGATAGAACTACAAACCGTTGATTGCCTCTATAGATCTATTGCTGCACTTTTTCAGTTGTCTACTCCGTTTTCGGCATGAACATCTTTCCTGCAAAATAAGACACAAAACTTGTTAAAACACATACAAAAATGCTCTAGACATACACAAATCTTAAGTGAAATGCATTAGAAATACCGTGAAATCACAGTACATCAACACCATCAACAAAAATTTGCTGTTTTTCCTCAAGCGACGCACTATGACCCTAAACGAAACTTGCATAGAAGCAGGCACTTTAAGATCTAGCAATCACACGACTATTAATCCCGATTCTTTCTTGATTGAGTGCAGGCCTACGCTCTCAATCTCGACAATCTAACTCATGCGGACCACATCATAACACAAATTCACCATGCAACAAACACCTCTACTATTTTTTTTGTCACCAAGGTACAAATTTTCTCATAATATAACTAGTGCCCTCACTTCAAACAAAATCCTCAATTTTCAAACATGATTATGCATTTTGGGTACAAGGATATTTTTCAACACTCTCTCTTAGGAATGCGTTCAAATACACTTAGTGCTCCATGCCATAGGCTTGCCCTTATCTTTGCTACTTAGGTTCACCAGACAAAACTCTAGGATCACGGTAGGACTTTCTTGGCTTGTAACGTAGGCTCAGGGTTAGGTGTGGTACATTTGGGTACATTTAGTTAAAAACGACCGGAATCTATACCCCAGACGAGACCGGCGTCGTTGACCTCTCAGAGGTCGCAGACAAGCCTACATACGTCATTGTTACTTCATCTAGGTTAATTTTAGCGGAAAATTTGAACTTTTGTTTACTTAAACATTATATTGGAAAACATTGATCTCGCATAATACTATCTACGTAAACTCATAAGCGTTTACAACAACCATCTAAATCAAGATAATCAAATGAAAGATATAGTCATAAATATAGAGTTGCCAAAATGGCACCAATACAACGTCTGAAAGTAAATACGAAAGAAACGCTAGTGGAACATACTCCACTAGCTCATGCCTACGTCTACGCTAGAATAAGCCAGTAAGCATCCTTGAAAGCATGATGGCCTACCAAATCCAGATGAAAGCTCCACGTTTGGATAACTTCTGCGTCGACTCGTAAGCTCTAACGTCCACTGCACCTGCACCTAAAAGTAGATAAATGTATGGAATTAGTACACACTTGTACTAATTATGGGTATATTCAAGCACACACCACAGACATGCATGATTTACAAGAGCTCTCTCCTAACAATATGAATTATGGAAAGTCAAGTCAGTGGACTTGCCAAAATCATTTTAGGAAAGTCATGCTATGAGAGTAACATGCATCATCATACGTATCATATTTCACACATCACATAACATATTGCATATAGCACATATCATATTTCATTTCATTCGTTCATAGGCCATGAGGCCTTGGAATCATGGACTTAACATTAGGACTTCCCAAAATGAGGGCTCAACATATGGGACCTCAACTAGGGAGCCTTCTTTTGCAAACATAGAGTCTGCTTCATTCATTCATACGTACTTCATTTCATTTCATTCATAGGCTAGTGTAAACACCAGCTATACCTAGGATGTAGTTTAAGACTCTCATTGGGTTCACCGTGCAATGACTAAGAATGACCTAGTGTCATTACATAAGTCTAGTTCACCTCTTGATTATCCTAACCTAACACCTTTGGTATCGTTCATTTCATTGTGTGCATTATATGAGCATGGCCTCATTATTTCTATGGGAACATTAACTTTAACCGACATAGATCATGTGAGCTCCATGAAATCCTTTGTCTACCCCACACTGAAAAGAGGTGGAATCACCGGCCAAAGTGAAACCAAAACATGCTAGCGTATATAGGGAATTGAACCCTGCTAGATCCCTATGTTGGCTGCATAGGTTCAAAGACTAGGAGATATAAGGAGACCCATACCCGTCTGGATGGA
The DNA here is from genome assembly GCA_022817965.1 of Solanum lycopersicoides. Classification (NCBI taxonomy): domain Eukaryota; kingdom Viridiplantae; phylum Streptophyta; class Magnoliopsida; order Solanales; family Solanaceae; genus Solanum; species Solanum lycopersicoides. Next base: position 61,287,979 of record CM040621.1, on the reverse strand, counting down.
TAGTCTCATCTCATGAGAATTACACGAACCTCTGCCTTCCCGAAAGAAGGAATCGTCACTCATAGCTAGCTTATCGGTGCTCAGTATAAAGTTCCATTACATTCATCTCATACATCATAGAAGCTGGCTTCTAGCATGAGGACATCATTGCTCATTAGATGATTTCTCATCCCATCATTAGTATTAAGTATGCATTAACTTTAATACTTTCATTAGAGTGTTCATAGAGACTGGTCTCTTCATTAACTCTACACTCTCATAGGTGAGTACGTTTTGGTAACATTTACTTAGTCTCATTTGAGATTGCTCTCATGTTTCACATTGGCCTCTTATCATGTTGTCACCACATTCATTAGTCTTAGCACATTTGCCCTTCATAATTATTCACCCCTTTTTACCTGAATGTTCATTTCATCATATGCCAATGCACTTGGCCTTTTAGTGTGTTCCACACTCTTACTTACCCTTCTGGGGTCTCATCATTCATCACATAACATCTTAGGTTCACTTTCTTTATAAACGTATACTGGGCTTATGAGTCCACACACACAAGCCATGAGGCTTCATTCATAGTTCATTTACGTGATTTATATTGCCCAAGATTATATGGTACAAGACTTATGCATCTTGTAAGTATGCCAAGGTCTCAATTTTATTCCTATAAGAAGCATTCATTAAATATTTAATCACGTAAGACTTATATATCAATACGAAATTAGGCAAGGGAACCCGATTTCGAATCCCTTGAGCAACACTTAATCTTATATTAAACTTGATAATTGCATTTTTCAGATTTGGGGGACCCTAGTTCGATCCCCATCACTCCCATAATATTTCCTTTCTTTTCCTCCTCTCTTTCTCGTTTAAGGCAAGGAGGTTGTGGGATCAATCCCCCACAAGCTCATTCTTTTTCTCTTAATTTATCTCTTAACTTTCTCACCTATCCAAGAGGTTGTGGGTTCAATCCCCACTCATCACATTTATTTTTCCTCCTTTATTTTTCTCCTAACTCTCTCATCTATTCAAGAGGTTTTGGATTCAATCCCCACTCACCACATCTATTTTTCCTCCTTTATTTTTCTCCTAACTCTCTCATCTATTCAAGAGGTTGTGGTTCAATCCGCACTCTCCAGATCTATATTTTCTCCTTTATTTTTCTCCTAACTCTCTCATCTGCCAAGAGGTTGTGGGTTCAATCCCCACTCACCTCATCTATTTTTTCTCCTTTATTTTTCTCCTAACTCTCTCATCTGCCAAGAGGTTGTGGTTCAATCCCACTCACCTCATCTATTTTTTTCTCCTAAACTCTCTCATCTGCCAAGAGGTTGTGGGTTCGAATCCCCACAACCTCACCTTATTTTAATTTACATTTTTCTCCTTACCTTCTCATTCTGCCAAGAGTTTGTGGGTTCGAATCCCACATACCTCATTTTTATTATTTCTTTATTTCATTCTTCTCCTCTCTCCTTCATCCGTCCAAGAGGTTGTGGGTTCGAACCCCACACGCCTCACTTCATTTTATTTCATTTTCCCCTAACTTTTCACTTGATCTTTACCCCATTTAGAATCCCCCTTACCAAATTTTATTATTTAATTTTTTATGACATGTATATGGTGAGGTCTTGGGTTCAATCCCCACTGACCTCAAGCATTTAAAAAAATATTTTAGAACGTGATTGTTTTACAGTAAGCTGCCCAAAAACAAATTTCCAGAATGCTGGAAATTTGTTCACCCTCTTTGCATTCCCATTTTCTCAACTTTTAGAGGTTAGATTTAGGATAAATTTTCGTGTAACATCTAGTGCATCTTTAGGTAAGTTTTCATGGTTATTTTCGAGAATTTAATCACCTTTTTGCAGTCCATTTTCTCACCCTCTTTCACGTTAAACATCAAGACATTTCGAGTAGTTTTTAGGGAGATCTTTAGGTGCATTTTCAACGTTACTTTCAATCAAGAATTATCATTAAATTCAGAAACTTTGAACTCATATGAACATCACGTTTTGAACATATTCATATATGTAAAATACAACATTTTAACATGTAAAAATCCAGGCTTCAAACCATGGCTAACTCACGGCACACACATGCACAATCAAGTCAAAGTAATTCAGTTTTTCAGAACGCATCTTTCATTTCTCACATAATTTCCGAATACACATTCAAACACGTAAATACAACCATCGCTAAAATTATCTACCAGAAGTCATACCAACGCATACTTTAAATCTTTCAAAGGATCTAATGACAATGACAGGGCATGCAACGGGACAACCTTAGTTTTTTTGACTGGAATTAAGCTGAACTTAGGGGTCTCTTGGGAAAGGGACCAAGAGGAAGAAAACCCATACATTAATGTCATTCAACACTTGTTTCAATGATGCCAATTACCACGACACCACTGCCTAACCACCAAAATCCCAAACACAACCCGTCGAGAAGAATGTTGTTGATTTTCATTTTTTAGCTTAGCTTTTCGTTTGAGTTTTTGTGTGTAAGTTCTTCAAGAGTGAAGAACTATTATTTTCAGTTCTTTTACTGATAAAAAACGTGAGAATGAGAGTGAGAGACGTGAGAATGAGAGGATTAGGATTAGGAGAGTTAGGTGGAGACTTAGTCAAACTAGGAATCCTCATTATTATTATTTTAAATTTTATTATTAAATAATATGATTTTCCTTTACTTAAATCAGAAAATTAGATATTAATAAATCTAACTAATTCACTAAATACTAATTAAATCAATTTAATCATTGCTTCCACCAAGGCTCGAACCCGGGTGGAGCTAGATTTCGCTTAAAGGGTCAAATTCGGCCACCTCTACCCAAATTGCCCCTTAACCATATTAATTAATTAATTAATTAATTAATTGGGGTAATTACGATACTACCCTTATCTTGGAAAAGACCATTTTACCCCTAGACCCTCCAAACTTAAGATTACCCCTTTTTAAGTCCGGTTAAGACTCATCCGGGTAAATCTTCATATTCGGTTGCCCTACATGGTTGGTTCTCACCTTGCCTAGCTCAAATAACTCACCAAGTGGTCGGCTTGCTAGTGCATAGGTTCTGAGGTCTGTTCTACGCGCAACAAGCCGTGTGAACCCGGTCTAATCCATGCATTCTAGGTACGTTTAAGCATTACTTCACATAGTTATTTTCGGGTTGTTACATTATCCCCCTTAGGAACATTCGTCCGAATGACACTACTCTTTACTAGCAATAAGTAAGTCATCTATAGAACGTATGCATACATAGGTAATTCAATACTCCTCATTGGTGAATATTGATTCACATATTAACATGATGGTGCACATCCTTGAAACCTACTAGTAGCTTCACATTAATAGACTAAGGAACTCTTTCCTAAACTAGTCTCATCAAAGCATACAACATAAGTAAACATATAAGTCATACAAATCAGCAACCAACATGATGACTCAAACATATTAACCTCATACTAGTGCATAAACACCATACACAGTCAAATACATGAAAGACTAATTAAGGCTACGCACCCGAGACTTCACCAGAAGTGCCTTCCCCTGCACCCCTAGACTTGAGTGCGAAGAATCGTTGCCTCTTGGAGCCTTTCACTTGGACCATTAGGCTGAACTCTCTCCTTCCCTTGTTCTTGACTTCTCCTATTCGGACAATCCTTCACCATGTGACCCGGTTTGCCACAACTGTAACAAGGTTAGAGCCCATCATACACTCTCCTCCATGCAGTTTGCCACACTTCCTGCAAGGTGGCCTCTCCTGAGGTGTATCTACTTCATTGTTTCTCTTAACTCTGGCTCGGAATCCCTATCATAGCGACCTTGGATGAACTTGACTCCCTTGGTGGGAGATCCTTCTTAAACCTGGGCTTATCCCTGATTTCAGTACTACTCTTCCTTGAAAAATTCTCCTCAGCTTGCCTTGACCTGTTCCCTGCCCTAGTGTGCTTCCTCTTCCTGCTTTCCTCCACTTGTGGACATGGACCATAAGCCTAGGAAAGGTCATGCTGTCATGCAGCATAGCTGCCCTACACTCCTCCTCGAGATCCTCAGCAATCCTGTCAAGAATCTACTCATCTCGTTCTGCTGTTAGACACAAGAGAAGTGGCATACCTGAAAGTTTTACGAACTTCAGGGAGTAATCCCTGACTGACATCGAGCCCTGCTTAAGGTTGATGAATTCCTCAACCTTAGCCTCCTTCATTTCTCTGGGAAAGAACCGCTCCAGAAAAGTCGTCTTGAAAAGATCCCAAGTCATAGGACCTCCTCCTAAGGCCCTGCTATCCTGCCACATCTTATACCAGGATTGAGCTACATCTTTAGCTGGTAGGATGCCAGCTCAGCCTTCTCCACCTCAGTCAAACCCATTGCACACAGTATCTTGTGGATCTCATCCACAAACTCCTGGGATCCTCCGCAGTCTTAGATCCAGTGTAAATGGAGGATTCATCCTCGTGAAGTCCCTTAACCTGCTAGCCATGGTGCTGGAGGTGGGTTCTCTCTGAACACCTCGTTGCTCCGCTGGGCTGTCATAGCCTGAGCTTGTAAAGTGATGGCTTGGGCCATTTGTTCCAGGGCTGTCCTCACTTCTGCATCTGTCAATCCAGTTGGGTTAACAGGCATCTCCATTTTAGGAGCTAGGGCCTGGGTTGGAACTTGGTTGCCCCCAGCATCTGCTCCTCCTCTTCCCCGACCAACTTCCTCCTTTTGTTCATTTTTTGAAAGATAAGAATTTATGTTAGATACGCTCATAACACCAAAATATCAGACACTAAGGAAAGCACGATAAGATCAGAAGAAGGGAAATTTTCCTATGCATCATGCAGTCTCTAATTCATGACAGTGGTGCACTTCACTACCATAAGTTAGAAACTACTCGATGTGGTTGATGTGAACCTATCATTCTTGGAATTTAACCTAATGCTCTGTCACGACCGGAATCTAGACCCCAGACAAGACCGGCGTTGTTGACCTCTCAGAGGTCGCAGACAAGCCTACATACGTCATTGTTACTTCATCTAGGTTAATTTTACCGAAAAATTTGAACTTTTGTTTACTTAAACTTTATATTGGAAAATATTGATCTCGCATAATACTATCTACGTAAACTCATAAGCGTTTACAACAACCATCTAAATCAAGATAATCAAATGAAAGATATAGTCATAAATATAGAGTTGCCAATATGCCACCAATACAACGTCTGAAAGTAAATACGAAAGAAACGCTAGTGGAACATACTCCACTAGCTCATGCCTACGTCTACGCTAGAATAAGCCAGTAAGCATCCTCGAAAGAATGAGGGCCTACTAAATCCGGATGAAAGCTCCACGTCCGGATAACTTCTGCGACGACTCGTAAGCTCTAACGTCCAGCTGCACCTGCACCTAAAAGTAGATAAATGTATGGAATTAGTACACACTTGTACTAATTATGGGTATATTCAAGCACACACCACGGACATGCATGATTAACAAGAGCTCTCTCCTAACGATATGAATTATGGAAAGTCAAGTCAGTGGACTTGCCAAAATTGGTTAGGAAAGTCATGCTATGAGAGTAACATGCATCATCATACGTATCATATTGCACACAACACATAACATATTGCATATAGCACATAACATATTGCATATAGCACATATCATATTTCATTTCATTCGTTCATAGCATGAGACCTTGGAATCATGGACTTAATTAGGACTTCCCAAAATGAGGGCTCAACATATGGGACCTCAACTAGGGAGCCTTCTTTAGCAAACACAGAGTCTGCTTCATTCATTCATACGTACTTCATTTCATTTCATTCATAGGCTAGTGTAAACACCAGCTATACCTAGGATGTAGTTTAAGACTCTCATTGGGTTCACTGTGCAATGACTAAGAATGACCTAGTGTCATTACATAAGTCTAGTTCACCTCTTGATTATCCTAACCTAACACTTTGGTATCGTTCATTTCATTGTGTGCATTATATGAGGTGGCCTCATTCTTTCTTTGGGAATTTAACTTTAACCGACATAGATCATGTGAGCTCCATGAAATCCTGTGTCTACCCCACACCAAAAAGAGGTGGAATCACCGGCAAAGTGAACCAAAAACATGCTAGCGTATATAGGGAATTGAACCTGCTAGATCCCTATGTTGGCTGCATAGGTTCAAAGACTAGGAGATATAATGAGACCCATACCCGTCTGGACGGACAGTCTCATCTCATGAGAATTACACGAACCTCTACCTTCCCGAAAGAAGGAATCGTCACTCATACCTAGCCTATCGGTGCTCAGTATAAGGTTCCATTACTTTCATCTCATACATCAGAGAAGCTGGCTAAAAGCATGAGTACATCATTGCTCATTAGATGATTTCTAATCTCATCATTAGTATTAAGTATGCATTAACTTTAATACTTTCATTAGAGTGTTCATAGAGACTGGTCTCTTCATTAACTGTACACTCTCATAGGTGAGTACGTTTTGGTAACATTTACTTAGGCTCATTTGACATTGCTCTCATGTTTCACATCCACATTCATTAGTCTTAGCACATTTGCCCTTCATAATTACTCACCCCTTTTTACGTGAATGTTCATTTCATAATATGCCAATGCACTTGGACTTTTAGAGTGTTTCACACTCTTAGTTAACCCTTCTGGGGTCTCATCATTCATCACATAACATCTTAGGTTCACTTTCTTTATAAACGTATGCTGGGATTATGAGTCCCCACACACAAGCCATGAGGCTTCATTCATAGTTCATTTAAGTGATTTATATTGGCCAAGATTATATGGTACAAGATTTATGCATCTTGTAAGTATGCCAAGGTCTCAATTTGATTCCTATAGGCAGCATTCATTAAATATTTAATCACGTAAGACTTATGTGTCAATACGGAATTGGGCAAGGGAACCAGATTTTGAATCCCTTGAGCAACACTTAATCTTATATTAAACTTGATAATTGCATTTTTTAGATTTGGGGGACCCTAGTTCGATCCCCATCACTCCCATAATATTTCCTTTCTTTTCCTCCCTTCTTTCTCGTTTAAGGAAAGGAGGTTGTGGGATCAATCCCCCACAGGCTCATTCTTTTTCTCTTAATTTATCTCTTAACTTTCTCACCTATCCAAGAGGTTGTGGGTTCAATCCCCACTCACCACATTTATTTTTCCTCCTTTATTTTTCTCCTAATTCTCTCATCTATTCAAGAGGTTGTGGGTTCAATCCCCACTCACTACATCCATTGTTCCTCCTTTATTTTTTTCCTAACTCTCTTATCTATTCAAGAGGTTGTGGGTTCAATCCACACTCACCACATCTATTTTTTCTCCTTTATTTTTCTCCTAACTCTCTTATCTGCCAAGAGGTTGTGGGTTCAATCCCCACTCACCACATCTATTTTTTCTCTTTTATTTTTCTCCTAACTCTCTCATCTTCCAAGAGGTTGTGGGTTCAATCCCCACTCACCACATCTATTTTTCTCCTTTATTTTTCTCCTAACTCTCTCATATGCCAAGAGGTTGTTGGTTCGAATCCTACAACCTCACCTTATTTTAATTTACATTTTTCTCCTTACCTTCTCATTCTGCCAAGAGTTTGTGGGTTCGAATCCCACATACCTCATTTTTATTATTTCTTTATTTTATTCTTCTCCTCTCTCCTTCATCCGTCCAAGAGGTTGTGGGTTCGAACGCCACACGCCTCACTTCATTTTCTTTCATTTCCCCCCTAACTTTTCATTTGAGCTTTATCCCATTTAGAATCCCCCTTACCAAATTTTATTATTTAATTTTTTATGACATGTATATGGTGAGGTCGTGGGTTCAATCCCCACTGACCTCAAGGATTTAAAAAAATATTTTAGAACGTGATTGTTTTACAGTAAGTTGCCCAAAAACAAATTTCCAGAATGCTGGAAATTTGTTTACCCTCTTTGTATTCCATTTTCTTAACCTTTAGAGGTTAGATTTAGGATAAATTTTCATGTAACATCTAGTGCATCTTTAGGTGAGTTTTCATGGTTATTTTTGAGAATTTAATCACCTTTTTGCAGTCCATTTTTTCACCCTCTTTCACGTTAAACGTCAAGACATTTTGAGTAGTTTTTAGGGAGATCTTTAGGTGCATTTTCAAGGTTACGTTCAATAAAGAATTATCATTCAATTCAGCAACTTTGAACTCATATGAACATCACTTTTTAAACATATTCATATACGTAAAATACAACATTTTAACATGTAAAAATCCAGGCTTCAAACCATGGCTAACTCACGGCACACACATGCACAATCAAGTTAACGTAATTAACTTTTTCGGAACACATATTTTATTTCACACATAATTTCCGAATACACATTCAAACACGTAATTACAACCATACCTAAAATCATCTACGAGAAGTCATACCAACACATACTTTAAATCTTTCAAAGGATCTAATGACAAATGACAGGGGCATGCAACGGGGACAAACTTAGTTTTTTGGACTAGAATTAAGCTGAACTTAGGGGTCTCTTGGGAAAGGGAACAAGAGGGAAGAAAACCCATACCTTAATGTCATTCAACACTTGTTTCAATGCTGCCAATTCCCACGACACCACTGCCTCACCACCAAAATCCCAAACACAATCCGTCGAGAAGAATGTTGTTGATTTTCATTTTTTAGCTTAGCTTTTCGTTTGAGTTTTGTGTGTAAGTTCTTCAAGAGTGAAGACCTATTATTTTAAGTTCTTTTACTGATAAAAAGTGAGAATGAGAGTGAGAGACGTGAGAATGAGAGGATTAGGATTAGGAGAGTTAGGTGGAGACTTAGTCAAACTAGGACTCTCATTTTTTTTAAAAATTTTATTATTAAATAATCTGATTTTCCTTCACTTAAATCAGAAAATTAATATAAATTGATTTAACTAATTCACTAAATACTAATTAAATTAATTTAATCATTGCTTCCACCAAGGCTCGAACCCGGGTGGAGCTAGATTTCGCTTAAAGGGTCAAACTCGGCCACCTCTACCCAAATTGCCCCTTAACCATATTAATTAATTAATTAATTAATTGGGGTAATTACGATACTACCCTAAGCTTGGAAAAGACCATTTTACCCCTAGACCCTCCAAACTTAAGATTACCCCTTTTTAAGTCCGGTTAAGACTCATCCTGGTAAATCTTCATATTCGGTTGCCCTACATGGTTGGTTCTCACCTTGACTAGCTCAAATCACTCACCAAGTTGGTTGGATTGTCTAGTGGATAGGTTCTGAGGTCTGGTTCTACGCGCAACAAGCCGTGTGAACCCGGTCTAATCCATGCATTCTAGGTACGTTTAAGCATTACTTCGCATAGTTATTTTTGGGTTGTTACAGTTACTGTCTTCCCTCCTTGACATTACCGCTAAGATTTCTACATCTTTTTATTGATTTGACCCCATATTTCTTTTCTTTTCTTTCTTTGCCTTATTTCCCTTTTAGATGTAACTTTCACTTTTTGTATCTTTTTTTTCCAGGAAACTGTTTCTTTTCTTCTTTCTTTGTTTTGAATATTTTTCAACTGTTCTTTCATTTTGCTAAGTCACATCCTTCTCTTACTTATGCTTTTCTTTTCAACACCCGACTCTTTTCACACCTATTTTTGGGTCTTCTCTCATAATAGACACCCTCAACTCATATTGTTTTAACGAGTCGAGGTGCACAATACCTGATGTCGGGTCAGGGACAAGACGAGGTCACTTTTTGTATTAGCACCATCAACTTAGGCTTTTGGCCTAAGTCGAGGTGAACATGTCCAAGGAGGGACTGGGACGAAACATTATACCTTGGGAAGGTGAGTTGGTGAGAAAGAAATGGTCTGTCACAGGCTCAACATATTTGAATCAAAAGGGAATATTTATTTCATTTGGTCAACCTCTTTTAGGCTAGATGTGGGCTATTTCAAAAAAGGACCTATGATCACTTCCTAGCGTCTAAAGTAGATTCCCTTAGCAGGACTAACCGGACAAGTTCTAGTTAGGCACCAACTGTTTAACACTCAAATATCCTCACACTCAATTGGCACATCGTTGCACTATCATATTTTTAGAATTCCTAGTTCAAGTTTTAGTTGAAGGTTATGCAGTTTGTTCCTTTTCATGTCATGTTTATAGCCTACACAATCAACTTATCTAAACCTATACATGCAAGCACTACAATGGACGAGGTGTCATTTTTCATTAACCATCATGCTTCAGTCTTTCATGTTTCTACACATATACTCACTAATACATGCCGGTTCAAAAGAAATTTAAGAAGTCTCTTGGGGAAAAAGAACACACGCAAGAAAACCCCAAGAGAGGATCGTGAGTTGGGCTACTCAGACTTCACCCTATCACTCACATTCAATTTACACCACCCCCAACAATTGTTTTTTGCAATTGTCCCCAATGCACAATAAATCATAAGCAACAGGATGGTGGATGAAGAAAACTTGTGGAACATAGCGTCGAAGACCTCTAAACAAACGAGTAGGTTCGGTTTCCCGAAGCCCACATGATCAGCATTTGGGTCACCATCAGTAGTGCCCAAATCTCTAAGGGAGACACCATCTGTAGTGCCATCAACCTCTCTCTCTACACCATCAGTAGTGATCCTTGCTCTAGTCACAGAAATGAAATTGGATGCCCCCGCTCCTAATTCTGGTGCCCTACGCTGGTGCATATCCTCATATACTAATGAGGCCTTCCTAGCCTATTCTAGCTCCGTCAGCTCTTTTTTTCTTGCACGTGCCTCATGATTGGCCTCAGTGGCGCGGATAGAACGGTGCATACTTCCACGAACACGGGGTTTGGGCTGTATCTTAGCAGGGACCTTGAACAAGGCCTCCAGAAAAATATTTTTGACTAGCTCGATGGGGGCATGCTCCGGATAACTCCCCCGCATATCTAAGATGGCATCAATATCGGCTCGAAGGCCGGTTAGCTCAGTCAAAATGGAAGTAAGATCAGTGGCGGGGGTTTGTCGTGCCAGAAAACGTAGCTCAAATGCATCAAGGCGTTTGTGAACCGCCTGAATCAGCTACTCCATTTGCTTGGCCACCCGCTTCACTATGCGGTCATCTGCCTCCCCTATGGACTTCTGCATCCATGGATGAATATGATAGAGCAGGGTGGCCATCTGCGCCTCTAGCTTCTAGACTCTAACTAGAGGGATTATTGCTGCACCTGTTGATGTGGATCAAGACGAGCCGAGGGCCCTGCTGACTGCATGTAAGTAAGAGGCCGGGGTGCGGTCGGCATGCTTTGGTGCAGCAGTGTCTGTCCCCTAGGGTAGCTCTACTCGGGGACCTCTGGGGTTCCTCTATATTATCCTGATCTTTGATGAGGCCTATAAGAAATGTCCCGTTCGTTTGACTTAGTGTATCACAGTGCCACATTGGCACTCCGGCGTCCTGCACATCTGAAAGATAAAACACGGAAAGAGGTAAGTAGTGGAGGTCTTGAATTCCCTTTGGTGTATCTCAGCCAAAATCATCCGCTCAAATTATATATCCAACCCAGTTACCAGTGCTGCCACCATAACCTCCCTATCCCACATAAGTACATTCTCGGCCTTTGTGGGCAATATTCGGTGTTGGGCTAACATCTTGAAATAATTAACCACAAAAGTGAGTGTAGCTTTTTTGATGATCCCTCAGGTTTCGATAGCCCAATCATCCCTCTCCCCATCTGCTGGGATATACAGATCTAGCCATAGTTTAAACGTTTCCCACATATAGGCACTACGCAGAAAATCACCACTCCGGATGATGTCCCACCTTTAGTCAAACTCTGCAGTGTTGAGGCTTCATTCTATACCAGCGGTGGGACGTACAGAAATCAACGGATGATTGAACGTGAGATGTTTACTCGACTACTTTGAATCATGGTTTATGTGACGGGGTCCTATTTTGCGGGTTTGTCCCGCTTGTGGATGGACCCTCGGAGAATGGCAGCATAGGAAACATAGAACTCTCTCACAATCTCCTCGTTGTATTTTCCCGGTTCCTTTGCCATTCATTCAAACTTGTGGAGGTTGAATAACTGGTGCACCTCCGGCATGGGATGTAGACTCCCTGTGAGGACTCGTCGCTCCTCTGTTACCAGCCGGGTCATCACCCCTTTTCATTTATCATTTTGGCATATTTATACACTTCTCATTTCCCCTCAACGCACCACTTGTTTGGTTAATTTGCAAGGAGAGCGGGGTAATCTATTTGGGGTGCAGGTGCAACTTACGAGCTACTTGACTCATCAGATGAGGCTTGTTATTCTTGATCCCTTGATCTCGTGTATCCCTGAGAGTTTGAAACGGATGCGGTGGCTGACTTGGACCTTGAAGACTAGGTCGACCCTGATCCTGAAGCCATGGCAGAGTCAGAACCAGATGCAGAACCCCTTCTGAACTAGAAGCAGCCTCGATTGGTGTACCTGTCACATCCCAAAACCATACCCTAGAAGATATGGTACAATCTTGAATTGTAACCGGCGTTGTCGAACTCTCGGAGTTCTAAGACAAGCCTCTTTCATATCATTCATCGCATATACATAGTGAAAAGTAGTGCAAAATTAAAAAAAATCACAAAATATAACATACTCTTTAAAAATCCCTTTCATATAAAAGTAATAGAAAATACTAAGTCTCAATCTCATCATCTTAGACACAAGAATACTTGGGACACGGCCCATACTTCAATACGAAAATAGAAAGACATAGTCTATTACAATACTTCAAAGAAAACAATAAAAGACATATGCCCTCGAGTCAATTGAGGACATACTTCAACTTCTTCTTGGACGATCCTTCTATATCCAAGTCTTAACTTCACAATCCCTTCACCTACCAAGAACTAAAAATAGATAAAAGCATGGAATTAGTACAACCACATGTAGTAAATATGGTATTATGCATAAAATCATGAAAATAGACTTTATTAGAAATATGCATCTTTTCATTTTAAAAATCATATTTTAATCATAATAATATCATTAATCCATTTAGAAACACATAAGGAAACAATAAAACCGAAAGCATAAGTTTTAAAGCTCACTTTACAGTGAGTTCACTTCACTGTGAACTCACTGTACAGTGAAGTCCATTCACTGTTATAGTAAAGTCCTAGCCTTCCATTTTTAGCATCTTCTAGCATGTAATTCCCTCACTTAAAGTGATCCTAAGGTTTACTTAAGTCACACAAAGAGAGACCGCCCATACAGCCTCTCTAGATGTGCCTAAACGACCCTTAAAATTACCTACAATGAATTGCATACATACTTACAAAGCAATCATAAACATCATTGTGAGATTTCTCTACCAATCATGAATCCTAAGTCTCCCATAAGTAAAATCTGAAGGAACTGCCCATACAATCCCTTACACACACACTCAAGTGATCCTATGGACTCCTTATAGTAGAATCATTCTCACTAAATCACCAACCATAGGTGATATGACATTCTCTACCCAAAGACTATCAAAAGACCTACTTAAGTAAATCAAGAAGATAATGTCCATAGTGACCGCTTCAAGATTACCTAAATAGTCCTTAAGACTACCTAAAACTTAGATCATGTCAACAAGATTAACCAACTTCCCTAACGAGAGTCATCCTCAAGACTTCCAAAGATAAGACATGAAGAGATCATCATTCCATGCCCTCCTCACCCTTTAGCTAAGGAATGCTTAAGCCACTTTAGATTAGGTACTCACACTTAATTAGAACTACTTCCCTTGCCATACTCACTCGTGCTAGTCTTCTTTCTCATAGAGTATTTCATACATTAGGTTTACATAAAAGGGTTCCCTATCTAGTTCATAACCCAATTACATTTACCCTGTCAAGGAAGGTCCACTAGGGCTACCTCACAATGGTGATAAGAAGCTCATGATGACTTTCCTAAGTGTTAATATGATGTCGTTGCAGGCAACTAACCTTAAGTCCATCATTCCTTTACTTTGAAGAATACCATTACGTCTTACACTTCAATCAATCTTAACCTTCCATTTAAGTCAAGGTTTGCACATAAGAGACTCTCATAACATCATTTAAAGTCACATGTCATTCATACCTTCAAGACTAAGAGTTATAACACCCTAAATCAAGACATCACATATCCATAATCATATATACATCAAGCAAGAGATACAAGTCAACCAAGACAAGACACCACGTACTTCACTTTTAACACATAATACAAGTCATTCTAGAAACACCTCTAAAACAACCTAACATCTTCAACTCACCATATATATCATCATAAAATCATTAATATACTCCACATAGATTCATAAAGTCAAGTAGGTATAACCAAGACTTAACCTAACACTATTCTCATAATGTCAAGTCAAAGTCTAACATGATCACTTAAGGCAACATAACTAGAAGAATACATACATGACTATATAACTTCACATGTAGATAAGTAATGTCATGCTTCACGTAATCAAACTACACAAATATCCACATAACTTCAAGTATTTGCCAATAAGGCCATGCTCATAATATTGCATAAAGTAACGCCGATAAGGCCATGTCAATTGCAAGTAAAACACATAACACTGCCACCATAAGTGGACCATACCAAGCACAATAGAATTGAAGTATAATTAATATCAAATTAAATAAAATGGGGCAGCATACCTTCATCCCCTCATCCACACTTCAATTAAATGCCAAATCAACCAATTCAACATCACAAGGCCCTTACCCATGGCCATGAACAATAATTCAAAGCAATAACCATAAGACTCAATGAATCTACATATATTCAATCTAGGTTTAACAATATAAGATAAATTAGTTATCAATTGAATACAATTGTTAAATCATTAGAAATCCCATAAGAAACTACACAACAATTCATCAATATTAACTTAATATCAAGTAACCCAATAAGTAGTCAAAACTAGGGTTCATCAATTTACATGGGTTCATAGGTAATTTATGTTGAAATCGTCAATACAATATCAATTAGATCATAATTCAAAGTTTAGAAATCATTTATGCAAGAACCCATGGTAGAATCCCGAAATTGAACAATTCACTTTAGAAAACATTGCAAAACATTTTGAGGATTGGGCTCCTTAAAGAAATAAGTTTCAAGGATCAAAATCCATACCTCAAGGATCATAATTCTTCACTTTGATGAAGAATTTCGACACAAAAAAACCCTCACCAAGCTGCCTCTTCAATAGGGTCTTCAATGGAGGTATGGGATATTTTCTAAGTGTTTTGGGTTTTCAATTTCGAAGAATGAAGTGTTTAGGGTGTTAACTACTTATATAGTTAATTAAAATACCCATAAGACCCTAAAATAACCGTCCAACATTAAATTTAGAATTGGGGTAAATTTACCAATTCACCCCTTAATTGGCAGCAGCCTGCGCAGAACTCAGGTGCGCGCGACGACATCCTCATGAAGGGGCGTCACAGGCCTCCGTCGTTAGCAACAGTGACCTTGCAAGGTTGCAAAGTTCACCCAAGACTAATTACCCAATGACGGGACCCTGTGACGGGGCGTCACAGCCACGACTGGCCGTTGACTGCTCCGTCGCCAAGGTCTGCCTGGGACAACTTGCACACTGATTTTGGGTTCTTCTTCAAGGACCCTTTGATGGTCCTTGGGGATAATTTCCCGGACGTTTCCAACCCAAATACTATCGTCTATAATTTTAACTCCTCTCAAATGAAATTCATCCAAAACAAACACGTGTAAAACTCAACGAAACTCGCCTAGACGTACAAGGTTGATTCAAGGCATATTTTTCGAACGCCTTGGACGTTCTTGGTCGTTTGACCTCCAAACTTCAAGAAACTTTAACCACTGCCTATACATTCTATATTAACTCTATTAAGAACCTTAAAACACCATCAAACACACATAAACACATATAACCACATTTTAAACATTTTGGTGACTTAGTCATCAAACGTCTTAGTCGTCCCTTGACGTTTGACTTCCAACACCTCTAATATTTTAGCTACTGCCTATATACTATATTTTTAGGCATGTTTAGGACATTAGAACACCAAGACCAACATATTAGGCTCTAGAGAACCTAAGCTATTTTTGAGGTATTACAATCTCCCCCACTTGGACAACATTCGTCCTCGAATGACACTTGCCACTCTCCGAACACTTCCAATATAAGAGACTCAACTAGAAGAACATAACCAAACCATACAACACATATACAAGAGTAAAATATCAACTTCACATAGTCAAGATATTCGCAACACAACAAGAAACTAGAAGACAATTCTATGCCTCGTTAAGCTGCAAAACTCACATGCTTCAATCCAAATAGCAAAAATTCATTTTATACTCAATACCCTACTCATATACATCAGTTATAACCACATTACCACAATTTTAGACCAGCGAATCAAATAGTCATTTTAACCAAAACTTTTACAGTGAGCAATTTTTACCGTCCTGCACATCCGTCAACGTCAACAGAAAGTAGCCCCAGTACCCATCTTCAGAGGATTCTAAGTATGGAAAGATGGAGGGCCTCGACGATCCAACGTGGCCTCGAAGGTCCGTCGTGGCCTTTACGGTCCGTCGTGGCCTCGACGGTCCGTCGTCCCAGTCGTAGACTCAGACGCGTTTTTTGGACAGATTTTCCTTAAATAGATTTCCCTCTTTTGTTAGGATTTTAGTATTATAAATACCTGTAAATACCTCGTTTTTGGGGTGAGACTCTTGGATATTTTTTAGTTTTATTGTTCTAAGTATTGAATTTTGGGATTTTGGAAATTACTCTATTTTCCGGAATCGGTTGTTGCAAGTGTTTGATTAATTCAAGTAATTTTCTGGATTATCTTGAATATCATCAAAGTAAGTGCATGAATTCTTATATAATTAATATGAATTGTGTGATTATTAACATGGGTAACTAAACTCCATAACTAGGGTTGTGGGAACCATGGGTAAATAACAACGTAAAATCTAACTAAAATAACAATTCTCGAATAATGTCTTGCATGTATTGATAATTCTTTCGTTTAGAAGTCTTTTTAACGCTGGCCAACGTTAGAACTCGCCTTATTGCTACTTTCCGAACCAAGGAGGTAGATAATAAAAAAAGAATTATCAACGTAGATTTAGTATATACTATGTAATAAGCTAGTGTTGGTTGGTGCGAAGTAACAACTAAGCCAAATATCAATTATGATGCTTAATATGAGGTAAAGGTAAGGTTAGTAAAGCATACACACGTAGCCGGACCAAGGTGCGGAGTGAAATTTCCTAGTTGCCGGACCAAGGAATTAGGGATACATAACTTACCACTTTGCATGAAAGATATTAGGAAAGGATTGTTATAGCTAGAATTACCGAGTTATGAACCTATGGGGAACACTTAAGCCCTAGTTACTTTCATTACATGATAAAAATCAAATCTTTGAACGTGTCATTTGTTTACGTAGAATTAGCTAATTACATTTGTTATTCAAAATCCCCTTTTTGTTATTTGTTTTCGGAAAGGACTTGACTAAATAAAAGTAATAGTAGGTTAAAGTTAAGTCTAAATCATTTTCCTCGTGGGATCGACCTCAACCTCATAGTTGGATTCTTTACTTGATACGACCGCTTATACTTCTTTTCGAGAAGTAAATTTGAGCGTATCAAATTTTGGTGCCGCTGCCGGGGAAAGTGGCTTTTAGATTAACTTTAAGCTTATTACTGAAGTTTAGTCAATATTTTCCTAATTTTACTTTTTTCTTGTTTTTTTTGTCTCTTGTAAATCTAACTTCCGTGTATGCCAATTACGCAGAGTAGAAGAGAACCCATACTTCCATACGACCTCGAATTAGAGCGTAAACTACGCAGGATGAATCGAAACTTGGGTATTAACGATGATGATCTCAACCAGGACATTCCAGCTCCGGTTGATGCTCAAGGTCAGTTATTACCTGAAAATCGAGGGGAAGATGAAATACGGAGGCAACCTCCCGCTCCACGCCCTCAAGAGTATTATAGGGGATATGATAACATTACCGACTCTGATGGGCCACTTGTCTTACCTCCCCTACCACATGGTCATACGTTCGTGGTAACTAGTAGTCTGATGCAAATGCTCACCGCTAGAGGTTTGTTTTTGGGGCTACCTTTTGAGGATCCACATGCTCACATCACCAAAGTGAGGTCGATGTGTAAGAGTTGTGTAGGGAGGCCTGATTTGAATATGGACGTAATTGGGTTGAGAGTGTTTCCTCTCTCACTAACGGGAGAGGCTGCTATATGGTTTACAAAACTCCTTATAACTCAATCTACACTTGGAATCAATTGAGGGATGTGTTCTTAGCACGTTACTACCCGGTGTCAAAGAAGCTAAACCACAAAGATAGGGTGAACAACTTTATGACACTACCGGGAGAATCAGTCAGTAGTGCTTGGGACAAATTCACTTCGTTCTTGAGAAGTGTCCCCTATCACCGCATCGATGATGAGTCACTGAAAGAGTACTTCTATTGGGGACAAGATGATAATAATAAAGCAGTATTGAATACGATAGCGGGTGGTTCTTATGGGGAGTATCCCTATGCTAAGATCGCTGGGAAGTTGGAGAAAATCTCCCGAAATAATAAAGCATGGAGTACTAGGAAGTCAGATACTGGGTGAAACACTTTTGCAGTACAGTCCGCACACAACCCAACCACAGACGAGATTCGTGAAGAGATGGCTTAAATGAGAACTGAGCTTGGGTTAATGTTGAAATATGTCACTAGGGATGCAGAAAAGGTAAATGCGGTAAACTACTTGTCTAAACCATCACCGCCGACTGATGAGTATTACTATGAGGAGGACTCTTATGCGGTAGCTGAGCAGACAGGGGTTTTTCGACCAAACGCTCAAAGCTCCAATCAGGAGAATTGGCGCCAAGGTCAAGGAAACCAAGGTCGAACTATGGTAATTACAACTGAGAGGGTCATTATGTCCGAAATGGGAATTACAACCGCGACAAAAATTTCAACCGAGGTAACTATGATAACAAAAATGATAGGAGTTGGCCCTATGTTCCACCTAAAAATCGTGAAGTTACTCCTAGGGATGGTGGAGGTAGTATGGCGCGAGTTGAGGATATGTTGCAGAAAATGATGATGAGGTTCGATGCTAGTGATGAGCACACTAAAGAGTTGAGGAGTGACTTAGCGAGTATTGGGCAGAAAGTTGATACACATGCAATCTCGATCAAGCATCTTGAGTTGCAACTGGACCAATTGTCGTCGACTGTGAACCCACGCCAACTGTCCAAAATCTGAAAAATGATGGACATTGTATGGCAGTCACAACTCGAGGTGGTAAACAAACCATTGACCCACCGATGCCGTCTGGTGTAGAAAAGTGATAAGAGGTGATGATGAGGTAGTGGAGGTTAGTGGTGAGTTAGGTGATAAAACGGAGAAAGAAGCTGAGGTACCCCAGAAGGTGACCCCCATGCCTAGACCACCACCTCCATTACCACAAAGGTTAGTGAAAAAGACCGAGGATGGTAAATACCGACGTTTTATCAATATGTTGAAACGGCTTTTTATCAATGTCCCTTTGATAGAAGCTGTTGAACAAATGCCCGGTTATGCCAAGTTCATGAAAGATATGGTTACAAAGAAAAGATCGGTCAGTTTCGAGGATGATGATAGAATGCAGAATTGTAGTGCTATTGCTACATGGTCTCTAGTGCAAAAGAAAGAAGATCCGGGTGCCTTCACTATTCCATGTACAATCGGGTTATTATACTTTGCGAAAGCATTATGTGATCTTGGGGCAAGTATAAATCTCATGCCTCTCTCTATTTACAAGAAGTTGGGTTTGGGTAACCCAAAGCCCACTGCGATGCGGGTACTGATGGCCGATCAAACGGTGAAGAGGCCTATTGGGAGACTCCACAATGTGTTAGTAAAGGTGGAGTCATTCATATTTCCGGCTGATTTTGTGATTCTTGATTGTCAGGTCGATTTTGAGGTGCATATTATCCTTGGGAGGCCATTCCTTGCTACGGGTAGAGCCTTGGTTGATATGGAAAAAGGGCAAATGAAATTTCGGTTGAACAATGAAGAAGTGACTTTCCACATTTGTAGGTCCATGAGGCAGAGTGGTGAACTCCAATCAGTATCTGCCATATCTCACAGAGTTGAAAAGTCATCTGAGGTACAAATAGAAGAACGTCTGGGTGTAGAAGCACTAGCGGCAGTGATCATGAATTTTGATAGTGATTGCATTGAATATTATGGGTCTTGTGTAGCGGCACTTGATCGAGGTGATGTTCGGTTTAAACCAAAGAAATTTGAATTAGATATGAAACATCGCGAATCTCCACCCGCGAAACCATCTATAGAGGAGGCTCCAAAATTAGAGCTTAAGGCTCTACCACCTCATCTGAGGTATGTATTCTTGGGAAAAGGTGACACTTTGCCGGTAATTATTGCATCAGATCTTAATGTGCATCAAGTTGAGAGTTTGGTGACATTGTTAAAAAAGTTCAAAAGAGCTATTGGGTGGACTACTGCGGATATTATTGGGATCCATCCCGGTATTTGTTTGCATAAAATCCATCTCATGCCCAATCATAAACCAAGTATTGAGCACCAGAGACGTGTAAATCCACCTATGCAATAGGTGGTGAAGAAAGAAATCATTAAGTGGTTGGATGCTGGAGTGATATATCCAATCGCCGATAGTAGTTGGGTATGCCCTGTTCAGTGTGTACCTAAGAAAGGGGGAATGAATATGGTCCCCAATGAGAAAAATGAGCTTGTTCCGATGAGAACGGCGACTGGATGGAGGGTATGTATGGAATACTGGAAATTAAATGCATGGACCGAGAAGGACCATTTTCCTATGCCCTTCATGGATCAGATGTTGGATAGACTTGCAGGAAAGGGGTGGTACTGTTTTCTTGATGGTTATTCGGGTTATAATCATATTTCTATTGCACCGGAGGATCAAGAGAAAACCACCTTTACTTGTCCATATGGGACCTTCGCGTTCAACAGAATGTCGTTTGGGTTATGTAATGCACCCGCCACATTTCAGAGATGTATGATGTCAATATTCTCCGATATGGTGGAGGACACTATTGAGGTGTTTATGGATGATTTTTCTGTGGTTGGTGACCCCTTTGAGCGGTGTTTGAGTAATTTGTCCGAGGTTCTTAAGAGGTGTGAAGACTGCAACCTTGTGCTTAATTGGGAAAAATGTCACTTCATGGTGAAATAAGGTATTGTATTGGGCCATCGTATTTCAGAGAAGGGTACAGAGGTTGATCGAGCTAAAGTTGAGGTGATAGAGAGACTTCCTCCACCCATCTCTATAAAAGTTATGAGAAGCTCTCTAGGGCACGCAGGCTTTTACTGGAGGTTTATCAAGGCTTTTTCAAAGATTGCACATCCCTTGTGCAAGTTGCTTGAGAAAGAGTGTAAGTTTTATTTTGATGAATCTTGTCTTAAGGCATTTGGTGAGCTAAAGGAAAAGTTGGTGTCTGCACCTATCATCATTTCGCCGGATTGGAGCAAACCGTTTGAGGTGATGTGTGATGAGAGTGGAGTTGCCCTTGGTGTGGTTTTGGGTCAACGAAGGGATAAAATCTTTCACCCCATTTACTATGCTAGTAAAGCCCTCAATGAATCCCAAAAGAACTACACCGTGAATGAGCAAGAGCTCCTTGCAATAGTCTTTGCTTTTGAGAAATTTCACTCCTATTTGCTTTGCACTAGAGTTATAGTGCATACTGATCATTCTGCTTTCAGATATTTGATGGCAAAGAAGGATGCAAAACCGAGGTTGATTCGTTGGGTATTACTACTGCAAGAATTTGACTTTGAGGTGAAAGATAGAAAAAGGGACCAAAAATCAGGTTGCTGATCACTTGTCCTGATTAGAAGATGATGCAATGAGGGAGTTGGGTGAAAAGGCTGAAATTGATGATACTTTCCCTGATGAGCATGTATTGGCCGCCTCCCAAGACTTGATCCCATGGTTCGCAGACTTTGCGAATTATCCGGCTAGTGATATCGTCCCATCGGACTTATCCTTTCATCAAAGGAAAAAGTTCATGCATGATGTAAAAAAGTTCTTTTGGGATGAACCATACTTATATAACAGTTGTGCCGACGGGCTTATTCGGCGTTGTGTGCCGGAAGTTGAGATGTTGAGTGTGTTGGGAGGCATGCCATTTTTCGCCTATAGATGGGCATCATAGTTGTATCCGGACAATCCACAAAATCTTGCAATGTGGCTACTATTGGCCAACTATCCATCAAGATTCTCAGGAGTTCGCCAAGGCATGTGATAGATTCTAAAGAGATGGTGGCATTTCGAGGAAGCAAGAGCTCCCTTTAAATCCCATCCTTGTGATTGAATTGTTTGATGTGTGGGGCATTGACTTTATGGGCCCTTTTGTGAGTTCTCATGGGATGAAGTACATTCTTGTGGCAGTCGACTATGTGTCCAAATGGGTGGAGACTATCACACTTGCAAATAATGAAGGGAAGAGTGTCACCGCATTATTGAAAAAGAACATATTTTCCAGATTTGGCACCCCAAGGGCTATTATTAGTGATGGGGGATCCCACTTTTGCAACAAGCTATTTAAGGGATTACTGGAAAAGTATGGGGTTCTCCATAATGTGGCCACTCCGTACCATCCTCAAACTAGTGGGCAAGTTGAGGTGTCAAACAGGGAGATTAAGCAGATTTTGTCGAAAACGGTGAATGCTAGTAGAACGGATTGGTCAAGGAGGCTTGATGATGCTCTTTGGGTAGACCAGACAGCATACAAGACTCCCATTTTTATGTCCCCATACCAACTTGTATATGGGAAGGCTTGTCACTTACGGGTTGAATTAGAACATAAAGCCATGTGGGCAATGAAGAAGTTGAAAATGGATTGGAATGAGGCTGTGGAACAAAGGTTAAACGGGTTGAATGAGCTTGATGAATTTCGCTTGAAGGCATATGAAAGTTCAGCCCTCTACAACGAAAAGATGAAGAAGTACCATGACCAAAAGATTGAGAAGCGTGATTTTTTGGTTGGGGATTTGGTACTTTTATTCAAGTCTAGGTTGCATTTGTTTCCAGGCAAACTCAAGTCCAAATGGACTGGTCCCTACTTGATCACCCAACTATTCCCTCATGGTGCGGTTGAGTTGGAGAAAAGGAGGGTGTGCAGTTTAAAGTGAACGGACAGCGCATAAAAATCTATCTGGGGCATGCTGAATCAGCGAATGAAGTGATCGAGGCATACCATCTTGATGAAGTCTGAGTAATCAAGAGTCTTCCATCATTCTGTGACGTTAAATCAAGCGCTGATTGGAAGGCAACCCAAGATGTAGCATCCTCTAGCCAACTATAGGTCTTTCATTACTTTCTAGGAATAGTTGCATTATTTTTGTGTTTATTTATGTAATGTTCCGTCTAACTGCTCTTTTCTTTTTCGTTAGTAGTGTTGGCTAGAGCATAGATTAGGGTCCGTGTCCAAAAAGTGTCCAGAAAATACAAAAAGATTAGCTTAATGGGTGCTAAATGTGCAGGTATCAAATCACCAGAAATCTACAGAAAATTGGTCTGCTGCACCCATCGACGGAACCATCGAAGGACCGTCGTACGTGAGACAAACCGTCGGTGGGATCTGTCATGCCCAGGTATGTCTTTCAAAAAATTTTAAGTTAGGGCACCCACGACGGACCCCTACGACGGACCGTCGCAACTGTTACGGTCCATCGATGGGGAATCGTCGCGACTTTATCCACAAACCCTACCCGACCCTTCCAGCTGAATATTAAAAGTTTTAAACTTTTAAACTTCCCACCCCTTCATTTAACCCCTCATAATAGTCCCTCTCCCAATTTTCTACCATTTCTCCCTATTTCATCACCTCTAACTCCCATTCCCTCTCCTATCTCTTGCTTCCCATTATTTCCTCCATATTCCCACAACCCCTTTTTCTCCCAAATTCTCCAAGCTTTTCAGTCCATTGGCAGTTGGTGCTTGTGTTTTTGAGTTGCTGTTCAACTACCTGTGCTTTTCTTCTTTCTCATCTTCTATAGTTATCAGATATGTTCTTCTGATCTATCACTCATTATCGATAATTTTGTGTTTTTCTTGTTTTCAATTAAACTTGCTGTCTTACAGACTGGGTCTCCAATTTTGGACC
The DNA here is from genome assembly GCA_022817965.1 of Solanum lycopersicoides. Classification (NCBI taxonomy): domain Eukaryota; kingdom Viridiplantae; phylum Streptophyta; class Magnoliopsida; order Solanales; family Solanaceae; genus Solanum; species Solanum lycopersicoides. The sequence goes on along the minus strand of CM040621.1, from coordinate 61,263,821 downwards.
CTTATTTCAAGCTAAAACTCACACCCATAGTTCTAAGTCCCCGTAGACTATTGCTATTGAATAAGATTTGGGTTATTATACTAGAACTCGTGTGTGTTTCCTGACTCCGTCTCCGACCTAGGGCTGATAGACTATTAGAATTTGCATGTTAAAACTCGATAATATTCTTGCCCTAGGGATGATGTGATGCTGGGTAGAAATTGGTACACTTAGACTTCCCAAAATTAATACATAGGGAACCAATGTGGCTACAAAACTGTGCCCCTGAAGGACAGTACGAGACCCCGTCGATGGACCCTCGATCTCTCGATGGAACGTCGTTGGGGTCCGTTAATCCTACTCCCCATTGGTTTCCCTAAGTGTCCATCGACGGACCCTTTCGATGGACCGTCGTGCCTTTGACGGTCCGTCCTGCATATCCATTGCCCCTGTCAGAACCTTGGTTTCTGACGAGTTTAAAATTTATTCTAAGTGTCTATCGACGACCACCCACGACGGACCGTCGAAGGCACGACGGTCCGTCCTGCATGTCCGTCGTCTCTATCAGAACCTTAGTTTCTGACGATTTTACAATTTACTCTAAGTATCCCTCGACGACCACCCAAGAAGGACCGTCGTCCTTCGACGGTCCGTTCTGCATGTCCGTCATCTCTGTTAGAACCTTGGTTTCTGACGATTTTAAAATTTACTCTAAGTGTCCCTCGACGACCACCCATGACGGACCGTCGTGCCTTCGACGGTCCGTCCTGCATATCCGTTGTCTCTATCACAACCTTGGTTTCTGACGATTTTAAAATTTACTCTAAGTGTCCCTCGACGACCACCCATGATGGACCGTCGTGCCTTCGACGGTCCGTCCTGCATGTCCGTCGTCTCTGTCAAAACCTAATATTCGTGATGTTTTGAAAAATTTCTCCAAGTGTCCCTCGACGGACCCCTATGATGGACCGTCGTGTCTATGACGGACCATCTATGGGTCCGTCCTGCACTCTATATTTCTGCACTGCTAGTTCCTTTTTCTGCATTTTGCTGCTTCCACTGGTACTAACTATTTCTCTTTGCAGGTACTCATGGCTCCTAAACAAGACCGTGTCTATTCACGAGGGCGCTCCAAGTCCGTCGCCCCATCCAACCGACTGGTCATCGGCTTAGACGATGAGAGTGACCCAGAGTACATGCCACCTGGCACCTGCACTGCTACACCTGCTGCCCGCCCCACAAGAGCCACTTCCACGAGGGTCGCGCCCGGCGTAGTCACTGCCTCCCAGTCTGACGAGGAGCGCATAATGACCGGCACACCTTCTGGGTCGGCTGCACAGTCAGAGGGAGCATCTGGATCCGTGGAGGAATCCGTTTCGGAGGAATCTTCCGATTCTGAGGAGGTCTCTGGGTCTGAGGAGGCCTCTGTTCCCGCCACCGCATCCCAGTCTGCCTCGTCTGATGAGGCTGCTAGTGCTGACTCTACTCCAGCACCCCAGACTAGTGTCCCCGCTTCGGTTGCTGATCTGCCCAACCGGTGATGTGTTGAGGGACAGTATCAGGTCTACATAGACGCCAAGATGCCGAATGAGAAGGGGGTCATGAACCGGACCCTGACACTTGAGCGGCGGGTTCGTACGGAGAGCCTTTCCACCATGCCGGCCATACATGAGTTGTTCACCCGACATTGGCTGGAGTGGACGGCCCGAGCTGTGGGACGCTATAGCGAGGAGATGGCCCGAGAGTTCTATGCCTCATATGTGGCGACTCTCCGATCTCAGCTAGACAGGCGGGCAACCCCCGCCAAACATGCCCCTCTAGACTACGTCCAAGTCCGCGGCAAGCGAGTAGACATTTCCTTGCCGGCCATCCGCAGATTTCTTTATGGTGCGGATGTTGATGCTACCCAGACACCTATCACCACCGAGTTTTACTATTGGTGGAAGTTGATTAAAGATGGCCGCTTACAGCGCAAGCCAGAGTTGAGGGAGACCACCAAGCGGTGGATTGCACAGCACTTATCTGTTGATGGTGAGGTTGCCGACTGGGTGAGAGAGCCCAAAGGAAGTATCAACAAGGCTAACCTCACCTTCACAACCACGTTTTTGTGGCTACTAGTCTGACACTGCCTTTCCCCCACTAAAACAGATAACATTGTCACTTGGGATCGTGCAGTACTTATGGCGGCGATGATAGCAGGGTTCAAGGTAGACTTTGCCTGGCTACTACAGGCGGTGATGCACGAGAGGGACTTCAAGGCCACTACCACTTACCCCTTCTCGTGTATCGTGTTTGCTTTGTGCAGGTTAGTAGGAGTGCCAGCGTGGCACATTGATGTGCTTAAGACCCCGCGAGGCACAGATGATATCGGCCTCATTCGGGATGAGGGCAATGAGTTGGCTCCCCACAGAGGGCCCCGTACGGAGGTGCAGTCGCTTGGTGAGTCCCTAGCGGCAACAGTTGAGCAAGACCAAGAGGCTAACCAGGCTACTTCTGAGCCCACCGACACCACTCCGGTCGAGTCTATCCCGAGTGGTAGCACCGCTCCTAGATCCTCCCGTTCGACTCCACAGGCTACTCTTGTCCTACTTGCTAGGGTCAAGAAACTTGAGGCCCAAATGGCCACACTTCTGCACCGCATCCAGCCTTGGATGCAGAAGTCCATTGCTAAGGCAGAGGAGCGTCTTCAAAGGAAGATGGCCCAGCACACTTAGCGGAAGGTAATGGAGGTCCACCAGCGCCTGGACGCTTTTGAGATACGTATTCTTGCTCGACCAGCCCCTACTGTGGATGTGACGTCTCTCCAGGCTGCTGTGGCGAGTCTACGAGCTGACTTGGATGATATACTGGAGGCTTGGGCGCCGGAGTGTGAGGCCCTTTTTGCAGAGACTGTTGAGGACACGGTGATAGCTGCCTTATTCGCCACTACTGATGTGCCACCACCTCTATCACGAGAGCGTGCCAAGAGGCACCGGACTAGAGATGGGATGATTCACGTGCTCGGAAGAGGGAGCGCCACGAGTTGGAGGCTGCGAGGAGAGCCTCTCTTATTGATGAGGAGGCCCGTATGTTGAGGGTTAGGGAGGTGGTTGCCGGAGCGTCTAGTTCCAGAGTTTCAGAGGTTTAGAGGAGCACTATTGATGGTGTTTTCATTGCTGAGGACACTACTGATGGTGTCCCTATTTCAGAGGGAGCGGGTTTCGAGAAACCGGACCCGCCAGCTTGTTAATCACCGGCGCTTTGCGCCTCAGGTTTGCTTCCCCTACCACTCTATTTCATATATTTTTATGCATTGGGGACAGTTGCATTTTTTTGTTGGGGGTGGGGTGAATGGAAAGTGAGTGCTAGGGTGAAGTCTGAGTAGCCCAACTCACGATCCTCTCTTGGGGGTTTCTTGCCTGTGTTATTTTCCCCCAAGAGACTGATTACTTTATTATTGAACCGGCATGTTGGTATCTTTTGTACATAGTATTGAAATGGACTATGAAGCATGATGGCTAAAAAAAAATGATATCCCGATTTTAACAAACATGATGCATGTAGGCATAGTAACTGATAAATGTATGGCTTTAAGTATGACACAGAGATACACTACTGCATGACCCTAAATCTATGACTCGAACTAGGTGCCTGAAAATCTGGTAGAGTAATGAAATGTCAAGTGAGTGTGACGAAATTTGAATGTTCCACCACTGGTACTGAGCTAGAACTTGCCTGGTTAATCCTTCTAAAAGTAAGACGGAATAGACAATTCGGAAAGGATCATAGGCCCTTGTTCAATTTAGCCAATCTTTAGCCTAAATAAAAGAAAACCGAATGAAATTAATCCCTTTTTGATCCAAATGATTTGAGCTTAAAATATACCTTTATTTTTCAATCCAACTGATCTTTTGGGAACAATGTGTTGTCCCTGGTACCTCCTTGGACATGTGCACCTCAGCTTATGCCAAAAGCATAAGTTGAGGGTGGCTAATGCAGCAAACAACCTTGTCGCGGACCTGACCCAACTTTGGGTATTGTGTACCTTGACTCATGGCAAAGCCATGAGTTGAGGGTGGCTATTATGAGGAATGCCATGGAAAGTGGGGTTGAAAGAATAAAGAGAGACAAAGAACAAAAGAAAAGTGACTCAAGAAAAAGTTGAAAACTTGAAAAAACAGGTAAAAAAAGAAAAAAAAAAAGAGAAAAAGAAAGTCACTTACACAAAAGGAGAAAGAAGGGAGAATGTCAAGGTGAAAGAATGGAAGAAAATTAAGAAATAGGGCGGAATAAAACGATGAAAAGGTAGGACGCTTAGTCATTATGTCAAGGAGGTCAATAAGTCACTAAAAATGCATCTAAATGTATCCATCCTGACCCCGAGCCTAAGTTACAAGCTAAGAAAATCCTATCGTGATCCTAAGAGTCTATTATGGTGAACTTAAAACAGTGAAAATAAGGGCAAGCCTATGGCAATAAGTATAAATGAGATGTGAAGTTGTTCTGAGAGGGGTGTTGAAAAATAATCCTTATACTCAAACTGAAATCATTGTGTGAAAAATGAGGATGTTGTTTTGGAGTGAGGACACTAGTTACAATAGCGGAGAATTGGTACCTTGGTGAGAGATTAACGAGGATAGGTGTCTGTGTGTGGTTAGTCTGTGTCATGGTCTGATCCATATTATCAAGCCTAATAGTGATAACATGCATAACTCAATTTGAGAATAGTCGAGATTGATAGACAGATGATTGCAAACAGCTAAAATAAGGATACTCTTGTACAAAAATTTTGTGGTGAGTCATAGTGCATCGCTTGAGGACAAACAACGAATTTAAGTTGAGGGTGTTGATGTACCGTGGTATACGGTACTTTCAATGCTTCTAGTATTCATCTACTAGAAACACAAGGAAACACATAAGAAGGATAACCATAACATTTACTCTACCGCACGACATAGGAGTAGAAAAGAAGGGAAACTCTATCGTCCTATAGCCTCTCGCCCATAGATGTGTCGCGACTCACACCGATGGTGAAGACTCTACTAGACGTGACTTGATGAGACTTTTTGATTCCTAAAACCACTTTCACCAACCTGGCTCTGATACCAAGCTTGTCAGATCCCATAACCATACCCTAGAAGATAGGGTACAATCTTGAATTGTAACTGGCGTCGTCGAACTCTCGGAGTTCTAAGACAAGCCTCTTTCATATCCTTCATCGCATATACATAGTGAAAAGTAGTGCGGAATTAAAACTTTTCACAAAATATAACATAGTCTTTAAAAATCCCTTTCATATAAAAGTAATAGAAAATACTAAGTCTCAATCTCATCATCTTAGACACAAGAATACTTGGGACACGGCCCATACTTCAATACGAAAATAGAAAGACATAGTCTATTACAATACTTCAAAGAAAATAATAAAAGACATATGCCCCCGAGTCAATTGAGGACATACTTCAACTTCTTCATGGACGATCCTTCTATATCCAAGTCTTCACTTCACAAGCCTTTCACCTACCAAGAACTAAAAATAGATAAAAGCATGGAACTAGTACAACCACATGTATTAAGTATGGCATTATGCATAAAATCATGAAAACGGACTTTATTAGAAATATGCATCTTTTCATTTTACAAATCATATTTTAATCATAATAACATCATTAATCCATTTAGAAACACATAAGGAAATATTAAAACCGAAAGCATAAGTTTTAAAGCTCACTTTACAGTGAGTTCACTTCACTGTAACAGTGAATTACAGTGAAGTCCTAGCCTTCCCTTTTTAACATCTTCTAGCATGTAATTCCCTCACTTAAAGTCATCATGAGGTTCACTTAAGTCACACAAAGAGTTACCGCCCATACACCCTTTCTAGATGTGCCGAAACGACCCTTAAGATTACCTACAATGAATTGCATACATACTTACAAAGCAATCATAAACATCATTGTGAGATTTCTCTACCAATCATGAATCCTAAGTCTCCCATAAGTAAAATGTGAAGGAACCTCCCATACAATCCCTTACACACACACTCAAGTGATCCTATGGACTCCTTATAGTAGAATCATTCTCACTAAATCACCAACCGTAGGTGATATGACATTCTCTACCCAAAGGCTATCAAAAGACCTACTTAAGTAAATCAAGAAGATAACGTCCATAGTGACCTCTTCAATATTACCTAAATAATCCTTAAGACTACCTAAAACTTAGATCATGTCAACAAGATTAACCAACTTCCCTAACTAGAGTCATTCTCAAGACTTCCAAAGATAAGACATGAAGAGATCATCCTTACATGCCCTCCTCACCCTTTAGCTAAGGAATGCTTAAGCCACTTTAGATTAGGTACTCATTCATTTACATAGTTACTAACATAGGTCATCAGTTCATTAGTTCATTAAGACTCATACATCACATAAGACACTCACATAATACATCACATAAGAAACTCACATAATGGTCTTGGACAAGACCTAGGAAATTCCACATAACACCTTCAAAGCCTATTGTGGAATGTCTAGCTAGCGTCCCATACCACCACCTAAACCTCATAAACTTATCTAATGCTAATAGGTATTACACATGATGAGAATAGGCAATAACCTACATAGACCATGGTAGCAAGACATGGAATCCGGAGTTCTATCCTACTCCGATGAGGTTGTTCTACTTGCCAATGGTAGAACTTGGACACATCCCATGTAGGCACATGGTTAAGGAATATGAAGGGCTTCTTTGTATTCTAGTCTCATACTTAACTAGAACTACTTCCCTTGCCATACTCACTCGGTGCTAGCCTTCTTTCTCATAGAGTATTTCATACATTAGGTTTACATAAAAGGGTTCCGTATCTAGTTCATAACCCAATTACATTTACCCTACCAAGGAAGGTCCACTAGGGCTACCTCACAATGGTTATAAGAAGCTCATGATGACTTTCCTAAGTGTTAATATTATGCCATTCCATCAAACTAACCTTAATTCCATCATTTCTTTACTTTGAAGGATACCATTACGGCTTACACTTCAATCAATCTTAACCTTCCCTTTAAGTCAAGGTTTGCACATAAGAGACTCTCATAACATCATTTAATGTCACATGTCATTCATACATTCAAAACTAAGAGTTATAACACCCTAAATCAAGACATCACATATCCATAATCATATATACATCAAGCAAGAGAAACAAGTCAACCAAGACAAGACACCACGTACTTCACTTTTAACACATAATACAAGTCATTCTAGAAACACCTCTAAAACAACCTAAAATCTTCAATTCACCATATATATCATCATAACATCATTAATACACTCCACATAGATTCATAAAGTCAAGTAGGTATAACCAAGACAAAAACCTAACACTACTCTCATAATGTCAAGTCAAAGTCTAACATGATCACTTAAGGAAACATAACTAGAAGAATACATACATGAATATATAACTTCACATGCAGATAGGTAATGTCATGCTTCACATAATAAACTACACAAATAGCCACATAACTTCAAGTAGTTGCCAATAAGGCCATGCTCATAATATTGCATAAAGTAACGCCGACAAGGCCACGTCAATTGCAAGTAAAACACATAACACCGCCACCATAAGTGGACCATACCAAGCACAATAGAATTGAAGTATAATTAATATCAAATTAAATAAAATCGGGAGCATACCTTCATCCCCTAATCCACACTTCAATTCAATGCCAAATCAACCAATTCAACATCACAAGGCCCTTACCCATGGCCATGAACAATAATTCAAAGCAATAACCATAAGACTCAATGAATCTACATCAATTAAATATAGGTTTAGCAATCTAAGATCAATTAGATATCAATTGAATACAATTCTTATATCATTAGAAATCCCATAAGAAACTACACAACAATTCATCAATATTAGCTTAATATCAAGTAACCCAATAAGTAGTCAAAACTAGGGTTCATCAATTTACATGGGTTCATAGGTAATTTATGTTTAAATCATCAATACAATATCAATTAGATCATAATTCAATATTTAGAACTCATTTATGCAAGAACCCATGGTAGAATCCCGAAATTGGACAATTCACTTTAGAAAACTTTGCAAAACATTTTGAGGATTGGGCTCCTTGATGAAATAAGTTTCAAGGATCAAAAGCCATACCTCAAAGATGATAATTCTTCACTTTGATGAAGAATTTCGACACAAAAAACCCTCACCAATCTTCCTCTTCAATAGGGTCTTCAATGGAGGTTTGGGATATTTTCTAAGTGTTTTGGGTTTTCAATTTGGAAGAATGAAGTCTTTAGGGTGTTAACTACTTATATAGTTAATTAAAATATCAATAAGACCCTCAAATAACCGTCCAACATTACATTTAGAAGTGGGGTGAATTTACCAATTCATCCGTTAAATGGCAGCAGCCTGCGCAGAACTCAGGTGCGCGCGATGACAGCCTCATGACGGGGCGTCACAGCCATGACGGGGCGTCACAGTCCTCCGTCGTTGGCAACAGTGACCTTCCAAGGTTGAAAACATTACCCAAGTCTAAGTCCCCCACGACGGGACCCTGTGACGTGTCACAGCCACGACTGGCCGTTGACTGCTTCGTCGCCAAGGTCTGCCTGGGACAACCTGCACACTGATTTTGGGTCCTTCTTCAAGGACCCTTTGATGGTCCTTGGGGATAATTTCCCGGATGTTTCCAACCCAAATATGATTGTATATAATTTTAACAGCTCTCAAATGAAATTCATCCAAAACAAACACGTAAAACTCAACGAAACTCGCCTAGACGTACAAGGTCGATTCAAGGCATATCTTTCGAACGCCTTGGACGTTCTTGGTCGTTTGACCTCCAAACTTCACAAAACTTTAACCACTGCCTATACATGGTATATTAAATCTATTAAGAACCTTAAAATACCATCAAACACACATAAACACATATAATCACATTTTAGACATTTTGGTGACTTAGTCGTCAAACGTCTTAGTCGTCCCTTGACGTTTGACTTCCAACACCTCTAATATTTTATCTACTGCCTATATACTATATTTTAGGCATGTTTAGGAAATTATAACACCAATACCAACATATTAGGCTCTATAGCACATAAGATATTTTTGAGGTATTACAGTACCGATCAGTGTGCGCTCCTCATCAAACTGGGAGGCAGTGACTACGTCGGGGTTCACCATCTGGGGAGTGCCCCGTAGTGGCTCAGGATGACGATGTTGGTGTTTGAGTTCCCGGGGAACATAGGCTAGGTGATTCTGTGTGTCGGTGTCTTTATCTATCAATCGATACAACGGGGCGAACGACTTGAATTTACCTTTTTTGGAGTAGATCACTTGCTTCTTTGGAGCAATTGTACTTGTGGAGAAATTGTTAGTACTATAGCAGCATAAGGACACACTTAAAGGAAAAACGGAAAGATGAAAACATGAAAATAAAAATACAACTCTTGACTGCAAATTCAGGTCGATGAGACCCATCGACGGTTTGTAGAGTTATCTATGGTCCGTGGTTTAGATGGGTATGGACAGAATCTCTAATGGAAACGACATATGTACAGGACGGTCCGTCGATCAATTGACGGACCATACTACCCATCCGTCGTTTGACACTTAAGCTTATTTTTTTTCATGGTAAACGACGGACTCAATCCATGGCCCGTTGAATAAATGACGGTTCATAGACGGGGTCTCAAACTTGAGGCTTGTGACATATTTCAGGCCTCATTCAATTTAAACTTCTGATTTTGTTAGTGACCCATTTTAACAACAATCAATTCTAAACCTTTTTTTCAACACATCATATGCAAGTTCGTCGTTCGTGGGGTTCCAATTTCGTACAATTTTCTATACCAATTTTTATATGCTGTGGAACCCTATGTCAAAATTTACATGTAGACTTAGATACACATATTTTTGGGTTGTGAAATTGCTAGACAACCATTGTCTGTCATCCCAAGGGAAGATACTATGCGACTATTATCATGCAAAGTTAATATATTTAGTCCCAAGGTCAAGACCACACTCCCGACTTCCTATATTCAACTATGAACTCGAATTCAAAGTGAGGGGAAATCGTATTACCTTAAAAGCGATGAATAGTGTTGTGGCTGTGTACCTACAATGATGTGCAACCAAAGAAGAAGCCAACGCTTTTCGAACCCGATCAATGAACTTTTGAGGATGATAGAAGAGAGAATCTTGGAGAGAAATTGTTGGGACTTGGAGAAAGTGATGGGTGAGATGATTTTTTTAGATATGTGGTATTAAATTGGGGAGTGATTTAGGGATGAATTTAATGGGAGGGGGGAACGGTTATGGCAAGATTTTTGAAAGAAAATGGAAATAGGGAAAGAATTTGAAAGATAGGGATTTTTAATATAACTGATCGAGTTGGGTTGGTTCAGTGGAAGACTGGATCCATGAGACCCTGTTGACGGTCCGTGGATCGATCGACATTCCGTTGATTAGGACCGTTGATCACTATTAGACTTCAAAAAATTTGAGGCTTTACTGGGATCTACGAACACCATTGACGATTCGTCGATTGAACGACGAATGGTCGATGGGGTCCGTAGATTTCTGCACCTGCCCATTTCTGCAGATTTTCGATTATTCCTCCTGTACATGTAACACCAATTAGGCCATTCTTTTTGTATTTTTTGGGACACTTTTTAGACACGAACTCGATTCTAATCTCTAGCCAACGCTAACACACAAAGAACAAAAAAAATGAAACACTTAGAGCAACTAAACAAAATAACGACTCTTTATACATGGAAAACAACACCTATTGTTGGCTAGAGGGTACACCTTGGGTTGCCTCCCAAGAAACACTTGATTAAACGTTGTGGCACAACAAAAGCCTCTTGATTACTCAGACTTCATCAAGATGGTAGGCCTCAACCACTTCGTGAACATTCTCCGCATGCCCCAGATAGATCATTATCGTTTGTCCATTGACTGTAAACCTTGCACCTTCCTTGTTCTCCAGCTCAACCACTCCATGTGGGAACATTTGCTGATGAGGAATGGCCCTGTACATTTGGACTTGAGTTTGGTCGGAAATAAGCGCAACCTAGAGTTGAATAGAAGCACAATATCACCATCCGCAAATTCTCGCTTTTCAATTCTTTGGTCATGATACCTCTTCATCTTTTATTTGTAGATGGCTAAACTTTCATAGGATTTTAAGCGAAACTCATCAAGAACAATCAACTCATTTAGCCTCTGTTCTGACGTTCTGATCCAATTCAAGTTCAGTCTCTTCATTGCCCATGTCGCCTTGTGCTCTAGCTCGACCAGTAAGTGACAAGCCTTCCCATATACAAGTTGGTATGGAAACAAACCGATGGGGGTATTGTATGTAGTGTGGTAGGCCCAAAGAGTATCATCTAGCCTCCTTCACCAACTCGTTCTATTCGCTTTTACTGCTTTCGCCAGAATCTGTTTGATCTCCCGATTGGACACTTCAACTTGCCCGCTAGTCTCTGGGTGATAAGGAGTAGACACATTGTGGCAAACATCATATTTCTCCAGCAGCCTTTTGAATAATTTATTACAAAAGTGAGATCTGACGTCGCTAATAATGGCACTACGTGTACCAAATCTGGGGAAAATATTCTTCTTCGGGAATGCGGTTACACTCTTCCCTTCATTGTTGGGGAGCGCAATTGCTTCCAACCATTTTGACACATAGTCAACCGCCACAAGAATATACTTCATCCCATGAGAACTCACAACGAGACCATGAAGTCAATTCCCCATACATCAAATAGCTCAATCACAAGAATGGGATTCATGGGAAACTCTTGCCTCCTTGAAATCCTTCTGTCTCGAGTGCACCGATCACATGATTTGGCAAAATCATGAGCATCTTGGTGGATAGTGGGACAATACACTGACACTGCAAGATCTTATGCGCAGTTCGAATACTACAATGGTGCCCACCAACAGGAGATGAATGACACACCTCCAGAACACTCAACATTTCAACCTCAGGTACACGACGTCGAATAATCCTATCAGCACTGTTTCGGTACAAGTAAGGCTCATCCCAAAAGAACTTCTTCACATCATGCATGATTTTCTTCCTTTGGTGGAAAGTCAAATCCGACGGGACCAAATAACTTGCCAGATAGTTCTCAAAGTTTGCGAACCGTGGGATCAGATCCTAAGAGGCAACTAATACATGCTCATATGGGAACACATAATCAATTTCAGAAGTTTCCCCCAATTCGGGTATTTCTTCATCCTCCAATCTAGACAAGTGGCCTGCCAGTTGATTCTAAGTCCCGTTTATATCCTTCACCTCAAAATCAAACTCTTGGAGCAATAGTACCCATTCGATCAACCTTGTCTTTGCATTCTCTTTTACCATCAAATACCTTAAGGCAAACTGGTCGGTATGCACTATGACCCTTGTACCTAGCAAATAGGAGCAAAATTTCTTGAATGCAAACACCATTGTGATAACTTCATGTTCAGTTAGAGTGTAGTTCTTTTGGGCTTCATTCAGGGCTTTACTTGCATAATACATAGGGTGAAGGATTTTATCTTCTCTATCCCAATACCATACCAAGTGGAATTCCGCTCGCATCATGCATCACCTCAAATGACTCACTCCAATTCGGTGAAATAATAATAAGCGCAGACACCAGCTTCCCTTAAAACACCACAAATGCTTTCAAACAGGATTCATCAAAATAGAATTTACAGTCCTTCTCGAGAAGCTTGCATAATGGATGTGCGATTTTTGAAAAGTCCTTCATAAACCGATAGAAACCAGCATGCCTAAGAAAATTTCTCACACCCTTGACTGATATGAGTGGTTAGAGCTTCTCTATCTCCTCAACTTTTGCCTGATAAACCTCAATCCCTTTTTCTGAGATTTAATGGCCCAACATTATCCCTTCTTTCACCATAAAGTGGCACTTCTCACAATTTAGTACCAAATTGCATTCTTCACATCTCTTGAGCACCTCACCAGTTTATTCAAACACCGATAAAAGGAGTTGCCAACCACAGAAAAATCATCCATCGATACCTCAATAGTGTCCTCCACCATATCAGAAAATATCAACATCATACAATGCTTGAAGCTCGTCGGCGCATTACACAACACAAATGACATCCGTTTGAATGCAAAGTTACATAAGGGCAAGTAAAAGTGGTCTTTTCTTGGTCTTCTAAAGCGATAAAGATCTGGTTGTAGCCCCAATAGCCGTCAAGATAATAGTACCAACCCTTTCCTGCAAGTCTGTCCAACATCTGGTCCATGAAGGAAATGAGAAAATGGTCCTTCTCTTTCCGTGCATTCAACTTACGGTAGTCCACGCAAACTCTCCATCCAGTCACAGGATGCATCGGAACAAGCTCGTTCCTTTCATTAGGTACCACATTTATCCCACCTTTTTAGGCACGCACTGAACAGGACACACCCAACTGCTATCCGCAATAGGATAAATGACCCAACGCCCAACCACTTGATGACCTCCTTATTAACTACTTCTTGCATAGGCGGATTCAACCTTCTTTGGTGCTCAATACTAGGTTTGTGATCTGGCATGAGTTGGATTTCTGGGAACAAATATCAGGCAGAATCCCAATATTATCAGCAATGGTCCATCCAATGGCTTTCTTGAACCTCTTAAACATCGTCACTAAGCAATCTAATTGTTGCCCATTCAAATATGCTGCAATAATCACCGGCAAACTGTCATCTCCGCCAAGGAACATATACCTCAAATGCGGTGGTAGAGCCTTAAGCTCTAATTTTGGTGCGTCCACAATAGATGGTCTCGCAAGTGGAGACTCACGATGCTTAATGTCCTACTCGAAATTCTTCGGCTTTGACCGATATTCGTTTCTCTCAAGTACGGCTACAGAAGAATCATACTATTCAATACTATCACTGTCAAAATTCGTGATGACCGCTGTTAGTGCCTCAACACCTAGTCTCTCTTCAATTTGCACAACGGATACACTCTCAACTCTATAGGTTATAATAGATACTATTTTGAGCCCACCACTCTGCTTCATAGACCTACAGATATTTAAAGTTGCTTCTTCATGTTCAACCTAAACTTCATATGCACTTTTACCATATCGACTAGTGCACCCAGTGGAAAGGAATGGTCTCCGTAGAATAATGGGGACATTAAATTGACCTCACAATCAAGAATCACAATGTTGGACGGAAAGATGAACGATTCCACTTTCACAAGCACATCATGGAGTACATCTATGGGCCTCTTCACCGTTGATCAGCCATCAGTAACCGCATTGTGGTAGACTTTAGATCCCCCAAGTCTGACTGCTTATAAATGGAAAGTGGCATGAGATTTATGCTCAAACTAAAATCACACAGCTCCTTCACAAAGTGTAGCAACCCTATAGTACATGAAATGGTGAAGGAACCCGGATCCTCCGTCTTCTGCACAAGGGACCTTATGGCAATAGCACTACAATGATACATTTTATCATCATCTTTAAAATGCATCGACCTCTTCTTTTTCACCACATACTTCAAAAACATAGCATATCCGGGCATTTGCTCTAAAGCTTCTATCAAGGAAACATTGATTGAAAGATGCTTCAAGATAGTGATAAATCAGCGATATTTCCCATCTTCCATTTTATTCACCAATATTTGTTGAAATGGTGGTGGAGGTGTAGGGATGGATCACTTTCTACCATAATTCTTCTTCTTTTTTTGTTGCATCCCCCAACTCCCCACTAGATTCGGGTACATCATCTTCCTTTCTATTATTCCCTTCTACTACAGACGACATCGGTGGATCAATGGTATGCTTAACTCCTGAAGTAGTGACTGACATGCAATGCCCATCATTCCTTGGGTTCGGGATAGTAATGCTTGGAATAGTGCAAGGTTGGCGTGGGTTCACTGTAGTAGACAACTGAGTCATCTGTAGCTCAAGGTACTTTATCGAGACCGTATGTGCATCCACCTTTTTTTTAATGCCAGATAGGTGACTCTGCATCTCCTTGACATTATCATTAGTTCCCCCAAACCTCCTCCTCATCTTCTGCATCATATCCTTAATCCATGCCATACGACCTCCACCTTCCCTAGGGGAAGCTTCCCAATTTTGAGGAGGAATATATGACCCAACCCGATCGTTCCCGTTGCCAAAGTTTTTCCGGTTAAAGTTGTTGTCGCGATTGTAGTTCCAATCATGGACATATTGACCCTCTCGGTTGTTGTTTCCATAGTTCCTACCTTGGTTTCCTTGACCTTGGCTCAAATTATCCTGATTAGAACCTTGGGTGTTTGGTCAAAAAACCCCATCTGATCATTAACTACATATGCATCCTTTTCATAGTAATATTCTTCTGTCGGTGGTGGGGGTCTAGTCAAATAGTTTATCGCATTTACCTTCTCTACGCCTCCACTCAGATGCTTCAAGAAAAACCCTAACTCGGTTCTCATCTACACCATCTCTTCAGGAATCTCATTTGCGGCTACGTTGTTTGTAGCTTTAAAAATGAAGGTCTTTTGCCCAGTGTTTGACTTTCTATTTGTAACATTCCGTAAAATTACATGTCTAGTGAAGAGCCCAATAGGTCTTTAAGAATGTGTATTGGGGGTACATAGGCATCCCAATTCCCAATATTGAGAAATATTGGGCATAGTATAGAAAATTGGCTAAGGGGTGTTAGCCAATTTCTATATAATACCCAAATAAACAAAATATATTCCAAGCTTGTTTAGAAATTGTACCTGCAAAGAAGACCCTAAGCTAAAATTCAATCACCATAGCAATGCGTTAGGTACTAGACATCCAAGTGTCAAGACTAGTACCCTAATACATAACCATTTAAAATGATCATGTAGAGTAAGCAGTGCCAAAGGACATAGTGAGGATCCTTGAGGACAATAAGTAAATATTCCAAATGAACCTTCCAAATATTTAGTTGGGAAAGTACACACAACACATGTGCAAGCACATGTGTAAACCGTTCGAGGGGGACCACCCTAACCAATTCGATTAGGGCGGTTGGGGGACAGACGCACATGCGGGTCCAACCGCGTGGGACAAGACTCCCTAACCTGACCTAGACCCTAACTAACCTAACTAACTAACTAACCTAGGACCAACCAAGAACGACCAGCCAAGGGACCCGACAACCTAGGACCTTGTCGGGTGACACCTAACTAACCTAACTAACTTAGGGACAACCTAGTACCTAACCTAGGCTGGTCCAAAGGGTTGGTTATGGTCCTAACAACTTACGGGTATTTTAGTAATTACCCTAGACTACTTAATTAATTAATTTAGAAACTTAATTAATTAAATTAATTAGACAAAACCAAAAACACAAGGAAAGACCCAAAAATTGGTTAAGTCAAAGAGTTCTCTAATTCTAGTCAATCTAGGAAGGGCGTTTTGGTAATTAGCTACTTAAGCTATTTTAGTTAAGTATATAATCTAAGTTGACTTAGTTAACAATCAGTTCTTAAAAGATTGATACCTAAATTGACCACCGTTAACACCCAATGTAAGAACAAGAGAAGACCAAGACCGAAACCCTAGAAGCTAGCAAGAATGCTTCAATGTTTTTCGTGCAGAGTTCATAGTGATCTTCGTAAATTTAATTCTATAGCAAGGTATGGGTTTTCTATCCTGGAATTCTTTCTCCAAGAGTCTTTTCAAACATTTTTACTTCAAGAATATCGAAACTAGGGTTGTTACCAACGATTCGCATGTTCATATCCCTTTTTCTCCCAATTTCCAATTCTTATAGTATAGTAGTATGATTCTCGATGCATTGTTTATTGTATGTGGTGTTAACTGATCATGTATGTATGTTTTAAGTGATTTATACGTCAAGTGAAATATACATGTTAGATTCACATACTTAGGGTGTTACTTACATGAACGTTAAATTTTATAATGCCTACTTGTGCTTCGAGAATATGAGATTGTTATGAGTAATCTTTGAATTGTTTATATGTTAATTAAAGGTTAAAAGTTGACTTGTTTAACATGTAAAATTACTATATTGTATTCATGAATGATTGAATTGGATTGTGATAATATCATAGTTTGATTTTGTGCCAACAAATTGGCTAGCACTAATAAATTCAAAAGATGCAAAGTGATCCCAATCTCAATTCAATAAGCACATAACATAGGGTATGCCAATCAATGGGACAAATACCAACATACCCTATCCACACGAACTTGTGAACGCAATAGCATCTTATAAAGAATCAATAACCATCATAAAGAATGATATAAGGTTAGTAAGTGACGTGAACAAGTTAAGGTGAGTAAAGAAATAACTAAAGTTTAAGTTATGAAATTGAACTAATATAGAGTGTAAGAAAGAAGTGAGACGAGTCTCAAGAACACTTAATCGTTATGTTAAAAATACTCATATAAGAGGATGCTAGAGTCCTTGAGACAAGTCTCAGTCGCACCGTGATGATAAGTAAAGACTTAAGATCATAATCATCAAGTAAAGATAGGGATAACCAGTCATCCATAGAGTAAGTAGACCTCATAACTAGAAGCAAGCTTCCATAATGTGTCAGTAAACTATAAAAGATAAAAAGATAAAATCTGAGCTTAGCACCGGTAGACTAGCAATGAGCTTGTGCCAGCACATGTAAGTCTCATGAGCTGAGATCACCACCCCGGTGGACTAGGGTCTCCGTACGTCTCCTAGTCTTATAACTATTGTCACATCTGGGTTTACCCCCTAGACGTAACCGGCGTCGTCGTCCTCTCCGAGGACTAAGACAAGCCTCTTAGCCTCGTCATAGCATTCATCGATTAAAAATGTGAAGGAATTTTAAACTTTTTATCTATAACTACTCGGAGGTTTACATAGACCTCTACATACACATAATCGTATTTATATTAAGTATACATAGACTTGTTCGTATACGAAGATTACATAGTCTTCTACTTTTATTTCACCCATTTATATAGTAAAGAATAATAGTCATAAAAGCTGTCTCATTTCATAAACCATCTCTTAAGACAATAAATCTTGGGCATAGACCTACATCAATACAAGAAGCCACATATATGCTATATACAACATCGTCTCAAACTAATAATAGAGTCAATACAGAATTAGAGTAACTAAGAAACATAAAAGTAAGATGTCGGAAACGCCCTTGGGAGAGTGAGGACCTACCACTTGGATGGTAAGATATCCAAGTCTTCCTTTCCAGCAATTCGGAGCAAGTTCAACGACCCGAACCTAAAATATTTGGGAAAAAAGGGAAAGAAATGGGGTTAGTACTCCACATGTACTAAGTATGGAACCATGTATACAATTACCAATCAAATATACTTAGAAAGGGATATTTAAGACAAATCATTTATAAAACATATACAAGTGAATCATAGGCAAAGCAAAGCATACTAAACTATACAACCTTCATAAAGTCACAAGTGCAATGATCAAGTAAATTCCATGACTCTTACTTAATCAAGTAAACATATAAAGACTACAATTAGCAATTAACCTTACCTAACATACTCTCCATTTCATGAAAACATTCTTTCTTAATCAAAGCAACAACCTTATACTCATAAGCATGTTATTCAATGTACAAAGTCATTTACATTACATCATACTTTACATACATAACATTGACCTCTCAAAGCTCCCATCAAGGCAAACTAGTGCAAGGCTTAAGTAGAGTCCCATACCCCTACCTAAGCTATAGCCAAACCCTTTCAAGTTACTTTGATTAGTCTATATCTTACTAATTCATTTTAGTTTAGGGAAACCTTGCCTTAACCGACATAGACCACATGAGCAATGTGGAATACGGTGTCATGAAACCTTACCGACGATGGAAGGTGTCTACCGGCCAAAGTAGAACTAACATAAACGTAGCTATCTAGGTGATCCACTAGCTAGTATCCTATGGTGGCAACATAGTTCAAGAACTAAGAGGTAGATATCCCTATTCATACCATTAGGTAAAGTGGGCCGCTCCTCATGGGAATCCCTTAAATGACATGTCCCATAAACAAGGGAGTTAACATCACATGGGCAACTTTAGGATGATTCTTTCCTTCTATGGATAAGTCATCACCTCCCATTGTCAAGTTCGCTCGGTGCTAAGCTAAGTCCCCTTTAGAGAAGTCTTTAATACTTATTAATCTTCTCAATTAGTTTAGATAATAGGGTCAAACCCTTGTATATTCATCATCATAGTCAATAAGAATTGTATGAGAAATAATCCTTTCATTAACAATTCATATAGGTGAAGTTAGCCCTTACACATCTCATCACAATAGGGCACATCTTTACATAACAACTTCCCTATATCATGTATTCTAGGCAGCCTCACAACCAACCTAAACATTTCAATTCAATATCATACCAACCTTTCACCTTAAGCAAGGTATACTTCACACAACATTATCACTTGATGACAATTAATCACATTTGAAGCAAGGATTAGGATAATGAAGACTTACAATACTTCTCCATAGTTCACCAATAAAGGCCTTACCATCAACCCATAGACTAACCCAATTTGGGTCATCACATCAATGTAATTCAATAGACAACATAAGAACTAATTTAAGAGAAGCACTATACCAATCAATAATACTAACATCAAGCTTGGTAACATGATATCAAAGTCTATCTTTTTACCCTAGATTCGATATATCAAGAAATAGGCATGAAGAACTTCAATTCACCACAATAGATTCATGATCGATGCAATAACAATCATTAAAGATGATTTAAACAAGAACTAGATCAATTACTTCAATCCAACCCAAAATTCATATCAATCTCATACCTAGGGTTAAGGGTTAGGGTCATCACCCACAATCTAGATCAAACTACATCAATTCATCAATCAAGTTGCAATACATGATAATCTATTCATATAACTCAATAATACCTAAACAACTCAATTCATATACTCAATTCGAAATTGGATGAAACCCATATGAAACTCAACTTTTTAGAAAATCTTTGAAGGAGCCCTTTGAGGAAAGAAGTCTCAAAGGTGAACTAGATCCCATACCTTAAGGTTTGATGAAGTTTTGATGGTGATTTCGTGCTAAAACCAGCCCCCAATGATCTTCCCAAGATATTCTCCAATGGAGTCTTCCAATAGAGAGAGAAAGTAGAGAGAAGGAAGAGAGTTTTGTTTGGAGAATTGTCATTAGGTTAATGAAGGTTGGGGTATTTATAGTGGGGTCTTAAATCACTTAATTAGTCTTCCCTTAATCCCCTAATTACCCCTAAGACACTTAATAAAATAATTAACTAAAACTTAAATCCCTGAAAACACTACAGGCCCTCCACGACGACTCCCCGCCGAGAGCGTCGTGGGCGTGACGGACAGGCCCCCCTCGTCCTGCACGTCCGTCGCGTTGGTCAGAGACTGTGCAGGCGGAGGCTTTCTTCCAGCAGCTAAGGCTGGCACGACGGTGGCTCGACCACCCCGTCGCGCCTGTGACACCCCGTCATGGGGTCCGTCGTGGCCTACTGTCTCAAGGGTCCTCCTCGAGGCCCTTAGTTGATCCTCGGGGAGTCGTACCCTGACTTTTCCAACATGAAACCATCCCACACTATGTGTGTTACAAATTTTTACTAAATTCCGACTCTTTAATTGGTTAAAACTAAAAGGACATTCTAGCCCTCTTATGAACCAACTTACCGGACGTTATGAACGTTTTGGTTCCAAAACACTTCAACGACTCCATNCCTCTGAGGACTAAGACAAGCCTCTTAGCCTCGTCATAGCATTCATCGATTAAAAATGTGAAGGAATTTAAAACTTTTTATCTATAACTACTCGGAGGTTTACATAGACCTCTACATACACATAATCGTATTTATATCAAGTATACATAGACTTGTTCGTATACGAAGATTACATAGTCTTCTACTTTTATTTCACCCATTTATATAGTAAAGAATAATAGTCATAAAAGCCGTCTCATCTCATAAACCATCTATCAAGACAATAAATCTTGGGCATAGCCCTACATCAATACAAGAAGCCACATATAGGCTATATACAACATCGTCTCAAAAATAATAGAGTCAATACAGAATTAGAGTAACTAAGAAACATAAGAGTAAGATGTCGGCAACGCCCTCGGGAGATGAGGACCTACCACTTGGATGGTAAGATATCCAAGTCTTCCTTTCCAGCAATTCGGAGCAAGTTCAACGACCCGAACCTAAAATATTTGGGAAAAAGGGAAAGAAATGGGGTTAGTACTCCACATGTACTAAGTATGGAACCATGTATACAATTACCAATCAAATATACTTAGAAAGGGATATTTAAGACAAATCATTATAAAACATATACAAGTGAATCATAGGCAAAGCAAAGCATACTAACTATAACCTTCATAAAGTCACAAGTGCAATGATCAAGTAAATTCCCATGACTCTTACTTAATCAAGTAACCTATCAAGACTACAATTAGCAATTAACCTTACCTAACATACTCTCCCATTTCATGAAAACATTCTTCTTCAACCAAAGCAACAACCTTATACTCATAAGCATGTTATTCAATGTACAAAGTTATTTACATTACATCACTACTTTACATACATAACATTGACCTCTCAAAGCTCCCATCAAGGCAAACTAGTGCAAGGCTTAAGTAGAGTCCCATACCCCTACCTAAGCTATAGCCAAACCCTTTCAAGTTACTTCGATTAGTCTATATCTTATTCATTCATTTTAGTTTAGGGAAACCTTGCCTTAACCGACATAGACCACATGAGCAAATGTGGAATCCGGTGTCATGAAACCTTACACCGATGGAAGGTGGTCTACCGGCCAAAGTAGAACCTAACATAAACGTAGCTAGGTGGATCCACTAGCTAGTATCCTATGGTGGCAACATAGTTCAAGAACTAAGAGGTAGATATCCCTATTCATACCATTAGGTAAAGTGGGCCGCTCCTCATGGGAATCCCTTAAATGACATGTCCCATAAACAAGGGAGTTAACATCACATGGGCAACTTTAGGATGATTCTTTCCTTCTATGGATAAGTCATCACCTCCCATTGTCAAGTTCGCTCGGTGCTAAGCTAAGTCCCCATTTAGAGAAGTCTTTAATACTTTATTAATCTTCTCAATTAGTTTAGATAATAGGGTCAAACCCTTGTATATTCATCATCATAGCTCAATAAGAATTGTATGAGAAATAATCCTTTCATTAACAATTCATATAGGTGAAGTTAGCCCTTACACATCTCATCACAATAGGGCACATCTTTACATAACAACTTCCCTATATCATGTATTCTTAGGCAGCCTCACAACCAACCTAAACATTTCAATTCAATCATCATACCAACCTATCACCTTAAGCAAGGTATACTTCAACACACATTATCACTTGACGACAATTAATCACCATTTGAAGCAAGGATTAGGATAATGAAGACTTACCAATACTTCTCCATAGTTCACCAATAAAAGGGCCTTACCATCAACCCATAGAATAACCCAATTTGGTTCAACACATCAATGTAATTCAATAGTCAACATAAGAAATAATTTAAGAGAAGCACTATACCATAATGCAATACTACCTCAATGCTTGGTAACATGATATCAAAGTCTATCTTCTTACCCTAGATTCGATACTCAAGAAATAGGCAAGAAGAACTTCAATTCACCACAATAGATTCATGATCGATGCAATAACAATCATTAAAGATGATTTAAACAAGAACTAGATCAATTACTTCAATCCAACCCAAAATTCATATCAATCTCATACCTATGGTTAAGGGTTAGGGGTCATCACACAAAATCTAGATCAAACTACATCAATTCATCATAATCAAGTTCTAATCATGATACATATATCTATTCATTATAACTCAAATAATACCTAAACAACTCAATTCATATACTCAAATTCGAAATTGGATGAAACCCATATGAAACTCAACTTTTTAGAAAATCTTTGAAGGAACCCTTTGAGGAAAGAAGTCTCAAAGGTGAATTAGATCCCATACCTTAAGGTTTGATGACGTTTTGATGGTGATTTCGTACTAAAACCAGTCCCCAATGATCTTCCCAAGCTATTCTCCAATGGAGTCTTCCAATAGAGAGAGAAAGTAGAGAGAAGGAAGAGAGTTTTGTTTGGAGAATTGTGATTAGGTTAATGAAGGTTGGGGTATTTATAGTGGGGTCTTAAGTCACTTAATTAGTCTTCCCTTAAACCCCTAATTACCCCTAAGACACTTAATAAAATAATTAACTAAAACTTAAATCCCTGAAAACACTACAGGCCCTCCACGACGACTCCCCGCCGACGAGCCGTCGTGGGCGTGACGGACAGGCCCCCCTCCGTCCTGCACGTCCGTCGCGTTGGTCAGAGACTGTGCAGGCGGAGGCTTTCTTCCCAGCAGCTAAGGCTGGCACGACGGTGGCCTCGACACCCCGTCGCGCCTGTGACACCCCGTCATGGGGTCCGTCGTGGCCTACTGTCTCAAGGGTCCTCCTTGAGGGCCCTTAGTTGATCATCGGGGAGTCGTACCCTGACTTTTCCAACATGAAACCATCCCACACTATGTGTTACAAATTTTTACTAAATTCCGACTCTTTAACTTGGTTAAACTAAAAGGACATTCTAGCCCTCTTATGAACCAACTTACCGGACGTTATGAACGTTTTGGTTCCAAAACACTTCAACGACTCCATATACGCCTAATTTGGCTAGTAACAATGGTTTAGACCTTAAGGAGCCTATTTAAGTCTTATAACATGACCTTGGGATTTCAAAATGTTACATTATCCCCCCCTTAGGAACATTCGTCCCCGAATGACACCAAACACTCTTTAAATGAGGGAATAGACTCAAGACTAGCAGCTCTACCAATTCACAATATTCAATTAGCATGAATCATATTATTTCAATAAAAATACTTCAAAACATCATTTTATCATACATAAGCTCCAAAATTTCCTCATGAGGTTTCTCCTTTTCACATATACATGAGCTCAATCATTTATTTCACAAGTCAATTAGCACAAAGTTCATCTTATCAATATGCTCGATACACGACCTGACTCAAATATGCAAGAAGCAAGACAACTTTCAAATTTATCTAAGGTCACCTTAAAGTGACTCCATTTTAGAAGTCTCCAAAACTAGGAGTTTTGCAAAGCTTCACCAAAACATCAAAGATTCACAATATCTAACGTATTTAAATCATTAGAGAGAGATACTAACCTTAAACATCAAAAAGATGAGGATAACGGGTTTTCATGTCGGCCTTAGCCTCCCATGTCGCACCCTCAACTATGTGGTTCTTCCATAATACTTTTACGGAAACCACCTCCTTGTTCCTCAACCTTTTCACTTGCTTATCAAGGATTTGGATAGGAACCTCCTCATAATAGAGGTTATCCTTGACTCCAAGACCTTCAATAGGAAGAATAGTCTCGGGATCCCCAACACACTTCTTCAACATCGAGACGTGGAAAACCGGATGAACCGAAGCTAAATCGTTAGGTAGTTTCAAGCGATAGGCAACCTTACCAACCCTTTCTAAAATCTCATAAGGACCCACATAACGAGGGCTCAACTTCCCTTTCTTGCCAAATCTTACCACCCCTTTCATAGGTGAGATTTTTAAATACACCTTGTCACCCTCTTCAAACTCCAAATCTTCTCTATTGTCGGCATAGGACTTTTGTCGACTATAGGCTGTTTGCAACCTATTCCTTATGATATGCACATTCTCCAAAGTCCTATAAATCAAGTCGGGACCAAAAATCGCTGGTTCACCAACTTCAAACCATCCTATAGGAGACCTACACCTCCTACCATACAAGGCTTCAAAGGGATCCATGGAGATGGACGAATGGAAACTATTATTATAAGCAAACTCCACCAACGACAAGTGCTTATCCCAACTCCCTTTAAAATCAATAATGCAAGATCTAAGCATATCCTCAAGAGTTTGACTTGTGCGTTCCGCTTGACCATCCATTTGAGGATGAAAGGCGGTACTCAATTTCACTTTAGTACCCAAACCTTTTTTAAAAGACTTCCAAAACCTAGATGTGAATTGTGCACCCCGATCCGAAATGATGGATAACGGAATACCATGGCGACACACAATCTCCTCTATGAAGATCTTCGCATAATCCTCCGCCGAATACGTGGATTTGACGGGAATAAAATGTGCGGACTTAGTCAATCTATCAACAATCACCCATATAGAATCATATGACTTTTGAGTCCGAGGCAACCCTACCACAAAGTCCATATTAATGTCTTCCCACTTACAGGTAGGAATTTGGATCTCTTGTAGTAAGCCACCAGGCTTTTGATGTTCCGCCTTCACTTGTTGGCAGTTTGGACACTTAGCAACAAATTCTGCTATGTCCTTCTTCAAACCTTCCCACCAATATATTTCTCGAAGGTCATGATACATCTTAGTAGAACCCGGATGGATGGAATAGTGGGATCCATGGGCTTCTTCAAGGATCCGATACCTCAATCCATCAACATCAGGAACACATAACCTCCCTTGGTACGTCAACACACCATCTCCTCCTAAGGAGAAAGACTCATTCATCTTGCCAAGAACAGATTCCTTCAACTCCATCAATAGTTGATCAAGGTGTTGTTTGGACTTCACCTCAACCACCAATGATGATTCAGAGCTATGATGAACCGTGGCACCTCCATTTAGAGAACTCTCTAAACGAACACCCAATCTAGTCAAACTATGAACATCTTTCACTAATTCTTTCTTGTCTTCATCAAAATGAGACACACTACCCATAGTCAAACGGCTTAGAGCATCCGCCACCACATTGGCCTTGCCGGGGTGATATAGGACACTCATATCATAATCCTTCAACAATTCCAACCACCTTCTTTGTCGGAGATTCAACTCTTTTTGAGTAAACACATATTGAAGACTCTTATGATCGGTGAAAACATCCACATGAACACCATACAAGTAATGTCTCCACATTTTTAAAGCAAACACTACGGCCGCTAATTCAAGGTCATGAGTGGGGTAATTTCTCTCATGAACCTTAAGTTGCCGTGAAGCATAGGCAATCACCTTCCCATTTTGCATAAGCACACACCCCAAACCTATGCGGGATGCATCACAATACACAACGAACCCTTTAGAACCTTCCGGTAAAGTTAATACCGGAGCTGAAGTAAGCCTATCTTTCAACAGTTGGAAACTCTTCTCGCAGGCCTCCGACCACTCAAACTTTTTACCCTTTTGAGTTAATGAAGTCAATGGAGATGCAATGGATGAAAAACCTTCTACAAACCTTCGATAATAGCCTGCTAAACCCAAGAAACTCCTAATGTCAGTTGGGGTCAAGGGTCTAGGCCAGTTTCTTACCGCATCAGTTTTCCTTGGGTCTACCTCAACTCCCTCACTAGAGATGATGTGCCCAAGAAACGCTACCGACCTCAACCAAAACTCACACTTGCTATACTTGGCGAACAATTTATGCTCTTTAAGGGTTTGCAATACTACCCTTAGATGACTCATGTGATCAACCTCATTCTTCGAATACACCAAGATATCATCGATAAATACAATAACAAATGCATCAAGGTAACTTCGAAACACTCTATTCATTAGGTCCATGAACACCGCCGGAGCATTTGTGAGACCAAAGGACATAACCACGAACTCATAATGCCCATACCTAGTCCGAAAGGCCGTCTTTGGAATATCTTCATTTCTCACCCTAAGTTGGTGATACCCTGACCTCAAGTCAATTTTGGAGAAGTAACTCGCTCCTTGGAGTTGATCAAATAAATCATCAATCCGAGGAAGAGGATACTTGTTCTTGATAGTAACCTTGTTGAGTTGGCGGTAGTCAATACACATTCTCAAGGACCCATCCTTCTTTTTCACGAACAAAACCGGAGCACCCCATGGAGAAATGCTAGGCCTTATAAAGACCTTGTCTAGCAAATATTTAAGTTGTGCCTTCAACTCCTTTAACTCGGCCGGCCATTCTATAAGGAGGAATAGAGATAGGGTTTGTTTCCGGTAGCAAATCAATACCGAAATCGATTTCCCGTTCGGGAGGAATGCCGGGAAGGTCATCAGGAAAGACATCCGTAAATTCACTCACCACGGGGACCGACTCAATAGGAGGAACTTTGGAATTGACTTCTTGGACTCTCACAATATGATAAAGACACCCTTTTGAGATCATTTTACACGCTTTTAGACATGATATGAAACAACCTCTAGGAAGAGAATTTTCACCCTTCCACTCGATAACAGGTTCATTAGGGAAACTAAATCTCACAACTCTAGTTCTACAATCAATAGAAGCGAAACTAGCATGCAACCAATCCATACCTAAAATGACATCAAAATCAAGCATGTGTAGTTCAACTAAATCAACATGAGAAACTCTATGGGGTATAGAAATAGGACAATTTCGATAGACTCTTTTTGCTACAACCGACTCACCCACTGGAGTAGACACTACAAAAGGTTCATGCAAATCATCGGGTAAAGTACTAAACTTCTTAGCTACTAAGGGAGTAACGAAAGACAAAGTAGCACCCGGATCAAGTAATGCATACACATCAATAGCAAAGATTTGTAACATACCAGTCATCACATCGGAAGAGGACTCTTGGTCATCTCTCGAACGAAGAGCATAAAAATGGTTCTTCTTAGGAGCCTCACTTGCTTGCTTTTGAACATTCCTTTCTCGGTTCCTTCTGTTAGGGCAGTCCCTAGATTTTTTATCACTCTTTTCACAACTAAAGCAATTCCCCGTTCCGATCAAGCATTCACCATAATGTTCCTTTCCACACTTAGCACAAGTAGGTTTCTCATTAGATGAGTTTCCACCATCTCCCTTTGCAACTTTTAGTCTAGGGGCTTTAGAATCCCTAGTCTTGGGAAATTTGGATGGAACTTGATTTGAGAACCTCTTCTTAAATCTAGGCTTGTCTTGAATTCCAAACCTATCTTTAGTAGTTCCATTCTCAAAAGACCTTGTCCTTCTTAAGTCCTTATCCTTATCCTTCCTTTTTGCTCTAGCCTCCTCAACCCTTTTTGCATGCACCATGAGACGACCAATATTCATGTTATCATGAAGCATAGCCGATTGACATTCTTCTTGCAAATCATCCGACACACCTGTCATGAATCGACTCATCTCGTCTCTAGGATCGGAGACCAAGAAAGGAGCATACTTAGCCAATTGAATGAACTTCAAAGAGTACTCATGAACACTCATTTCTCCTTGGCGGAGATTGATAAACTCCACCACCTTAGTTTCTC
The DNA here is from genome assembly GCA_022817965.1 of Solanum lycopersicoides. Classification (NCBI taxonomy): domain Eukaryota; kingdom Viridiplantae; phylum Streptophyta; class Magnoliopsida; order Solanales; family Solanaceae; genus Solanum; species Solanum lycopersicoides. The sequence continues at coordinate 61,235,528 of CM040621.1, read as the reverse complement.
TCATCTCTCTAGGGAAGAACCGATCAAGGAAAGCCCTTTTGAACAACTCCCAAGTCACTGGCCCACTTTGAAGTGGCCTATTGTCTTCCATTGCACATGCCATGTCTGAGCCACATCCTTGAGTTGGTATGAGGCCAACTAGGCATTCTCACTAGAAGACAACCCCATAGCACACAAAATCTTATAAACCTCATCAATGAATTCTTGAGGGTGTTCATCAACCTTAGACCCATAGAAGATAGGAGGATTCATTCGGGTGAAGTCTCTAAGTCGGGAAGCCATTGTTTGCTCATGAACTCTAGGTGCCAAATCCCTATTAACTTGGGCAGTCATGGCTTGGGCTTGCACCATTGCGGCTTGAGCTTGAGTAGTCATGGCTTGAGCCATTTGAGCAAGAATAGCCCTCATCTTAGCCTTTTCCATAGGTGGAGGATCAACGGGAACCTGATCATCAACAGCAATCTCTTCAAGAGGAGGAACTGGATCACCACGGGGAGGGATTCCCACAGCAGAAATCTCCTCCTCAAGTCTTCTGGCTGCATTCCTTCTAGTATTAATTTCCTATAACCAAAACACAAGGTTTAGGCAAATACATATACGAAGTACATTCTGGAGGCACGATATGGATTTCCAACAATGAGAGTGATTCCTAAGTATCTAATAAGTTCATATTCATAAGTGTGGCGCGCTTCACAATTATGAATACAAACCTATATAACGTGGTTGAGAGAGACGTTAACATCAAGGATATTCAACCTCATGCTCTGATACCAAGTTTATCACATCCGGGCTTACACCCTAGACGTAACCGGCGTCGGCGTCCTCTCCGAGGACTAAGACAATCATCTTAGCCTCGTCATAGCATTCATCGATTAAAAATGTGAAGGAATTTAAAACTTTTTATATATAACTACTCAGATGTTTACATAGACCTCTACATACACATAATCGTATTTATAGCAAGTATACATAGACTTGTTCGTATACGAAGATTACGTAGTCTTCTACTTTTATTTCACCCATTTATATGGTAAAGAATAATAGTCATAAAAGTCGTCTCATCTCATAAACCATCTATCAAGACAATAAATCTGGGGCATAGCCCTACATCAATACAAGAAGCCACATATAGGCTATATACAACATCGTCTCAAACGAATAATAGATTCAATACAGAATTAGAGTAACTAAGAAACATAAAAGTAAGATGTCGGAAAAGCCCTTGGGAGAGTGAGGACCTACCACTTGGATGGTAAGATATCCAAGTCTTCCTTTCCAGCAATTCGGAGCAAGTTCAACGACCCGAACCTAAAATGTTTGTGAAAAAGGGAAAGAAATAGGGTTAGTACTCCACATGTACTAAGTATGGAACCATGTATACAATTACCAATCAAATATACTTAGAAAGGGATATTTAAGACAAATCATTATAAAACATATACAAGTGAATCATAGGCAAAGCAAAGCATACTAACTACAACCTTCATAAAGTCACAAGTGCAATGATCAAGTAAATTCCCATGATTCTTACTTAATCAAGTAACCTATCAAGACTACAATTAGCAATTAACCTTACCTAACATACTCTCCCATTTCATGAAAACATTCTTCTTCAATCAAAGCAACAACCTTATACTCATAAGAATGTTATTCAATGTACAAAGTTATTAACATTACATCGCTACTTTGAATACATAACATTGACCTCTCAAAGCTCCGATCAAGGCAAACTAGTGCAAGGCTTAAGTAGAGTCCCATACCCCTACCTAAGCTATAGCCAAACCCTTCAAGTTACTTCGATTAGTCTATATCTTACTCATTCATTTTAGTTTAGGGAAACCTTGCCTTAACCGACATAGACCACATGAGCAAATGTCGATCCGTTGTCATGAAACCTTATGCCGATGGAAGGTGGTCTACCGGCCAAAGTAGAACCTAACATAAACGTAGCTATCTAGGTTGATCCACTAGCTAGTATCCTATGGTGGCAACATAGTTCAAGAACTAAGAGGTAGATATCCCTATTCATACCATTAGGTAAAGTGGGCCGCTCCTCATGGGAATCCCTTAAATGACATGTCCCATAAACAAGGGAGTTAACATCACATGGGCAACTTTAGGATGATTCTTTTCTTCTATGGATAAGTCATCACCTCCCATTGTCAAGTTCGCTCGGTGCTAAGCTAAGTCCCCATTTAGAGAAGTATTTAATACTTTATTAATCTTCTCAATTAGTTTAGATAATAGGGTCAAACCCTTGTATATTCATCATCATAGCTCAATAAGAATTGTATGAGAAATAATCCTTTCATTAACAATTCATATAGGTGAAGTTAGCCCTTACACATCTCATCACAATGGGGCACATCTTTACATAACAACTTCCCTATATCATGTATTCTTAGGCAGTCTCACAACCAACCTAAACATTTAAATTCAATAATCATACCAACCTTTCACCTTAAGCAAGGTATACTTCAACACACATTATCACTTGATGAAAATTAATCACCATTTGAAGCAAGGATTAGGATAATGAAGACTTACCAATACTTCTCCATAGTTCACCAATAAAAGGGCCTTACCATCAACCCATAGACTAACCCAATTTGGGTCATCACATCAATGTAATTCAATAGTCAACATAAGAACTAATTTAATATAAGCACTATACCATAATGCAATACTACATCAAAGCTTGGTAACATGATATCAAAGTCTATCTTTTTACCCTAGATTCGATACTCAAGAAATAGGCAAGAAGAACTTCAATTCACCATAATAATTCATGATCGATGCAATAACAATCATTAAAGATGATTTAAACAAGAACTAGATCAATTACTTCCCAGTCCCCAATGATCTTCCCAAGCTATTCTCCAATGGAGTCTTCCAATAAAGAGAGAAAGTAGAGAGAAGGAAGAGAGTTTTGTTTGGAGAATTGTCATTAGGTTAATGTAGGTTGGGGTATTTATAGTGGGGTCTTAAGTCACTTAATTAGTCTTCCCTTAATCCCCTAATTAACCCTAAGACACTTAATAAAATAATTAACTAAATCTTAAATCCTTGAAAACACTACAGGCCCTCCACGACGACTCCCCGTCGATGAGCCGTCGTGGGCGAGACGGACAGGCCCCCCTCCGTCCTGCACGTCCGTCGCGTTGGTCAGAGACTGTGCAGGCGGAGGCTTTCTTCCCAGCAGCTAAGGCTGGCACGACGGTGGCCTCGACGCCCCATCGCGCCTGTGACGCCCGTCATAGGGTCCGTCGTGGCCTACTGTCTCAAGGGTCCTCCTTGAGGTCCCTTAGTTGATCCTCGGGGAGTCGTACCCTGACTTTTCCAACATGAAACCATCCCACACTATGTGTTACAAATTTTTACTAAATTCCGACTCTTTAACTTGGTTAAACTAAAAGGACATTCTAGCCCTCTTATGAACCAACTTACCGGACGTTATGAACGTTTTGGTTCCAAAACACTTCAATGACTCCATATATGCCTAATTTGGCTAGTAACAATGGTTTTAGACCTTAAGGATCCTATTTAAGTCTTATAACATGACCTTGGGATTTCAAAATGTTACAACTATGTTGCCAACATAGGGGCACCTAGCTAGTGGATGTCACCCACTAAAGTTCGGTTTCACCTTGGCCAGTGATTCCACCTCTTTTCGGTGTGGGGGAGACACCAGATTTCATGTTTAGCTCACATGATCTATGTCGGTTATAGCTCAGGACAAGCATCTAGTTCACTACCGCTGTGAACCCCCCTTACGGTGTGGGGAAGACATCGACACGGTTCACCTTAGCCGGCGAACCCCCTTTGCGGTGTGGGGAAGACACAGAGCTTGGTTCACTTTAATCGGTGAATCACCCATTTTCGGTGTGGGGGAGACACTATATTTCATGTAGCTCGCATGATCTACTTCCGTTAATTCAAAGAGAATTCTTTAAGAGAGTAAGAAAGAATAAAGTAGCATGTTCAAAGTGAACAATCTAGTAAAGAAGTAGAATCATAAGTTCATAGTGAACTAACCAAAGTAAGAGCTGAATGAACATTAAGCACTAGCGTTTGATAGACATAACAAGTTAGGGTAGCAAATAATGGAGCGTGGATTATGTCCCAAGAGCTATATATTATGTAAATAATCAAATAAGGGGCATAGCCAATAAAGATTGGCTTATAATATATTTATCCACATTCAACTTGGGTTAGAAGATAATTAATTGTAAGTAATGTAGCCAATCATGTCCTTAGTCTTGTGAGTTGCTTACTCGATTAATTGTAGGTATGGGACTACAATGAACCATTGCACTTGTAAGTAAAACATAAGATCAAAGGAGATCATTGAACTACACACTAGAAAGAAGAAAAGACAGACAAATAATCTAAGTGTGAGAATGGCCACTCGCGGCCTAAGAGTAAAATTATAAATTTGTGCTTAAGTTGTTCTAAAATTATGTTCATGATTCCAAGGTCATATGTTCATATAGAAAACAAGTTGTGTGCCTTAATTGCATGAGAACATGTCATATACATATCATAAATCAAGATTACCGATTTAAGTAAGAAAGTACGTTTTGACCGTGATTGACATGTTGTATAGGAAGAGCTTTCCTTGTTCATGCATAGTATCTTATGTGTTATGTGCATACACCCATACTTAGTACAAGTGTGTACTAACCCCATAAATATTTACTATTTTTATAGACGCAGGTTCTCAAGAAAGTTGAAGTTCGACGAAGCGGTTTGGAATAGCGATCTCCAGACTTTGGTAGGTCCTCTTGAGTTTGAGGATGCTACACTTTATTATTCTAGAGTAGTACGTTAGATTTAGCTAGTGACTACTGTCCCTAGCATTTTCTTTCAAGTATTTATTCAAAGCGTTGTAATAAGGCCAATTGGCAAAATATTACTATTATTATTACGATAATTTATTTCATTTATTTAATCTATCGATAGATGGTTGTTGAGTTTGAGCTATTAGAATATCACTCTTATGCAATGCTATATGAATTCTATGTACACTTCTCTAAGTATTAAAAAGTTTTAAATTTTCCGCAAATTTAACTATATGATTGTGATTAAAGCTAAGAAGAGGCTTGTCTGTGACCTCTGAGAGGTTAACGACGCCGGTTGCGGTTCGGATTTCGTAATCCAGGTCATGACAAACTTGGTATCAGAGCATGAGGTTAAATTACCTAGGAACTAAGGCTCAACAAAACCACGTTGCGTAGTTTCTAACTTATGGTTGTGAAGTGCACCACAATCATGATTTAGAGACTCTGTGATGTTAGGAATTTTCCCTTCTTCTACTCTTTATCGTGCTTTCTAGAGCTTCGACATTTTGTGTCATTCTAGTATCTAACTTCCTTCTTGTGTATACTTGTAGAAAATGAACACAAGAAGAAACGCCAACACAAGAGTCGAAGAAGCCGCTGCTAGAGGCAATCAAGCTCCTCCTCAAGCCCCAGCCGCTGAAAAACAAGTGCCCGCCAACTTAGTTGGGATGAAGATGAAGAAGTTAGGGCGGCACTGCTTCAGATGGCCCAAGCCATTACTGTGCAAGCACAGGCGATCATGGCCCAAGCCGCAAGAGAGTGTGCTCCCAGAGAGAATCCGCATGTTAGCACTATGGCTAGTAGGTTGAGGGATTTTACTAGGATGAATCCTCCCGTCTACTATGGGTCCAAAACCAATGAGGATCCTCAAGAGTTTGTGGATGAGGTTAATAAGATTTTATGTGCCATGGGTGTTAATGAAGAGGAAAAGGCTGAGTTGGCTACTTACCAACTAAAAGATGTCGCTCAGGTGTGGCACAGGATGTGGGGAGATGGTCGAACACCTAGGGAAGTCCCATCACTTGGGACGTTCTCAAAACTGCATTCCTGGAGAGGTTCTTTTCAGAGAACAGAGAGAGTCTAAGGTCGAGGAATTCATCAACTTACGACAATGAGGTATGTCGGTTAGGGAATACTATTTGAACTTTGTTAAGCTTTCCAAATATGCTTCTTCTCTTGTGGCCAATAGTAGGGATGAGATGAGCATATTTGTGACTGGTGTGTCGGAGGATTTAGAAGAAGAATGTCGGGCAGCGATCTTGCACAATAATATGGACCTTGGTAGGTTGATGGTCCATGCACAACAAGTTGAGGAAAACCGTCGTAGAAAGAGAAGCCGAGAGAGCAAAAAATTGAGGCCCTCGGATCAGTCCAGTTTGAACTATGGTAAGAATTCGATTGGAGTTCGGGATAAGCCCAAGCTCAAGAAGGGGCACAAACGCTCAAGTAATTATACTCCTTCAAAAAATACTAATTCCAAGAAGGTCAATTAGAAAAATAACCAGGTTGACCGAAGAGAGTGTGGTAAGTGTGGTCGTGTGCATAAAGGTGAGTGCATGGTAGGTTTCAATTGATGCTACGGGTGCGGTAAGAGTGGGCACGTAGTTAGGGACTGCCCAAACGTTAAGAATCTGGCCAAGGCAGATGCTCAGCCTCGGCCTAATCCCAATGCAGTAGCCGAACCTCCTAAGAGAAACCGATTCTACGCGTTGAAAGGAAGAGAGGAGCAAGAGAAGTCCACGGATGTGGTTACTGGTAACTTGCTTGTCTTTTCTTTTCCTGTTTATGCATTATTGGATCCAGGATCTCCTTATCTTTTCTTACTCCTTTAGTAGTTAGTAAATTTGACTTGCTTCCTGAGATTCTGTATGAGCCATTGTTAGTGAGTACTGCTATAGGGGACAGTGTTAGGGCCGAGAGAGTCTATAGAAATTGCCCAATAATTGTTCCCAATAAAGTTACTCATGCTGATCTAATAGAATTAACCATGTTTGATTTTGATATAATTTTGGGTATGGATTGTCTTCATAAATGCTATGCTACTATAGATTGTCGAAATAGGGTTGTAAGTTTTCAGTTTCCCAACGAGTTAGAGTTAAAATGGAAAGGGCGTGGTTCAAATCCAACAAGCCAAATAGTTTCCAATCTTAAAGCAAATAAGATGATATCTAAGGGATACTTATGCCACTTAGTTAGAGTCAAAGACTTAAAACAAGAAGTCCCTTCCATAGACTTTGTTTCCGTAGTTAATGAGTTTCAAGATGTCTTTCCAGAGTATTTACCATGGACCCCTCCCGAATGTGAGATTGATTTCGGTGTTGACTTAGATCCCAACACCAAACCGATTTCAATCCCACCTTATAGAATGGCCCAAGCGGAACTTAAAGAGTTGAAGTTGCAGTTAAAAGATTTACTTGATAAGGGCTTCATCCACCGAGCATATCCAATGGGGCGCTCTAGTGTTGTTCGTTAAGAAAAAGGATGGAAATCTTAGAATGTGTATCGATTATCGGCAACTCAACAAAGTCACTATAAAGAACAAATATCCTCTTCCCAGAATCGATGATCTTTTTTTATCAACTTCAAGGTTCAAGGTTCTTTTCTAAGATAGATCTTCGGTCGGGTTATCACCAATTAAGGGTAAGACAAGAGGACGTTCCTAAGACTGCCTTCCGAACTAGATATGGCCATTACGAGTTTCTTATCATGTCATGTGGTCTCACTAACGCACTAGCCGCGTTTATGGACCTTATGAATAGAGTCTTCCGTGAATATCTTTATTCTTTCGTCATTGTATTCATAGATGACATCCTCATATACTCAAAGTCCAGAGAAGAGAATGAACAACATTTGAGAATGACATTGCAAGTACTCAGAGAACATCAGTTGTATGTGAAGTTTAGTAAATGTGAGTTTTGGTTGAGATCGGTGACTTTGCTTGGTCATGTGGTGATCGATCAAGGTGTTGAAGTGGATCCGAAAAAGATAGAAGCAGTGAAGAATTGGCCGAGACCCCTTACCCCTACTGATATTCGAAGTTTCTTGGGTTTGGCTAATTATTATCGACGGTTTATGGAGGGCTTTTCCGCGATTGCTGCTCCTTTGACCGCGTTGACATAGAAGAAAGCGAAGTTTGAGTTGTCTGAAAAGTGTGAAAAGAGTTTCCAAGAACTTAAAGACCGACTCACTTCGGCCCCAGTCCTCACGTTGCCGAGAAGTGGTGAAGGGTATGTGGTTTATTGTGATGCTTCCCAAGTAGGTTTGGGATGTGCTCTTATGCAAGATGGTAAGGTGATTGCGTATGCATCAAGGCAATTGAAAGTCTACGAGAATAATTACCCTACTCACGACCTTGAACTAGTCGCGGTTGTCTTTGCGTTGAAGCTTTGGAGACACTACTTATATGGTGTATATGTTGAAGTATTTACTGACCATAAAAGTCTTCAATACATTTTTACGCAAAGAAAATTAAACCTTCGTCAGAGAAGATGGCTAGAATTGCTAAAAGATTATGGCATGAGTGTTCACTATCATCCGGGTAAGGCCAACGTAGTGGCGGATGCATTAAGCCGATTGAGCATGGGCAGCGTGTCTCACATCGAAGATGAGAAGAAAGAGTTGGTTAAAGATGTACACCGATTAGCAAGGTTAGGTGTACGACTAGTAGATGCACCAGATGGGGGTGTTACGGTCCATTCAAGTTACGAATCCTCATTTGTGGTAGATGTTAAAGCCACGCAACATCTCGATGCGGTACTCATGTAGTTGAAAGATTCGGTGTTGGGTAAGATGAATGAATCATTATCCCTACGGGGAGATGGTGTACTTAGGTACCAAGGAAGATTGTGTGTACCAACTATTGATGCTTTGAGGCCAAATATTATCGCAGAGGCTCATGGTTCTAAGTATTCCATTCATCCAGGTTCCACCAAGATGTATCATGATCTAAAGGAAATTTATTGGTGGGAATGTATGAAGCGAGACATCTCTAAGTGTGTAGAAGAGTGTCCCAATTGCCAACAAGTCAAGGCCGAACACCTTAAGCCTGGGGTCTTACTCAAACGATCGATATTCCAACGTGGAAGTGGGAGGCCATTAATATGGATTTCGTGGTTGGTTTGCCGAGGACCAGAAAGATGCACGATTCCATTTGGGTCATTGTTGACCGAATGACCAAGTCCGCACACTTCATCCCCGCGAAGTCCACTTACCGAGCCGAGGACTATGACAAACTCTATATTGATGAGATCGTGATATGGCATGGGATTCCTTTGTCTATCATTTCGGATAGGGGAGCCAATTCACTTCGCATTTTTTGAGATTTTTCAAAAGAGTTTGGGTACACAAGTAAAGCTTAGCACCGCTTTTCACCCTCAAACGGATGGACAAGCAGAACGCACCATCCAAACCCTTGAAGACATGTTGAGAGCATGTGTTATGGACTTCAAGGGGAGTTGGGACGATCTCTTGCCCCTAATCGAGTTCTCTTATAATAATAGCTACCATTCCATATTGGGATGACACCTTTCGAAGCATTGTATGGTAGACGATGTAGATCCCCCGTTGGATGGTTTGAAGTGGAAATTGCCATCCTTGGTCCCGAAATCGTACATGAGGCTTTGGAAAAGGTGAGAATGATTCGAGATAGGTTTTCTACTGCCTATAGTCGTCAAAAATCATACGCGGATAATTGAAAGAGAGATCTTGAATTTGAAGTAAGTGATCAAGTATACCTCAAGATATTACCCATGAAAGAGGTGATGCATTTCGGTAAGAAGGGGAAATTGAGTCCGAGGTATATTGGTCCGTATGAGATCTTGCAACGAGTAGGAAATGTTGCTTACGAACTAAAATTATCGAACGACTTGTCTTCTGTTCATCCAGTGTTTCACGTTTCGATGCTTAAGAAGTGTCTAGGCGATCCCACGTCCATTCTACCCGTCGAAGGGTTAGGAGTCGATGAGAACCTTTCTTACGAAGAGGTTCCCATTGCAATCTTAGATCGTCAAGTGAAGCGACTAGGAACAAGGAGGTTCTCACCGTGAAAGTGTTATGGAGGAACCACCTTGTTGAGGGAGTGACATGGGAGGCCGAGGCCGATATGAGATCTCGTTACCCTCACTTATTCTGTTCTTGAGGTTAGATAAACGTTTCCTAAGTCCAATTTCGTTAATACAACTCAAAATCTTAGTGCATTAGGTGGTTTTTGGTGTTCTACCTCCATAACTGTGTGTTTTATACTTGCAATATATGAGTTACTATGAGTTCATGCTTGCTTTCATGTTGCTATTTTTGTATAGCTTTTACGTGAAGTTATGTTGCATGAGTGTGATATGCATTTAGTTAAAGTAGAATTGAGAAGAAAGTTCCTCGATCTTAAATAAGAAGCTTCAGATAAGCGTAGAGTATGTTCATCATTCAGAGTAAGTTGTGAATCAGACATTCACAAAGATAAAGTTCTAGTATGTTATGTGTTTTTCGGAAATACCCTCTTTTTGTTTAAAAAATAAGTAGTGTCATTTGGGGACGAATGTTCCTAAGGGGGGATAATGTAACATTCTGGAAAATTACATGTCTAGTGAAGAGCCCAATAGGTCTTTAAGAATGCGTATTGGGGGTACATAGGCATACCAATGCCAATATTGAGAAATATTGGGCATAGTATAGAAAATTGGCTAAGGGGTGTTAGATAATTTCTATATAATACCCAAATAAGTAAAATATATTCCAAGCTTGTTTAGAAATTGTACCTGCAAAGAAAACCCTAAGCTAAAATTCAATCACCATATATAGCAATGTGTTAGGTACTAGACATCCAAGTGTCAAGACTAGTACCCTAGTACTAACCATTTAAAATGATCATGTAGAGTAAGCAGTGCCCAAGGACATAGTGAGGATCCTTGGGGACAATAAGTAAATATTCCAAATGAACCTTCGAAATAGTTAATTGGGAAAGTACACACAACACATGTGCAAGCACATGTGCAAACCGGCCGATGGGGACCACCCTAACAATTTCGGTTAGGGTGGTTGGGGGAACAGACGCACATCCGGGTCCAACCGCGTGGGACCAGACTCCCTAACCTGACCTAGACCCTAACTAACTAACCTAACTAACTAACTAACCTAGGACCAACCAAGAACGACCAGCCAAGGGACCCGACAACCTAGGACCTTGTCGGGTGACACCTAACTAACCTAACTAACTTAGGGACAACCTAGTACCTAACCTAGGATGGTCCAAAGGGTTGGTTATGGTCCTAACAACTTAGGGGTATTTTAGTAATTACCCTAGACTACTTAATTAATTAATTTAGCAACATAATTAATTAAATTAATTAGACAAAACCGAAACCACAAGGATAGACCCAAAAATCGGTTAAGTCAAAGAGTTCTCTAATTCTAGTCAATCTAGGAAGGGCGTTTTGGTAATTAGCTACTTAAGCTATTTTGGTTAAGTATATAATCTAAGTTGACTTAGTTAACAATAAGTTCTAAAAAATATTGAGACCTAAATTGACCACCGTTATTGCCCAACGTAAGAACAAGAGAAGACTGTGACCGAAACCCTAGACGCTAGCAAGAACGCTCCAAGGTTTTTCGTGCAGAGTTCGTAGAGATCTTCGTAGATTTAATTCTACAGCAAGGTATGGGTTTTATCTCCTGGAATTATTTCTCCAAGAGTCTTTTCAAACGTTTTTACTTCAAGAATATCGAAACTAGGGTTGTTCCCAATGATACGCATGTTCATATCTCTAGTTCTCCCGATTTCCAATTCTTATAGTAAAGTAGTATGATTCTCGGTGCATTATTGATTGTATGTGGTGTTAACTGATCATGTATGTATGTTTGAAGTGATTTATATGTCAAGTGAAATATACATGTTAGATTTGCATACTTAGGGTGTTATTTACATGAACGTTGAATGTTATAATGCCTACTTGTGTTTCGAGAATATGAGATTTTTATGAGTATTCGTTGAATTGTTTATATGTTAATTAAAGGTTGAAAGTTGACTTGTTTAACATGTTAGATTATTATATTCTATTCATGAATGATTGAATTGCCTTGTGATAATATCAAGTTTGATTTTGTGACAACAAATTGGCTAGCACTACTAAATTCAAAAGATGCAAAGTGATCTCAATCTCAATTCAATAAGCACATAAAATAGGGTATGCCAATCAATGGGACAAGTCCCAACATACCCTGTCCACACGAACTTGTGAACGCAATAACATCTTACAAAGAATCAATAATCATCATAAAGAATGATATAAGGTTAGTAAGTGACGTGAACAAGTTAAGGTGAGTAAATAAATAACTAAAGCTTAAGTTATGAAATTGACCTAATATAGAGTGGTAGAAAGAAGTGTGACGAGTCTCAAGAACACTTAATCGTTGTAACAACCCTAAAAATTAATAAGATAAATGCTTAAGGTGTCAAGAATGCTTGCGATTAGACCAAGGTTCACACGGATTGATACGCGTAGAACCAGACCTCAGAACCCTTACTACGTCCAAGCCAACTAACTTGGGGAGTTAGTTGAGCTTGGAAAGGTTGGAACCAACCAAGTAAGGCTCTTGAAAACGAAGATTTAATCGAATGAGTCTTTACCGGACTTAAAAAGAAGAAATCTTAAGTTTTGAGGGTCTAAAGGTAAAATGGTCTTTTACCAGGCTAAGGGTAATATCGTAATTACCCTAAATATATAATTAATTAATTATTTAATAAGATGGAGGGTCAATTTGGGGAGAGAGAGCCGAAATTGAGCTCTTGAAGTGGAGTCTTGCTCCACCCGGGTTCGAACCTAGGTGGAAGCAATGATTTAAATTGTTTTTATTTAAGATTGATAAATTAATTTAATTAATGAATATTTATTAGCTGATTTAAGAAAAAGAAAAATCAGATTTTAAATATTAAGGAGAGTCCTAAATTGACTAAGTCATCCTCTAATCCTAAATAACTTCACACGTTTCACTCTCTCACGTCTATCACCTCTTCACGCTCAAAATCTCTTTTTCACGTTTGCTCTCTGCCAAATTAACGTGAAGAACTGAAAATACATCAAGAGTTCTTCACACTTGAAGAACTCACATGAAATTTTAAGAAAAACAAAGCAACCAAAACGTTAAGGCAAAGAGAACTTGTCCGTCGAGTGGTGTGGACGTTGAGGAAGCTTGGACTGATTTTGGAGAGGGTTTTGGGCAGCAACTTCATGTTTGAACAAGCAAATTAAGGTATGGGTTTCTTCACTCTTGGTCCCTTTCCCAAGAGACCCCTTAAGATTCAAGAGATTCACTCCGAAAACTAGGGTTGTTCCCCGTTGCATGTCCTTGTCACTAGCTCCCAATGATTCATAGGTTGGGTTTTGTTTGCTGGTAGATTTAGGTATGTGTGGTGTTTTTGTATTGAATGTGAATATGTTTATGTACGTGAAATAACGAAAATGACAAGCAATGTGTGATCGAAAAAAATGATGTGTGTGTGCACGTTGGCAGTGAACTTTGGCAGTGAACTTACTCACTGTTGGAAGTATGAATTAACATGTTTAATCTTTGTATTTTACGTGTAAAATTGTACACAATGTGATGTTCATTGTAATGAAATATGGTAGATTGAATAACAATCTTTTAGCCAAATAAATCTATGAAAGATGCTCCTAAAAATGTGTTAAAATGATTTATGAATGCACCCTATGAATCATGTGAAAACGTTGATGAAAATGAGTTGAAAAATGACCAAAATTTCCAGCAACTATGTAATATTAAGTTAGACTAAAATTAATAAAGAAAATATGGAAATTAATACATTTTAAAGAGGTGAGGCCACCAGGATTCGAACCTGTGACCTCACCCTTTGGCTACTCGAATTCGTGAGAAAGGAAAAAGAAAAGGGGGCTGGGGGAATTGAAACTGGGTCTGCTAAGTTAGTAAGAAGAGAAAAGAATTAAAATAAATAAATGGGAGGCGTGGGAATCGAACCCACGACCTCCATGCAGCGAGTGAAAGAAGAGAAAAATAAAGAAAAGAAAATGTGAGGCGTGGGAATCGAACCCACGACCTCAAGGCTGGAAAGGAGAAGGCGAAATTAATTAAGAAAAAACAAAGTGAGGCTGTGGGGGCTCGATCCCACAACCTCACTGCCAAACGCCTAACTTAGAGGATTTTTAATTAAAAATAAAGATAGCAGGCTGTGTGGGTTCGAACCCACAACCTCACAGCCTAGAGAAATTAAAATTAAAATAAGGAGGCTGTGGGGGTTCGAACCCACAACCTCCCAATTTCCCAGCGAATATAAGCATAGAATAAAAGAGGTTGTGGGGGTTTGATCCCACAACCTCTTGGTTTAGGCGAAATTGGGCAAGGAGATATAAATGAAAAATAAAAAGGGGTTGTGGGGGTTCGAACCCACAACCCTTCGGCCAACTTAAGAAGAAAACCAACTAGAAAACTAATGATACAATGTGAATGTTGGGTCAATTTAGAGTCCCAATATCATGGAGATTAAAAATAAAATCAATGAAAAATGTAAATGTTATCCAAGTGATTCGAACTTGGTTTCCTTGCCCAAACTTCCGTATTGATACATAATTCATACGTGAACAAAATATCCAGAATAATGCCACCTACTTAGATCGAAATCAAGATCTTGGCATATATACAAGATACATAAGTCTTGTACTACATAATCTTAGGAATGTACGGATCACTTAACGAATTATGAATGAAGCCTCATGGCTTGTGTGTATAGACTCATAAGTCTAGCATACGTTTTAAACAAGTGAACCTAAGATGTATGTAATGAAATGATGTAACCCTAGAAGGGTTAAGTATGAGTGTAAAACACATTAAATGGCCTAGTTCATTGGCATACGATGAAAATGATTATTATGTAATGAAATGACGAAACCCTAGAAGGGTTAAGTAAGAGTGTGAAACACACAAATCGCCAAGTATATTAGTATATGATGAAATGAACATTCACGTAAAATGGGGTGAGTAATTATGAAGAGCAAATGTGCTAATGTTAATGAATGTCGTGACAACATGATATGAGGCTAATGTAAAAGATGAGAACAATCTCAAATGAGCCTAAGTATATGTTACCAAAACGTACTCACCTATGAGAGTGTAAAGTTAATGAAGAGACCAGTCTCTATGAACACTCTAATGAAAGTATTGAGATTAACACACTTAATACTAATGATGAGATGAGAAATCATCTAATGAGATATGATGTCCTCATACTAGAAGCCAGCTTCCATGACGTATGAGTTGAATGAAATGGAACTTTATACGGAGCACCGATGCACTAGCTATGAGCGGTGAAGCCTTCTTTATGGAAGGACGGAGGTTCACGTAACTCTCATGAGATGAGACTGTCCGGCTTGCCGGGTATGGGTCTCCTTATATCTCCTGGTCTTCGAACCTATACTGCCAATATAGGGATCTGGAGGGGTTAAATTCCCATGTACGTTAGCATGTTTTTGGGTCTCTTTGGCCGGTGATTCCACCTCTTTTTTTGATGTGGGGGAGACACTGGATTTCATGATGCTCACATGATCTATGTCGGTTAAAGTTAAAGTTCCCAATGAATGAATGAGGCCAGCCTCAAATGAAGCACATAATGAAATGAATGATACCAAAGGTGTTAGGATAGGATGATCAATAGGTGAGCTAGACTCAGGTAATGACATTTGGTTATTCTTGATCATTGTACAGCAAACCCAATGAAAGTCTTAAACTACACCCTAGGTATAGCTGGTGTTCATACTGGCCTATGAACGAAATGAAATGAAGTACGTATGAATGAATGAAGCAGACTCTGTGTTTGCTAATGAAGACTCCCTAATTGAGGTCCCATATGTTGAGCCCTCATTTTGGAAAGTCTTAATGTCAAATCCATGATTCCAAGGTCTCATGGCAATTGAATGAATGATATGAAAGAAGCTATGTGCTATATGTTATGTGCTATGATATGTGCTATGTGTATGATATTATGTGTTGTGTGCAATATGATAATTATGATGATGCATGTTACTATCATGGCATGAATTTCCTAATCCAAATTTGGAAAGCTCACTGACTTTCCTAATCCAAATTTGGAAGGTTTACTAACTTTCCTAATCTCAATTTGGCAAGTCCACTGACTTGACTTCCCATAATCATGTTGTTAGGAAAGAGCTATCTTTTCTCATGCATGTCCTTGGTGTGTGCTTGCATACACCCATACTTAGTACAAGTGTGTACTAACCCTATACAACTCTACAATTTTAGGTTCAGGCACAGGTGGACGCTAGAGCTACAGGTTGACGTTGAAGCTACCCGGACATCGAGCATTCATCCGGACTTGGTAGGTCCTCATGCATTTAGAGGATGCTGCCATTTATATTCTAGCTTAGTTTTAGAGTTGAGCTAGTGGAGCATGTTCCACTAGCGTTTCTTTCCTGTTTTATTCAGACACTGTATTGGAGCCATTTTGGCAAGTACATCTTTATTACTATATTACAGTATTTCTTTCATTTGATGATCTTAATATTAGATGGTTGATGGTGAACAATTATGTATTAATGAGAATGTTTAATAAGTAAGTTAAGAAACAAAAAATTTCAAATTTTCCGCAAAAATTAACCTAGATGAAGTAAGAATGACGTATGTAGGCTTGTCTGCGACCTCTGAGAGGTCAACGACACCGGTCTCGTCATGAGTCTAGATTCCGGTCGTGACAAAGTTGGTATCAGAGCACTAGGTTAAATTACGAGAATAATAAGTTCACATCAACCACATTGAGTAGTTTCTAAGTCATGGTAGTGAAGTGCACCAATATCCTGGATTAGAGACTGCATGATGCGTAGGAAAATTTCCCTTCTTCTGATATTATCATGCTTTTCCTAATGTCTGATTTCTTGGTGTTATGAGCGTGTCTAACATCAATTATTATTGTTTTCAGAGAATGAATACTAGAAGGAATGTTGGTCAGAGGAGAGGAGGAGCAGCTGGTGGGAACAATCAGGTTCCACCCCAGGCTCCAGCTGAAGGAGTGGATATGCCAGTTAACCCAGCTGGGTTGACTGATGCTGAGGTGAGGGCATCTCTGGCCCACATGGCAGGCCATTACGATGCAGGAACAGGCTATGACTGACCAGGTCAACCGGCAGGATGTTCAGAGGGAGAACCCACCTGTTAGTAGCATGGCTGACAGGCTGAGAGACTTCACGAGGATGAATCCTCCTATTTTCACAGGGTCCAAGACTTCAGAGGATCCCCAGGAGTTTGTGTAAGAAGTGCATAAGATTTTGGTGGCTATGGGGCCATAGATACTGAGAAGGCTGAGCTGGCTTCCTATCAGCTCAAGGATGTGGCACAAACTTGGTGCAAGATGTGGCAGGATAGCCGAGCTTTGGGCGGAGTTCCAGTCACTTGGGAGCTGTTTAAGACAGCCTTTCTGGAGAGATTCTTTCCAGAGAAATGAGGGAGGCCAAGGTTGAGGAGTTCATCAACCTTGAGCAGGGATCTATGACAATCAGGGAGTATTCCCTGAAGTTTGTTAAGCTATCCACGTATGCTACTTCCCTTGTGTCTAACAGCAGAGATGAGATGAGCAGGTTCCTCACAGGAATCAATGGAGATCTGGAGGAGGAGTGTCGGTCTGCGATGCTCCATATGATAATATGGACCTCTCTAGGTTGATGGTGCATGTCCGACAGGTAGAGGACAGCCGCAAAAAGAGGGGTATTCGTGATGTTAGGAGGCCTAAGCCTCAAGATCAGGAAAGTCCCAGCCATGGAGGCCACAGAAACAATTTTGGCGTCCGTGAGCAGCCCAGGATTAAGAAGGGACTCTCCCACAAAGGGGAGTCAAGTTCATCCAAGGGTCGCTATGATACGGATTCCGAGTCCAGAGTTAAGAGAAACAATGGAGTAGATACACCTCAGGAGAGACAACCTTGTAGGAAGTGTGGCAAACTGCATGGAGGAGAGTGTATGATGGGCTCTTACGCTTGTTACAGTTGTGGAAAACCAAGTCACATGGTGAAGGATTGTCCGAATAGGAGAAGTCAAGAACAAGAAGGAGAGAGTTCAGCCTAATGGTCCAAGTGAAGAGGCTCCAAGGAGGCAACGATTCTTCGCACTCAAGTCTAGGGGTGCAGGGGAAGGCACTTCTGATGAAGGCTTGGGTGCGTAGCCTTAATTAGTATTTCACATATTTGACTATGTATGGTGTTTATGCACTAGTATGAGGTTAATATGTTTGAGTCATCATGTTGATTGCTGATTTGTATGACTTATATGTTTACTTATGTTGTATGCTTTTCTGAGACTAGTTTAGGAAAGAATTCCTTAGTCTATTAATGTGAAGCTACTAGTAGGTTTCAAGGATGTGCATCATTATGTTAATATGTGAATCAGATATTCACCAATGGGAGTATTGAATTACCTATGTATGCGTACATTCTGTAGATGACTTACTTATTGTTAGTAAAGAGTAGTGTCATTCGGGGACGAATGTTCCTAAAGGGGGGATAATGTAACAACCCTAAAAATTAATAAGATAAATGCTTAAGGTATCAAGAATGCTTGCGATTAGACCAAGGTTCACACGGATTGATACGCATAGAACCAGACCTCAGAACCCTTACTACGGCCAAGCCAACTAACTTGGGGAGTTAGTTGAGCTTGGAAAGGTTGGAACCAACCAAGTAAGGCTCTCGAAAATGAATATGTAATCGAAGGAGTCTTTACCGGACTTACAAAGAAGAAATCTTAAGTTTTGAGAGTCTAGGGGTAAAATGGTCTTTTACCAGGATAAGGGTAATATCGTAATTACCCTAAATATATAATTAATTAATTATTTAATAAGATGAAGGGGCAATTTGGGGAGAGAGAGCCGAAATTGAGCTCTTGAAGTGGAGTCTTGCTCCACCCGGGTTCGAACCTAGGTAGAAGCAATGATTTAAATTGTTTTTATTTAAGATTGATAAATTAATTTAATTTATGAATATTTATTAGCTGATTTAAGAAAAAGGAAAATCAGATTTTAAATATTAAGGAGAGTCCTAAATTGACTAGTCATCCTCTAATCCTAAACAACTTCACACGTTTCACTGTCTCACATCTATCACCTCTTCACGCTCAAAAACTCTTTTTCACGTTTGCTCCCTGCCAAATTAATGTGAAGAACTGAAAATACATCAAGATTTCTTCACACTTGAAGAACTCACATGAAATTTTAAGAAAAACAAAGTAACCAAAACGTTAAGGCAAAGAGAAGTTGTCCGTCGAGTGGTGTGGACGTTGAGGAAGCTTGGACTGATTTTGGAGAGGGTTTTATGCAGCAACTTCACGTTTGAACAAGCAAATTAAGGTATGGGTTTCTTCACTCTTGGTCCCTTTCTCAAGAGACCCCTTAAGATTCAAGATATTCACTCCGAAAACTAGAGTTGTTCCCCGTTGCATGTCCTTGTCACTAGCTCCCAATGATTCGTAGGTTGGGTTTTGTTTGCTGGTAGATTTAGGTATGTGTGGTTTTTTTGTATTGAATGTGAATATGTTTATGTACGTGAAATCAGGAAAATGACAAGCAATGTGTGATCGAAAAAAATGATGTGTGTGTGCACGTTGGCAGTGAACTTACTCACTGTTGGAAATATGAATTAACATGTTTAATCTTTGTATTTTACGTGTAAAAATTGTACACAATGTGATGTTCATTGTAATGAAATATGGTTGATTGAATAACAATCTTTTAGCCAAATAAATCTATGAAAGATGCTCCTAAAAATGTGTTAAAATGATTTATGAATGCACCCTATGAATCATGTGAAAACGTTGATGAAAATGAGTTAAAAAATGACCAAAATTTCCAGCAACTATGTAATATTAATTTAGACTAAAGTTAATAAAGAAAATCTGGAAATTAATACATGTTAAAGAGGTGAGGCCACCAGGATTCGAACCTGTGACCTCACCCTTTGGCTACTGGAATTCGTGAGAAAGGAAAAAGAAAAGGGGGCTGGGGGAATCGAAACTGGGTCTGCTGGGTTAGTAAGAAGAGAACAAGAATTAAAATAAATAAATGGGAGGCGTGGGAATCGAACCTACGACCTCCATGCAGTGAGTGAAAGAAGAGAAAAATAAAGAAAAGAAAATGTGAGGCGTGGGAATCGAACCCACGACCTCAAGGCTGGAAAGGAGAAGGCGAAATTAATTAAGAAAAAACAAAGTGAGGCTGTGGGGGCTCGATCCCACAACCTCACTGCCAATTGCCTAACTTAGAGGGTTTTTAATTAAAAATAAATATAGGAGGCTGTGGGGGTTCGAACCCACAACCTCACAGCCTAGCGAAATTAAAATTAAAATAAGGAGGTTGTGGGGGTTCGAACCCACAACTACTAATTTCCTAGCGAATATAAGCATAAAATAAAAGAGGCTGTGGGGGTTTGATCCCACAACCTCTTGGTTTAGACGAAATTGGGCAAGGAGATATCAATGAAAAATAAAAAGGGGTTGTGGGGGTTCGAACCCACAACCCTTCGGCCAACTTAAGAAGAAAACCAAGTAGAAAACTAATGATACAATGTTAATGTTGGGGTTCAATTTAGAGTCCCAATATCATGGAGATTAAAAATAAAATCAATGAAAATTTAAATGTTATCCAAGTGATTCTAACTTGGGTTTCCTTGCCCAAACTTCCGTATTGATACATAAGTCATACGTGAACAAAATATCCAAGAATAATGCCACCTACTTAGATCGAAATCAAGATCTTGGCATATATACAAGATACATAAGTCTTGTAATACATAATCTTAGGAATGTATGAATCACTTAACGAATTATGAATGAAGCCTCATGGTTTGTGTGTATAGACTCAAAAGTCTAGCGAACGTTTTAAAGAAGTGAACCTAAGATTATGTAATGAAATGATGTAACCCTAGAAGGGTTAAGTATGAGTGTAAAACACACTAAATGGCCTAGTGCATTGGCATACGATGAAAATGATTATTATGTAATGAAATGACAAAACCCTAGAAGGGTTAAGTAAGAGCTTGAAACACACAAATGGCCAAGTATATTGGTATATGATAAAATGAACATTCACGTAAAATGGGGTGAGTAATTATGAAGAGCAAATGTGCTAATGTTAATGAATGTCGTGACAACATGATATGAGGCTAATGTAAAAGATGAGAACAATCTCACATGAGCCTAAGTATATGTTACCAAAATGTACTCACCTATGAGAGTGTAAAGTTAATGAAGAGACCAGTCTATATGAACACTCTAATGAAAGTATTGAGATTAACACACTTAATACTAATGATGAGATGAGAAATCATCTAATGAGTTATGATGTCCTCATACTAGAAGCCAGCTTCCATGACGTATGAGTTGAATGAAATGGAACTTTATACTAAGCACCGATAGACTAGCTATGAGCGGTGATGCCTTCTTTCGAGAAGGGCGGAGGTTCACGTAACTCTCATGAGATGAGACTGTCCGGCTTGCCGGGTATGGGTCTCCTTATATCTCCTGGTCTTCGAACCTATACTGCCAATATAGGGATCTGGAGGGGTTAAATTCCCATGTACGTTAGCATGTTTTTGGGTCTCTTTGGCCGGTGATTCCACCTCTTTTCGATGTGGGGGAGACACTGGATTTCATGATGCTCACATGATCTATGTCGGTTAAAGTTAAAGTTCCCAATGAATGAATGAGGTCAGCCTCAAATGAAGCACATAATGAAATGAATGATACCAAAGGTGTTAGGATAGGTTGATCAAGAGGTGAGCTAGACTCAGCAAATGACATTTGGTTACTCTTGATCATTGCACAGCAAACCCAATGAAAGTCTTAAACTACACCCTAGGTATAGCTGGTGTTCACACTGGCCTATGAACGAAATGAAATGAATTACGTATCAATGAATGAAGCAGACTCTGTGTTTGCTAATGAAGACTCCCTAATTGAGGTCCCATATGTTGAGCCCTCATTTTGGAAAGTCTTAATGTCAAATCCATGATTCCAAGGTCTCATGGCAATTGAATGAATGATATGAAAGAAGTTATGTGCTATATGTCATGTGCTATGATATGTGCTATGTGTATGATATTATGTGTTGTGTGCAATGTGATAATTATGATGATGCATGTTACTATCATCGCATGAATTTCCTAATCAAATTTGGAAAGCTCACTGACTTTCCTAATCCAAATTTGGAAGGTTCACTAACTTTCCTAATCTCAATTTGGCAAGTCCACTGACTTGACTTCCCATAATCATGTTGTTAGGAAAGAGCTATCTTTTCTCATGCATGTCCTTGGTGTGTGCTTGCATACACCCATACTTAGTACAAGTGTGTACTAACCCTATACAACTCTACAATTTTAGGTACAGGCACAGGTGGACGCTAGAGCTACAGGTTGACGCTGAAGCTACCCGGACATCGAGCATTATCCGGACTTGGTAGGTCCTCATGCATTTCAAAGATGCTTCCATTTATATTCTAGCTTAGTTTTAGAGTTGAGCTAGTGGAGCATGTTCCACTAGCTTTTCTTTCCTGTTTTATTCAGACATTGTCTTGGTGCCATTTTGGCAAGTACATCTTTATTACTATATTACAGTATTTCTTTCATTTGATGATCTTAATATTAGATGGTTGATGGTGAACAATTATGTATTAATGAGAATGTTTAATAAGTAAGTTAAGAAACAAAAAGTTTCAAATTTTCCGCAAAAATTAACCTAGATGAAGTAAGAATGACGTATGTAGGCTTGTCTGCGACCTCTGAGAGGTCAACGACGCCGGTCTCGTATGGAGTCTAGATTCTGGTCGTGATAATCGTTATGTAAAAAATACTCATATAAGAGCGTGCTAGAGTCTGTGAGACAAATCTCACTCGCACCATGACGATAAGTAAAGACTTAAGATCATAATCATCAAGTAAAGATAGGGATGACCAGTCATCCATAGAATAAGTAAACCTCATGACTAGAAGCAAGCTTCCATAATGTGTGAGTAAACTCTAAAAGATAAAAAGATAAAATCTGAGCTTAGCACCGATAGACTAGCAATGAGCTTGTGCCAGCACATGTAAGTCTCATGAGATGAGATCACCACCCTGGTATACTAGGGTCTCCGTACGTCTCCTAGTCTTAGAACTATGTTGCCAACATAGGGGCACCTAGCTAGTGGACGCCACCCACTAAAGAACGCTAGCAAGTTAGGTTTCACCTTGGCCGCTGATTCCACCTCTTTTCGATATGGGGGAGACACCGGATTTCATGTTTAGCTCACATGATCTATGTCGGTTATAACTCAGGACAAGCATCCAGTTCACTACAGCCGTAAACCCCCATTACGGTGTGGGGAAGACATCGACATTGTTTACCTTAGCCGGCAAACCCCCCTTTTCGGTGTGGGGAAGACACAGAGCTTGGTTCACTTTAATCGGTGAATCACCCCTTTTCGGTGTGGGAGAGACACTGAATTTCATGTATCTCAAATGATCTACTTCTGTTAATGCTAAGAGAATTCTTTAAGAGAGTAAGAAATAATAAAGTAGCATGTTCAAAGTGAACAATCGAGCAAAGAAGTAGAATCATAAATTTATAGTGAACTAAGTAAAGTAAGAGCTTAATGAACATTAAGCACTAGTGTTTGATAGACATAACAAGTTAGGGTAGCCAATAATGGAGCATGGATTATGTCTCAAGAACTATATATTATGTAAATAATCAAATAAGGGGCATAGCCAATAAAGATTGGCTTATAATATATTTGTCCACATTCAACTTGGGTTAGAAGATAATTAATTGTAAGTAATGTAGCCAATCATGTCCTTAGTCTTGTGAGTTGCTTACTCGATTCATTGTAGGTATGGGACTACAATGAATCGTTGCACTTGTAAGTAAAACATAAGATCAAAGGATATCATTGAACTACACACAAGAAAGAAGAAAAGACTATAAAATAATCTAAGTGTGAGAATGGCAACTCTCGGCCTAACAACAAAATTATAAATGTGTGTTTACGTTGTTCTAAAATTATGTTCATGATTCCATGGTCTTATGTTAATATAGAAAACGAGTTGTGTGCCTTGATTTCATGAGAACGTGTCATATACACATCATAAATCAAGATTATCGATTTAAGTAAGAAAGTACGTTTTGACCGTGATTAAAATGTTGTATAGGAAGAGCTTTCCTTGTTCATGCATACTACCTTATGTGTTATGTGCATACACCCATACTTAGTACAAGTGTGTACTAACCCCATAAATATTTACTATTTTTATAGGCGCAGGTTCTCAAGAAGGTTGAAGTTTGACAAATCAGTTTGGAATAGCGATCTCCAGACTTTGGTAGGTCCTCTTGAGTTTGAGGATGCTACACTTTATTATTATAGCTTAGTACATTAGATTTAGCTAGTGACTACTGTCCCTAGCGTTTCCTTTCAAGTATTTATTCAAAGCATTGTAATAAGGCCTATGGGCAAACTATTACTATTATTATTACGATCATTTATTTCATTTGTTTAATCTATCGATAGATTGTTGTTGAGTTTGAGCTATTAGAATATCACTCTTATGCAATACTATATGAAGTCTATGTATACTTCGCTAAGCATTAAAAACTTTTAAATTTTCCACAAATTTAACTGTATAATTGTGATGAAAGCTAAGAAGAGGCTTGTCTGCGACCTCTGAGAGGTTAACGACGTCGGTTGCGGTTCGGATTCCAGAATCAGGGTTGTGACACTAGTGCTCCAAGCTTTGTTGTTGCGGGACATCTTCTCCAACTTCTCTGCAATCTAAGCATATGTGCATTCCCGTAGGAGTCACCAGCAATAGTATGCAACACCGCTTTATTGTTGTCATCTTGACCTCTATTTAAATACTCTTTTAGTGACTCATCATCAATGCGATGATTTGGGACACCCCTCACGAACGCAGTGAATTTGTCCCAAGAGCTACTCACCGACTCTCCAGGTAGTGCCACAAAGTTGTTCACCTTATCCTAGTGATTGATCTTCTTGGACACTGGATAATACCTTTATAAAAAGACATCTCTCAATTGATCCCAAGTATAGATTGAGTTGCAGGGCAGCTCAATGAACCATATAGCAGCATCTCCTGTCAGTGATACAGGTAACACTCGCAACCCGATGACATCCATGTCCAAGTTTGGTCTACCCACATAACTTTTGCATACTTCCCTTAGCTTGTCTATATGAGCATGTGGATCTTCCAATGGCTGTCCTAAAAGTAAACCCCTCACAGTGAGCAAATGCATCAGGATACTCGTCACCACAAATGTGTGCCCCTGGGGCAGGAAGGTAGGAGAAGAGGTTCATCTGAGTCTGCAATGTTCATGTTGCCTCTATAATGATCCTAAGGTCATGGGGCTGCTAGAGATTGCACTCTCAACGAATATCCTATCTGCTTCTCAATGGGTGCCTAGTTGTTTGCACCGACCAATATTGGAGGCTACAAGACTGCTCCATCACCTACATTCCCTCTGTTTGGGTTACCTGGTACCCCTTAATTTTCCATCATTTGCAAGGTTTGATTTAATCCGAGATCGTAAGGAGTGAGTGGTTCCCCTCGGCTCTGTGTACTTGGCTTACACTAGAGCTAGACTTGAGAGAGGACAATACAGAAACAAAAAGTAAAATTAGGGAATAGTTGACTAAAGTTAAATAATGTAGTTAAAATTAATTTGAAAGCTAAATTCCCTGACAGCGGCGCCAAATTTTGATACGCTCAAATTACACATCCCTAAAGAAGCATAAGGGATCGTTATCAAGTAAAGAACTAAATTAGTTGGTTGGGGTCGATCCCACGAGGAAAATGATTTAGACTTAAGTTTAACCGACGATTATCTCTTTTTAGTCAAGCTATTTCCGAAGCAATAAAGTAAGGGGGGGGGTTGAGAAACAAAATTCCTTCATTGGTGAGATTATCATGTGAACAAAAGAAAGACTTTGGTCTATATCAATATGAGAAAATAACTAGGGTATGTGTGTTCCCCACAAGTTCATAACGGGGTATTCCTAGAAATAGCAATCCTTTCCTAGTGTATTACATTTAAAGTGATAAGTTAGGTATCTCTAAATCCTTGGTCCGGCATCTAGAGAATTTCACCCCGCACCTTGGTCTGACTACATGTGTATAATTTACTAACCCTTACCATTACCTCATTATAGACATCATAATTGATGTATGGATTAGTTACTACTTTGCACCAATCGACACTAGTCTATTAGATAGTATCACAATAAATCTATGTTGATAATTCATTTCTTATTAACCACCTCTTGGTTCGGCAAGTAGCAACCAGACGAGTTCTAATGTGTGCACTCGTTAAAAAGACTTCAAAATGAAAGAATTATCAATGAATGCAAAAACACTGTTAAAGAATTGCTTGATTACTAGTTATACATTGTTAATCTCTCATGGTTCCCACAACCCTAGTTGTGGAATTTGTTACCCGTGTTAGAAAGATTATAATTCATGTTTTTAGATGCAGAAATCACGAACTTACTTGGAAAGAATAATAAACCCAAAATTTTCAACTTGAATTTCAAACAAAAATCTTCAAATAGAACTCAGATTCGATAATTTTCTAAAGTTGCAAAGAACAATTCCCAAAAGCAAGAACTAGAACAAAAGTAATAATAACCCACCCCAAAAACGAGGTTTTTATCCCCTATTTGTAGAAAACAAAGCATTAATGAAAAAGGACATCAAATAAGGAAAGTTTTGTTCATGCACGCGACTTCAATCGAGGAGACAACTGACGGGCCGTCAATCGATCGACGGTCGGTGGTTTGCATCCGGCAGTCAGGACTTACAAAATATTTCAGCCTCTGGAGTTCACCCTCTTTGAATGAAACAATGGACGAACAACATGGTCCGTCAATCCATCTTCGGTCCGTCGATGCTCCTCCGTAGCTCCATACTTAGAATCTTCAAATAGCAGTGACTCGAACCCTTACAGTCACAAACTACGATTTACCAGTACGGTCCGTCAATCGTGGTTCCACACTTGGTTAGACTTCCCTGCTCTTCCTTAAACACCTGAGTTGCTCGTCGACGATCATCACCTACTGTCCATCGATTGAACAAAGAACTATTATTTCCTCCATAGGTTTGTTTCAGCACTTTTTCAGTTGTCTTCTCCATTTTTTTCCTGAACATCTTTCGTGCAAAACAAGACACGAAACTTGTTAAAACCCATAGAAAGAGGCTCTACACACATATAACTCATACGTAAAATGTATTATAAATACCGTGAAATCACGGTACATCAGTAATCCTTAATCCTTAGTTAACCTTTCATCTAAGGAGTTTTTTCAAAGGTTTTTCAAAGAGATTCTATGATAAAATTTCCTATCCTTCAATCT
Source organism: Solanum lycopersicoides (assembly GCA_022817965.1). Taxonomy (NCBI): domain Eukaryota; kingdom Viridiplantae; phylum Streptophyta; class Magnoliopsida; order Solanales; family Solanaceae; genus Solanum; species Solanum lycopersicoides. The sequence goes on along the minus strand of CM040621.1, from coordinate 61,208,277 downwards.
AGACATGGGTTCGTTGTCAAATTGTTTTCAAAGTCATTCTAATGATGGATTATGATACATCAATAGCTTGAAGATTAATTTCAATCAAATTCCACCACGAACTCATGATCTCCTCTCAATTTAGCCTATAATGTGGGTTGTGTGATCTTGATTAGATGATGATTAAATTGTGATTCTATTATGTTGAATTGACTATTGCTATTGTTATCTATATAAATTCATTATGAATTGTTGGGAATTGATCAATGATAATCAAAGCTTGGAGAATTGGTAAGTTGACCTAATTCCTAACCTAAGGTGTTTGGATTGACATTGTGTGGTATGATCCACTTATGGTGGCGGTTATTACATTCTTTTTATTCCTTATGTGTTGTGATCATGGCCTTGAAGGAAATATATGTAAAGTGATTCAATGTGATGATTATCATGATTTTGCAGGAGTTGTGTAGTCTCCAATGTTGGTATCATGGCTAGGGTGTATTGATAATGTTATGAACATGTGAATGATTATGTTAGGGTTAGAGAAGGTCTACATGTTTGGTTGTGATGAATGACATGCTAGGATGACCCCCTACATATGTACCCCTATATGATTATGTGGTCTTATATGCATGTTAGGAGTCTTCTATTCAAAGATTAAATATGTTCTTATCTCCTTTGATGTAATGTGGGTATGTAGTCTATAGTCCTTATACTCTATATGTGTGTGACTTAAGACTTGAAGGATGTTTTATATGTGTCGTGATCTTTAGAGGGTGGCTTCCTCAGTACCATGTTGTTGCCATTATGTGATAATGTTGACCAATGTACACGTACCTCATGCATATTTATGAGTAAGATAGATTCATGGTGACTAAGGAAAAAAAAGTTCCCATATGTACCATTATCTATTACCATGCATGTAACGTATATGAATGATGAAGTATGAGCATGTGTTGTCTGAATGTGTTTATGTGAAAGGTTTCCTCATATATTTTCACGTACACCCATATGAATGCATGAATGAAGCATGTTATGATAATCTAGTAAAAGAGGGTCTTTTGAAAGGTGTTACTCAATTGTACTCTAAACAAGACTATACTATGAATATGTTATGACCATGTGAAAGGACATTCTCACATGAGTTAGATTTTGATAAAAGGACATTCTCATCATTAACCTATGATCTATGTACATGAGGGGTTAATCCTCTAAAGCCTATTTTATGAAGAAATGTTAATAAGGATTTAAAGACTTTTAAAAAAAAGGGAAAGTTAGCTTAGTACCGAGTGAACTTGACAATGAGAGGTGTCCCTTCCCAAAAAGGAAGATAGGTTCACCAAAGTTTTCATGAGGTGGAAACTACAATTCTAATTGGCATAAAGAGGGTTTCAATTATACATTTCCTAGTTCCTTAACTATGTTGCACCCACAGGACCTATAAAGTGGATCCACCTAAATGCTAGCATGATGTTCATTTTCTACCTTGGCAAGTAGAGACCCTTATTTCTGTGTGGGGTTCCATGACACTGGATTCCTTGTTTAGTTGACATGATCTAATGTCAGTTGAGGCGAAGTTTCCCAAAAGTAAAATGAACAATGGAAGCAAGATGATGAACCCTAAATAGGACTACATAAGGGAAGTTGCTTAGTGTAGGTGACTGTTTGGGACTTTAACTATGCATTGCACAAGTAGCTCTTAAAGGAACTTCTAAGAGGGAGTTCTATATGTGTATGTACATGTATATGTATCTCATGCATGATATTTTGGTGTTGGCGTATTTGTTATTATAATATGCATGGTATTGCTCCTATTGTGTCTATATGATGAAGGTCTTACTAAATATATATGTAGTTGGCTATACTTGTCATGTTGATGTATGAAGTAAGGACACTACTTGTGGTCTCTTTGTGGGTTTACTTTGTATGTGTGAGGTTATGGGGCTTACCATGTACATTGCACTAGTAGGCTTAAATTGGGATTATGAGTAAGGTCTTATGATTTATTAATCAAAATGAAGTTCAAATATGCAAATTGTTGACTATTGCCTCATTATAATGATATTGGTAGTATTTACTTGCATGTTGTCTTGAAATGTGTATAAAGACTAACTGGCTATAAGTATGATTTAATGAAATAAAAAGTGTTTATATGATGATATATGAAGTAAGTTGGGTGTTATGTGAAGTTATGTTCATGATAGGTTGTGTCTTATGGTATGCATGTGATTGAGTTGATGAAGGTTGTATAAATGTTCACCTTGGTGACCTTAAGGTGATGCTTGAGTGTGGATAGTGGAATGGGACACTATTCATGCATTGCACCAAGTATGACTAAAGGGTTACTTTGGGTAAGGAGTTAGATAAAAGAAAGATAATTCTATGAAAATGTTGAATGTGTCTTTATGTGATGTTATGACTATTGTACATGTCTATATGAAGTACGTGAACTATATTGTATTTGTTGTATAAATGTTCATGAAGTTTTACTAAAATACATGATGCATGATTTCTAACTAAATGACCTCTTTAAATGCATGTTTTTGCATGGTTTTCATACTTAGTGCATTCTTGTACTAATACCATTATTCTTCATCTTTTTACACAAAGTGTAGGTGGTGATCGCTAAAGGATCTTTACTAGAATGAGGAGCTTGGATTCTTATTCCCAAGTTCAAGTTTCCTTATGATTCAAGGACCTTCATGTCAAAGATGTTATTTAAGTTAATGGAATAGCTTAGATTATTATTTTATGTTGTTAAGGGTCGTGTCCCTATTCTACTATATTGATGTTGAGTCTAAGATGGCAAAAGAGAGTTAGAGTCTAACTATGTATTTATGATATTTTATATATATATGAAGTGATGTCATAACATTATCTTATGCTATGAAAAGTTTTAAATTTTCCGCTAAATTTCTATGACAATGCAATGAATGATATATATGGTATTGTATAAGACCTCCGAGAGGTCAAGTACGCCATGTTACTTCTAGGGGGTTCTCCCCGTTCGTGACAGATCATCGTAGTATGAATTTGGTCGGCTTTGAGCTATTAGATACCTCACCCCAATGAGCTTAACTTGCTCCACTTTCTTCTGTACTAAGTCGGGTCCTATCAACTTTAAACGCACCAACCTCGAACTATCCGATAGGGAACCTACATTTTCGCCCATACAAAGCTTCATAAGGTGTCATCATGATGCTGAATTGATAACTATTATTGTATTAGAACTCAATAAGAGAAAAGTGGTCATCCCAACATGCACTGAAGTCTAGAACGCACGACCGTAACATATCTCGAGTGTAAGAATTGTGTGCTCAGCCTGTCCATCTGTCTGAGGGTGAAAGGTTGTACTAAGATTAGATTGTGTCCCTAGTTCTTTTTGGAAATACTTCCAGAAGTTGGTGGTAAATTGTGCTCTTCTATTAGAGATAATAGAGATAATAGATACTGGGAAACCGTGTAGACTAACAATTTCTCTAACATAGATCCCTACATAGTCTTCGGCCGTAAAAGTAGCCTGGACTTGTAAGAAGTGGGCTGATTATGGTAGTCTATCAAAAATTACCCAAATAGAGTCAAACTTGCAACGCGATCGAGGTAAACTTGTAATAAAATCCATATTAATTGCTTCCCACTTCCACTAAGGAATGTCTATCTCCTGAACTAGCCCAACGGGCCTTTGGTTCTCAACATTCACGTGTTGGCAGTTAGGACACTATGCCACAAACTCAGCAATGTCTGTCTTCATCCCGTACCACCAATATATCTCATTAATATCATGGTACATCTTTGTCAAACCAATGTGAGTATAATAACATGAATGATGTGCCTCTTCCATAATCTGATGTCAAATCCCTGCAGCTTTCAGAACATGAAATTGACCGCTATATCTAAATACTCCATCTCAAGATATATTGAATGCTAAAGACTATTGATCTTGAGACTTGCTATGAGCTGCTCTATGTTAGGATCCTCTTGCTGGCGTGATTTTACTTCTACAACTAGAGATGATACACTTGTGTCCTGAATGTTACCCCACTATCTTCTGCCTCGAACAATTTGACTCTCAAGATAGTTAACTGATGAATCTCTCGCGTTAGCTCACACTTCTCAACACCTAAATAGTATAAACTACCCATCGATCTTTGACTGAGGGCATCGGCTAATAAAATTTTCCTTTCCTGGATGATATAAAATATTCACGTCGTAGTCTTTCAATAACTCAAGCAATCGACCCGTAGATTTAAATCCTTCTTTATAATGATATATTGAAGGCTTTTATGATCTGTAAATACAACATCAACGCCATAAAAATAATGTCTCCAGATCTTTAATGCATACACAACTGCATCCAATGCTAAATTGTGGCTCATATAATTCTTCTCATGCTTTCTCAAATCCCTTGAAACATATGCGATAAGCTTACGATGTTGCATTATAACACATTCCCACCCGACAACAGAAGTATCACAGTACATCGCATAGCCTTCTAACCCTCTTGCAATGCTAGAACTGATGCTAATGTCAACCTGTCCTTCAGCTACTGGAAACTATGCTCGCAAGCCTCAGTCTACTGGAACTTAGTTTCTTTTTGAGTCAGCTTTGTTAATGGTGCTACAAGTGAAGAAAACCCCTGTACAAACCTTCTGTGGTATCCAACTAACCCTAAGAAACTACGAACCTCGATCAGAGTCGTAAGTTTAAGCCAAGTCTTAACCGCTTGAATCTTTTGTCTATCAACCGCAATGCCTGCATCTGATACAATATGGACTAAGAAAGCAACAGATTCCAACCAGAAATCACACTTACAAAACTTTGCATAAAGTTCTCGGGCTCAAAGAACTTGAAGGACTGCTCGCACATGATTTGCATACTCAACTTTGGAACGTGAATACACCAAAATATCATCAATAAATTCAATCGCAATTAAGTCTAACTACTAACTTAATATAATATTTATCATGTCCCTGAATATTACTGGGAAGTTAGTTACCAAGAACTTAAAGTGTTCATATCTAGTTCTAAAAGCTTTCTTTGGAACGTCTTTCTCTCAAATTCGTATCTTTTGCTACCCTGATCTTAAATCAATCATTAAGAAGCACTCATCACCTTGTAATTAGTCAAAAAAGTCATCTATCCTCGGAAGGGGATACTTATTATTTATAGTAGCTTTATTCAGTTGTCGGTAATTTATACACATTCTTAGTGAGCCATATTTTTCTTGACGAATAACACTAGTGCACCCCATGGTGAAGCACTAGGCCTAATAAATCCTTTATCATGTAAATCTTTCAGCTAATCCTTCAACTCCTTTAGATCACCGGAGCTATTCTATTTGGAGGAATACATATGGGTTGTGTACCTTGTAGCATATTGATAGCAAAATAAATTTCCCATTCTGGAGGGATACCAGGGAGCTCTTATTGAAATATATCTACGAACTCATTAACTACCGGAATAGACTGAAGAGTCGGTTGTTCTGTGTCTATATCATTAAAGTGAAAAAAATGATAAGTAGAACCCTTATTAATCATCATCCTCGCCTTAAGATAGGAAATAAACCTACCTTTTGGTGGTGGTGTATCGCCTTTCAATTCTCAAACTGCCTCTCCTAAAAATTGGAATATAACAATCTTTGTTCGGAAATCAACATTAGCATAACAAGACGCTAACCAGTCCATACCAATAATGACGTCGAAATCAACCATCTCTAACTCCATGAGATCTCCACATGTCTTATTGTCGATAATTTCTATCGTGGAACCTCGATAGACTCTTCTAGAAACAATAAACTAACCAACTAGTGTCTATACAATAAAGGGACAATCTAATGAATCTGCTATGTACATAGTTTCCCCACAATAAACGGAGAAACATAAGATAGAGTAGATCCAGGATCTATCAAAGCATAAACACAATGGGAGCCAACAATCAATGTACCTGTCACAATATCTGGTGATGACTCTGAGTCTTGTCGGCCAGCTAATGAATATGTACCTGTCACAATATCAACGGTCTGTTGGATGCCGATCCTTGTGAACTACTTATGCATCACAATATGATGGAGACCAACTGACATCAGTACATTGAATGTACGAGCATGCAAGTTGGAATGCTAAACAACGTTGGCTTTATACGGAAATCTGAAGAACTTACTTGGCTCAACTCAACTCAACATAGTGGACTCGTTTAAATATAAAGCAATTTAAAAGTAAATGCATTTAAAGAAAATCTGTTTAAAAACATATTGTAAACTCGGTGTGTATGCAAAGAGACAGTAAAATCTTAGATGTATGTAAAAATACAAATAAGATGTGCATATAAAATAAACTAACTTCTATGAGAGTTTCTTTAACCAAAAACCATCACATAAGAGCTATAGTGATGATACAACGATTTACATCACGCTGCCAGTGCATCCTATACCTGGCAAAAGGTATAGGACCTAAACATCCTAACGGATCCACTAGTATACTATGAAAATGGTAATCTAAAAAGTATGACCCTTTTCTACCCATGGTGGCTACATGATTTTATGGATATGTGAGTTATCTGAACTTAGTCTTATCCCCAAATTGTTGCTCAATACTACTCCCAAAATATACTGGCTCTAATGTTTTTAAAACATACTTCTTCTGTTATTTGAGATTAGTTCTCAAAACATAGCTCAAAGGCTATCGTGTAAAACCTCAGTTTCCCTGCTTGCTTCATTTTAGAAACCTATAACTCTTTTCTTAAAACTACCCCGAAGGCTCTTTGGAAATCTCAGTTTCCGTTCTTATTTAAATGTGAAAACATTTCTTTTAAACCTTTTTGGGAATACATAATCCCCTTATACTTCTTTGAAGAAAGAACTTCAACTTTACTCGTTACTTAACTTGAAACTTGAGTCTTAAAAACGAAGTTAAAACATTGCTAAAGATGCTTCAAAACTTTTAAGAACTTTGCTTTGACTTACTTCTTAACTTCTAAACTTCACTCTTAACTTCATTGACTTTGATCTTAACTTTCCTTGAATTGGATTATGGATTGAACGTTCATGATCTCATGTTTATGGATGATTTCATGATATTTAGATGTACCTTAGAGTATTGTAATCAACTAAGAAACATAGGTAAATAACATAGGAACTAGTACAAAAAGGTTGGGGAATAATAGGGAGAATTGGCCTCCATGACGCTCAAAGAGGCGTGGGGCCCCAGCTTCCCTCAAACTTCAGACAGCTGGGTATAATGATTTGGCTGGCGCGCTGCACAAGAGGCCAATATAGAGAGAGTGGTTTTGGCTGCTCTTAGAGGCGCGCCGCGCCTAGGGCCTCCCAAGGCGTTTTCCGACTTTTCTCTTTCATTTTTCATCTTTAAACCTCTAAACGTCCATGGTTCTTTCCCCAAACACTAAGTATCATTAGTACCCTCAATATACAATAGATTTAACTCAAAAATTCACCCGGAAACACGAATCAAATCAACAAGAGACTTCAACAACACAACCATCAAGAACTGACATAACATTCAATAATGTTCTTCAAGAACTCAATTTTTTAACAATAAAAACTCAAATTTGCTGAATTGAAACATTGTTGGCGCGTGGGTGAACCAACCAAACTCTATGAGATCTCACATACCTTTTTAGGGATTACCCCCGATGAATTCCACACGCAAAGATTGAGCGTTCTTTGCTATTCTTTATTTCTCTCCTCTTTTCTCTTCTTTTCTCTCTTCTCCAAGCACGAATGTGAACTCTACTTTTTCCTAAACTGAACAAAGGTTTGGCTTTACCCCAATTAATCCTAAAAATGAATTAATTAATTTAATTACGTAAGGAAAAGAATATTTTTTTCCCTTCCTAAATTCGGATTAGGCTTTCCTTAATCCAACAATCCAACTTCCGAAAGGCATAACTAAGTCATCCAAACTTGGAATCGCACAAACTCGGTGGCTTGGAAAGAGTATCCTAAGGGATTTCCAACCATATCTCGAAGTACACCTAACTCATCTAGAGTTAGAAATTATGGTCGTTTGAATTTGACCAACAACTAATTTTTTGTAACTTACTTAAAATTTCCAGGTTCCTTATTCATTCCAACAATAAGTATTTTCATATTTTAAACTCTTTTGTAGTTCTTTCTAGTTGTGAGATGTTACAATATCTCCCCCTTGGGAACATTCGTCCTCGAATGAGGTTACTCTTACTAGACTTAGGGTAGCAACATCAAGTTCAAACACCCATAAGCAATTGCAGCCAAACAACATGCTTACTCAAAATTTAGATAGTACGAAGAAGAAAATTAGTACATTGGTATGCATTTTCTCTGAATTCAAAGAGATGCGGATATTTCTTCTTCATTTCCTCTTCAGCTTCCCAAGTAGCTTCTTCAACAAATTGGTTCCTCCAAATGACTTTGACTGATGCTACCTCTTTTTTTTCTTAACTTGCAAACTTGACGATCTAGGATTTTCACTGGAATCTTCTCATAAGACAAGTTATCTTTGATATCAATATTTTCAGTTGGAATGATCAAGGAAGGATCATACATTCACTTCTTTCAACATAGAGACATGAAACATTAGATGAACCGCTGTCAACTTTTGTGGTATCTCGATCTCATAAGATACTTTGTCAATCCTCTCGGTAATTCAATATGTACCAACATACGGAGGGACTAAGTTTCCCCTTCTTACAAAACCTTATAAAACCCTTCATGGGTGAAACTTTCAAGTAAACCCTATCATATACCTCAAAGTATAACTCTCTTCTCCTAATATCGGTGTACAATTTCTAGAGACTCCGGGCCGTTTTCAATCTCTCTTGAATCACCTTCACCTTCTCCATGACTTGCTGAACTAGATATTTTCCTATCAACCCTGCATCAGTATTTTCAAACTATCCAATAGGAGATCTGCATCCCCATAAAAAGATTCATATAGAGCCATCTGGAAACTAGAGTGGCAACTAATGTCATAGGCAAACTCAATTATAGGAAGGTGAGCATCCCAAATGCCTTTGAAGTCAATCACGCATTCCCTCATCATATCCTCTAAGGTCTGAATAGTGTGCTCAGCTTGCCCATTTGTCTAAGGATATAAGGCAGTACTTAAGTTCACCTTTGAACCCAAACCTTTTTGAAAAGATTTCAAGAATTGTGCAGTAAATTGTGCACCTCTATTTGAAATAATGGTGATCGAAAATCCATGACTTCTTACAACCTCATGAGTATACAACTTAGCATAATCTTCTGCTGAATAAGTAATCTCAATTGGCAAAAAGTGGGCTGATTTTGTCATTCTATAAATAATCACCCAAATGGAATCTAGTTGCGAGACCTTGATAACCGTGTGATAAAATCCATATTAATCATCTCCCACTTCCATTCGGAAGTTCTATATTCTGAGCCAAATCATCGGGCCTTTGGTGCTCTAATTTAACTTGTTGGAAATTCGGTGTCACATCCGGGGAGCACCCCCTAGAAGTAACATGGCGTACTTGACCTCTCGGAGGTCTTATACAAGCCCATAGTTATCATTCATCGCATTTACATAGTAAATTTAGCGGAAAATTTAAAACTTTTCATAGCACATCATATGCTAGAAACTTTACTTCATATAGATATAAAATATAAGTTATAATACATAATTAGACCTTAAGTCTCTTTTCCATCCTAGACTCAACATCATAAGAGTACCTTAGGGACAGGACCCTTTTAACATAATACATAAGTAAACTTTATACATAACTTTACACTAAAGGCATAACATAGGAAATCCTTGGACTTAAGGATTCCTTTCCTTGAGCTTGGGAATCACGTATCAAGCTCCTCAATCATATAGACATCCTTTAAGCATCCATAGCCTACACTTTGTGTAAAAAGTAGAGAAGAATGGAGTTAGTACAGGAATGCACTAAGTATGGCAACCATGCAAAAACATGCATTTAAAAGGGACATTTTCTTGAAATCATACTTCATGCCTTTTTGAGCAAATCATTATAAAACCTTTATGCAATAGCATTTATATCATTCACATACTTCATAGAAACATAATCAAAGGCTAAACCTCATATAAAATCACACATAGAATTTATGTCATATTTTAGGTCACTTTAAAGTGAGCTATTCCCCTTAACAGTGAACTATCTTCCTTTTTATTTAACCTCCCATGTAACCCTCTAGTGATACTTGGTGCAATGAATAACCTTAAGGCCACAAGGAAACATACATATAACCTACATAAGCCAACACATACAATCATAGAAGTATAGTACAACATAGATACATTCAAGTCAAGACCATAAGGCATTACAGAAGCTACATTAAGTTACACATATATTTACTTCTTTTCATACTCATCATTATAAGACCTTATTCATGACCCCAATCTTAGTCTACTAGTGCAATGTACATGTGAATCCCCATAACCTCACACATACTTAGTAAACCCATCATGATACCACAAACCTTAACATTCAATTCATGCATCAACATATAATTGAAGACAACTTCATACATGTCAATAACCTTCATCAAATAGTCATTTATACCAACATAGTGCATATAAGAATAAGATCACATCATCTTTCATACCATGCACATCTTCACAACAAGAAGATAGATACTACAATGTCATGCATAAAGACATAAACATAATTATATACATTAGGTCACCTCTCTAGGACTTCCTAAGGAGCTACTTGTGCAATGTCTAGATGGGTTCATTACTTTCACCTATCCTAAGTAACCTCCCTTAAGTCATCCTAGTTAGGATCCTAGTTATTTTCTTCCATTGTCCATTTTACTTTAGGGAAACTATAGCCTTAACCGACACTAAGACCATGGGTGCTAGACATGGAATTTGGTGTTGTAGAGACTTACACCAAGGTGTTTCTACCTAGCCAAGGTGGAACATTAACATACATCCTAGCATCCTAAGTGAATTCACTTTGCTAGATCCTGTGTGGCAAGCATAGTTTATGGAACTAAGAGATAGGTATAATCCCTCTACATGCCATTGGGCAATTGGGGCCTCCTCTCATGAGAAAACATGGGTGAACCTTCCTCAAAGGGAAGTCACCACGTCATGTGGGTCTATAGGTGAGTATTCCTCTAACGGAAGTCAACACTCTATAAGGGACAAATGGTGAATCTTCCTCCAAGGGAAGTCAACACCTCTCAATGTCAAGTTCACTCAGTGCTAAGCTAAGTTCCCTTTATTGAAAAGCCTTTATTACATTTTTCATAAAACATAGGCTTAATATATTCATTCCTCATATGCTTATAGCATATTCAAGCACCTATCTAGTTTTAGAGTATTCTTGGTCACCCCACTCAAGGCCCCACTATTTACTAGATCATCATTCATGTGTGTGTGTGTACATATATGTGATCAAATCTTTCACATAACACATAAATATCACACATGTCCATATATCAATGCATAAGTCTATAGGTATAACTATATGAGCAATCCTTTCATATAAACCCACTAACACTCTATGCACATTCATACTTCATCATGCCATATAAGTCATATTCATAACATGCCCATACATTCATTTTCATATACCTAGAATCCAAACCTAGGAACTTTCTATAAAGGTACACATGTGCAATGCATAGACAAGGTCCCATACCCTTGCCCACACTAGTACACCTATCAATTCATCCTAGTTAAGGAAACATATCATACTTTCATATACATAAACTTAACATGCATACAAGTAGACACTAGTGAATATAAGAACTACCTTTCATTTAGACACCATGAACCTTTAATACTTTTAAGCATGCATTAAGTGTGAGTGTGTGTACATTGGTCAACATGATCACTTAATGGCTAACCATAATATCTTGAGGCAGCCACCCTCTTAAGACCACATTACACTTAAGACTCCTAACTTTGGCTATCCTTGCATTCACATAGGGGTACATAGGTAAGGGATTATTAACCATTTTAATTCATCAATGGAAGAACCTAAATTTTACCCTAACATGGATATACACATGCTTATACAATAGCCATACAACCTAAATCATAACTAGAATAGGAAAAGTAGGCATAAGCTTCACATAGTGTGATCATCATCACCACATATTCATATATTTATCAATTTTCCTTCAAGGCCATGTTAAACATATATATAATGACAATAAAGTAAACACCGCCACCATAAGTGGACCATACCACACAATGCCATACAAGGCTTCATCAAATACATTATTATAAGGAAAGTAGAGAAGAAGAACCATTCTTACCACTTCATTATCCTTTTATCATCATTGATCAATACATCCTTTAAATCATCAATACATATGCATGGAAGTATCTAAACATACATGTAATCATGAAGAAACCATGTACAAGTTGCTACAAAATCATGCTACCATCTAATAAACGATATCACATATATGGTAGAAGGTAGGGAGTTATAGATCATGAAGTAACTTCCCTAGTTCAGTTCATCAATCATCTTATATTATTATTATTCATTTAAGGAAGTAGCTAAAGAAATTATAGCCTAGATGAGATCCTACTACAATTGCCAATAAGTTCGAGATCACTGTAAACATGCTTCATATTAGGAATTTCATGGAAGATGAACATACTTATGTTAATCCTATTCAAGCTATCATGCATTGTTCCATATTGCATCCATTACATATAATTCATAATCACATTACTTCATAGGTAGTAGGTAACCATCACTTTAACATAATTGAATCTCACAATGAACATGCTAGAATCATCAATCTATAGGTTATAACATATATGTCAATCCTTACCAAGATTCCTTTGATTTGATCACCAAGGTTTCGTACCCACAATATATCAATAATATCAATATAAGATAGTAGTTAAAGACAACATAACCTAAATACAAGCATACTACAATTGGATTCCACATTTATACAATTAAGGACCAACTTTACACTGAACTCCTAGAATCCTAAACTAGGCATGTTTAATTCTTCATACATTGATCCACATGGATACTTCATCATCAATTCATCATCAATCCATGTAAATAACAGTAGATATAGACAATTCAACATAAGAGAATCAAAATTCAACCATTAACAAGCCATGATCACAATGCTCATGCAAGGGCTAAATCAATTTTGGGAAGGGACATGGGTTCATCATGTAATTGGATTAAAATCACGTTCAAACCAATACATTAACATAAATTCATCATGATTTAACCATTTAAAACATTTTTAGAAAGAACCCATGGCTAGATTGAAGAAGAAGAAGAAGAACTTTGATCATGAAACCTTCTTTGCAAACTTGAGATTAACTCTCTAAGTTAAAGGTTACTTGGAGATGAAGGATTACCATACCTTTGTCTAGTTGAAAACCTTTAAAAATTGGTGAAGAACCCATGAGAATACAATCTACAAGCTTCTCTTGAGCTTCAACAACAATGGAGGTTTCTAGAGAGAGTTGGTTTTGGAGGGAAGGTTTAATTTGTCTGAATGGGATTGGAATGGGTTGGTCACATTTTAGATTACTTATATACACCCAAAAATAGGTAAAATCAATTAGATTCATGTTAGGACGTGGGATGAATTTCCCATTCACCCCTTAATAAAACAGTGCTCAAAGCAGCAGTTGCAGAAGATCATCGACAGACCCAATCGACTGGGCGTTGGTCTATCGAAGGGCCGTTATGTGCCCTCCGTCGATTGGGTCTGAGGCTGTCAAGTGGCCAAGACTTTCCCAGGATAAGTGAACATTGACGCCTCCCCATCGACGGGGCATCAGTCAACCAACGGAGCGTGCATTTGAACTCATCGATTGACACTGCCAAGGCAATGTCTCGACAGCCTTGGGTCCTTCTTGTGGGCCCTTTAGAAGTCGTACCCAGACGTTCCCAACGTAAATACAAACCTTGAAAAGTTGTAGACCTTCCATGCAAGTTTCATCCAAAATGAACACGTAAAACACCTCCAAACATGCATGGTCTATCAAGACACACATGAGCGTCTCAAGGGCTAACTTTCGAACGTATTAGACGTTCTTGGATATTTGACCTCCAAACTTCATTAAACTCCATATACTGCCTATAAAAATCATTGTAACACATTTTAAGACTTCATAAGCTAATTTCATACAATTATAAACACGTATAGACACATCATACACATAGGTGACTAGTCGTCGAACGTCTTGATCGTCCCTTGACGTTTGACTTCCAAATATCCTCAAATTTTACACACTGCCTCTAAATCATATTATAAGCCATTTTAGGACCTTAGAAACTTTAGACAAACATGTTAGGTTCTAGACGCCCTAACTCATTTTGGGGGTGTTACATTCGGGCACTTGGCAACAAACTCAGCAATGCCCTTCTTCTTATTATTCCACCAATAAACCTCTCTAAAGTTGTGATACATCTCTGTGGAACCCGGATGAATAGAATATCTGGAGTTATGAGATTCCTCCATGATTCTCTCTTAGATTCCATCCACTATTGGCACACACAACCTACCTTGATCTCTCAATACACCATCTCCCCCTTGTTCAAAAGCTAAAACCTTTTGCTCATGAACATTTGCCTTCAATTCAAGAAAAATGGGATCTTTGTCTTGCTTGTCTTTCACTACTGACACTAATGATGACTCAGCCCCATTAGACACCACTATTCCTCCTTCTGTGGAATCTATGAGTCAGACCCTACGTGTGCAAGTCTATGCACATCTATTGCTAGTTCTTTCTTCACTTCTTCAAGATGGGAGGTACTACCCATAAACATACGGATTAAGGCATCAGCAACCACATTAGCCTTACCTGCGTCGTAAAGAATTCTCATGTCATAATCCTTGAGAAATTTTAACCACCTCCTTTGTTTAAGATTAAGCTCTCTCTAAGTGAAGACATATTGTAGGATCTTATGATCAGTGAATACATCAACATGAACACCATGCAAATAGTGATGCCATGTATTCAAGGCGAATACCGCAGTAACCAACTCTAAGTCATGGGTTGGATAGTTCTTTTTATGAACTTTCAACTATCAGGAGGCATAAGTTATAAATTTTCCATTGTGCATTAGAACACAGCCCAAACAAACTCTACATGCATCACAATACACTACAAAACCATGAGTAAAGTCAAAACTGGGGCAGTAGTCAACCTCTTTTTAAATTCATTAAAGCTTTTGTCACAAGATTCACACCATTGAAACTTAATTTTCTTCTGGGTCAACTTGATCAAAGGAGATGAAATAGAGGAAAACCCCTCAACAAATCTGTATAGTAGCTAGCCAAACCTAAGATACTCCTAATATCAGTTGGAGACGTGGGTATAGGCCAACTTTGAACTTTTTCTGTCTTTTTGGGTATCAACTCTAATTCCATCACAGGAAATTATGTGGCCCATGATTTCCACAGAGTTAAACCAAAACAAACATTTTGAGAATTTAGCATACAACTTCTTATCTTTCAATGTCTGAAGGAATATCCTTAGGTGACTAGCATGATTTTCTTCATTCCTTGAATAGAATTGATTATCATCAATGACGAAGATAACAAACATATCTAAATAAGGTTTGAAGACTCTATTCATAAGATCCATGAATGTTGCAGGCGCATTGGTCAACCAAAAGGACATGACTAAGAACTCATAATGCCCATATCTGGTTCTGAATGTGTCTCGGGAATATCACATTCCCTAACTTTCAACTGATGGTATCCTAATCAAAGGTCAATTTTTGAGAAACAACAAGCACCCTGAAGCTGATGTAAAAGATCATCAATCGTTGGATGAGGATACTTATTCTTGATGGTAATCTTGTTCAATTGATGGTAATGTATACACATCCTAAGGGAACCATCTTTCTTTCTCACAAACAAAATCGGAGCGACCTAAGGTGAAACACTTGGTCGAATGAAACCCTTGTCTAACCGATCTTTTAATTGTTCTTTCAAATCTTTCAACTCTGCTGGTGCCATTCTATTTAAAGGATTAGAAATAGGAAGAGTATCTGGATTAATATTTATGCCGAAGTCTATTTCTCTTTCATGAGGGACTCCAGGTAGATCATCATGAGAGACTTTGGGAAACTCTACTACCATGGGAACTGGCTTACTGGGAGTACCTCAGCATTTGTGTCATTAACTAAAACTAAGTAACAGATACAACCCTTGGAAACTAACTTTCTCTCTTTAAGGTACGAAACGACCCAATGTCACTGCTGAACTACTACTCTACTGTATAACTGGCTCATTAGGAATCTTAAACTTGACAACTCGAGTTCTACAAACTATTGATGCATAACAGTCATGAAACCAGTCCATACAAAGAATGACATCAATGTCTACCACGTCTAAATCAATTAAATCAACCATAGTTCTCTTATGATTGACGGAAATGGGACAATCACGATAAACTCTCTCTTCTTGAATGGACTCACCAACAGGTGTAGAAACACATAATGATTCACTAAGTTGCTCACGAATAATACCAAAGTTCATAGAAACATATGAAATTACATAGAATAAACTCGATCCCGGGTCTAGCAAAGCATAAAAAGTAAAGAAAAAGAATTGAATCATACTAGTGACAACATCTGGTGAATCCTCTTGCTCTTGGCGATTATTGATGAGGGAATACCGGAGGTTTATTCCTCTGCTAGCACCGGAAGTAGCTCCTCTAGGTGCAGACTTTTCTTCTGGAGCAAATGATAAAGATTGAGCTCTATTTCCTGGATTTCCACTACCTTTCTTGTTCTTAGGGCACTCTTTCATGAAGTGACCCTCTTGCGCACACTTAAAACAACCTGTTTGGCCATCACGATATTTACCCGGGTGGATTCTACCACACTTAGAACATGCAGGAGCCCAGCTACCTCCTTGTGCCACACTACCTTGAGATTGTGCTGGTCTAGCTCTGAAGTTCTGTGAATTTTGGCCATAATTCTCACCTTTGTTTCTGGGTGCAGTTGCACGAGAAGATGATGGTGCATGTGCCTTTTGTTTTTAAAGAAAGAGCGATTCACACTACCTTTCTGCTGCCCAGACTCATTCCTTGTCTTAGCTTTCTTATTTCTGAACTCTTCATTGTACCTCAACTTCTCTTCCTCAACCTACTACTCATAGACCATCAACCTTGATATGTCCATGTGCCCTATCAGCATGCCGGCCCTGCCCTCTTTACTTTATGAACGACCCAATCCAGCAACAAACAAACTCATTCTACTTCTTATGTCGTTAAACATTTCAAAAGCATAATGAGATAGTTAGGTGAACTTTAACCCGTAGACATGCACACTGAGAGAATCCTGCTTAAATGTAAGAAATTCCCTTACCTTATCCTCATTAAATACTCGGGGGAAAGAAACGCCCCAAGAAAGATTTTTCAAAACAGGCCCAACTCGGATGTGGTGCATCCTCATCTCTACCCTCCTTCTACTGATCAAACGAAGTCCTAGCAATATTTTTCAGTTAGTATGAATCTAGCTCAACTTTCATACCATCAGCGACATGGATCACATCTAACACCTTTATAAGTTCTTCAATGATGTTCTTAGGATACTAAGTAGTTCTTGAACCAGTGATACTTGGAGGGTTCATACTTAAGAACTCACAAATCCTTTAAGTGTCAGCCTCTTCTTATCGAGATCCTCGGTTTTTCCAAACTTTGTTAGTCACCGCTTGGCTTAACATCCAGATTTCCTCACGAAATTGAGTATTGGTGACTTCTCCTTGAGGTTGAACGTTTGGGGCATTAGGTACCCTTTGTTCTTGTGCTTCAACATTCCTCTTTGCTGGACGACGTCTGACTGTTCTTCGTCGAGGCATGGTTATCTGAAACATGCGCAAGCACGAATTAGAGGGTAACTTTGTAGAGACCAATCACGAACACACGAAAATAGTTGAAAGAAGTGAGATGATTTCCTAAGTGTTGTAGCCCCAGTTATAGATATGATGCGGTTCACAGCGATAACTAAGACTCTACAGGCATGGCTTCATAGACTCCCTAGGAATCTTGACCTATGTTCTCTGATAACATTTTTGTCACACCCCGATCCTACAACTTGGGCGGGAAATGCACTAGAAGACCATTGTTGGTCTCGAGGAACCCTAGTATTGGCTTACTTACTCAGTGGAAGACTTAAACATAAGAGATATAACTCAAATATATATAAGTACTTCGCCCAAATGGAAACTCAAGTCTTTAAACAATATTTGAAATAATAATGTAAAGACAACGGAACTACTAATTGTCTATGAAGCCTCTAATATGACTGAGATTGATGTTGGGACAAAACCCACAACATCCTAATAAACTAACTAGAAAGAAATTAAAAAGGGTCCTCTAGAATGCAAGAATCTCACCAACTGATTCTAGAGTGCTCAACCGGATCAACGATGCGTTGTGTGATGATCCTCGTTACCGGTGTCTGCATCATCATACGATGCAGGCTAACTAGCATCAATACATTGAATGTACGAGTATGCAAGTTGGAATGCTAAACAACATAGGCTTGATAGGAAAATCTGAAGAACTTACCTGGCTCAACTCAACCAAACATACTGGAATCGTTTCAATATAAAGCAATTTAAAAGCAAGTTCAATATGAAGAAAAGCTGTTTAAAACATGTTGTAAACTTCATGTGTATGCAAAGATAAAATTAACTCTTAGATATATGCAAAAATACAAATAAATTGTACATATAATAAAATAAATTTTATGGGAGTTTCTCTAACCGACAACCATCACAAAAGAGCTATAGTGATAATATAACGATTTACCTCACGCTGCCAGCGCATACTAGTGGTAGAAAACGGTTGGATTGGATTGGATTTGCATGGGTTGAATATGATTTGAGAAAAAATGATTTGGATTACAATCCATCAAAATATAACATGGGAAAATATGGATTTGGTCGAATATGGTTTGGGAAAAATGGTTCTAACCCATTTAAATAAATTTGTTTTTCCCCCACCTTTCACCAAACTATGCCTAAAAAAAATCTTGTGTTAGTGTTTGGTCTCTACAAAGTTTCT
This sequence comes from Solanum lycopersicoides, assembly GCA_022817965.1. Classification (NCBI taxonomy): domain Eukaryota; kingdom Viridiplantae; phylum Streptophyta; class Magnoliopsida; order Solanales; family Solanaceae; genus Solanum; species Solanum lycopersicoides. Next base: position 61,189,291 of record CM040621.1, on the reverse strand, counting down.
TGAGCAAATCTGTTCTTTTTTTAAAAAGAAAACTTACCTCCTACCCCCGGGCACCTCCCCACCCACTTTCGCCCCCCCCCCTCCCCCACCACCAACCTACCCTATTTTTTTTTGTTTTCCAAAAAACAAATCAAATCTGATTTTTGAAAAAACAAATTACCCCGTCCCCTTGGGAACCCCCACCCCCTGCTTGCCCTCCCCCCATCCCATCCACAAACCTACCCCTAAAAAATTTTTGTTTTTCAAAAATTCAAAAAAAAAAAAAAAAAAAAAAGATTTACACCTTCCCATGGGCAAACATACACCTCCCCCCCCCCCAAACCTTCCACCAACCGAACTCTAAATTTTTTGTTTTCCAAAAACAAAAAAAAAAGTGTTTCATTTCACTTATATGGGTTGAATATAGATTTTCATGTTAACCCATTTTGTCCATATTTATATCAACTTAAATAGGTTGAAGATCATATTAACCCATTTAAGAAAATGAATGAAAATATAAGTGATTCATTTAATTTAGGCAAAGTATTCATTACCCCCCTGAACTTAAAGTTTTGTATTCGGTGTACACCTAAACTTTATTTCGGTTGAATTACCCCTCCCCCCCCCCCCCCGGAACTTGTTTATTCATCCAACGCGTGCACCTTTTCTGTCCACCTGGTGTAGAAATGGAAATCACAATCTACTCGGCGTGTGAGGGAGTTATGTTTTGCACACGTCATAAAGCTACAACGGTCAAAAACAAGTAAAATCTCAATTTTTTTTAAATATGGAAAAAAGTATTCATTACCTATGAGCTTGAAGCTTCCCTCATTGCCCATTTGATTTTTTCCTCACTTTTCTCCCACCCAGTTGTTAATTCCTTAATTTGTTCATTAGAAATGTAATAGTCGTCCCGAAAGAAACGAATATTATAGAATTTGGTTCTTGTTCATCAAGCCAATTCATACATTTATGTGAAATTAATTAATCATACAGTTTCACTGGGTTTAATGGACCAGTAGCCCATTGTTTATTACGTGAACTTCTCTCTTTTCTTAGCCAATCAAGATGCAATCCTTCAATTTCATAGCAAGAATTGTATAAATTACAAGAATTTACAATCTCCCTGAACTCAAATTGTACTCTGGTATACTCTGTAAACTCCGGCGTAAAAGAGGATTTATCCCAAGAGTAAATCGAAAAAAATGAAATGATACGAAAGTTATAACACTCAACATTTGGTATAAAAGGAGTATCTTTAAGAACCCAAGCTATGAAAGAATCGTAAATTACAATTACTCTTCTATAATTTTGATGATAGTTCTTGTAAAAGAGAAGTAATCGGGTGACGACGATGACTCGTGGCGTGGAAAAAGAGCATCAATTGGGAAGGGAATTTGGTGATGGAATTTTGATTTGGAGATTGGGTTTTGTAATTTGGGATTGGGAATACATGGAATTTGATGATGGAGGTGGAGAGTGGATTCCAGCCATGGATGTGATTTTTTGTTTAATGGAGGTGGACGGTGGTTCCGGCGAAGTTGAGTGGGAGGTGATAGGCGGAGATGAGGTGGGAGAGGTGGCGGAGTTGGTTTAAATGTCTTTGTGCTGGTAGTGGAACCATTACTATGGCAACTTTATGATTGGTAAGTTTCGCCATAAAAGAACACAACGTTTTTGCAGAGTTGTTGGAAGATGATATTTAGTTTTTGCCATTTTAATTTATCTAGGTGGAAATCCACATCATCACCACATTTTCCAGTTGACACACGTGTGTAGTAACAATAGGAGCAGTGGACAAAATAGGTGTACGCGATGGTGGAATAAACAAGTTTGAGGGGCTAGTTAAAACAGAATATAGTTTAGGTGTACACAGAATAAAAAGCTTCAAGTTCAGGGGGGTAATGAATACTTTTGCCTAAATTAAATGAATCACTCATATTTTCTTTCATTTTCTTAAATGGGTTGATGTCACTTATATGGGCTGAAATTGCCACCCCTAGCGCATCCTATACTCGGCCAAAGGTATAAGACCTGAACTGCGTAAATGATCCACTAGTCTACTGTGAAAAGCGTTCATCTAAATTGTATGACCCTTTTCTACCCTTTGTGGCTACATGGTTTTATGGAGATATGAGTTATTTGAACTCATGATCGTCCCCTATCTGGTGCTCAATACTACTCCCAAAATATACTAGATCTTATTTTATTAAGACATATCTCTACTGTTGAGATTAGTGTTCAAAACTTAGCTCAAAGGCTATGTTGGAAATCTCAGTTTCCTGCTTGCTTTATTTTAGAAAGTTGTAACTCTATTCATAATACTAGCATGAAGGCTCTTTGGAAATCTTAGTTTCCATTCTTGTTTAAATGTGAAAACAATTATTTTAAACCTCTTCTGGAATACATAGCCCCATATACTTCTTTGAAGAAAGAACTTCAACTTTACTCTTTACTTAACTTGAAACTTTCTTAAAAACTAAGTTAAAACATTGCTAAAGACTCTTGAAAACTTTAAAGAACTTTAGTTTGACTTTTTTCTTAACTTATTTGACTGTGATCTTAACTTTTCTTGAATTAGATTATGGATTCAAGGTTCATGATCTGATAGTTCTGGATGATTTTATGATGTTTATATGTACGTTATAGTGTTGGAATCATCTTAGAAACATAGGTACATCATTTAGGAACTAGTACGAAAAGGTGGGGGAAGAATGGGGAGAACAGGTGTCCCTGGCATTCTGAGAGGCGTGAGGCGCCAACCCTCAAACTTCAGAGAGATGGATGGGGCTCTCTGGATGGATTAGTGCCCAAGGGGCCAACATATATATTTTGGTTTTTGAGGCTCTAGGAGGCGCAACGTGCCAGGGCCATCCCAGGCGTTCTCCGACTTTTCACCTTCATTTTTCATCTCTAAACCCTCTAAAATACCATGGTTCTTTCCCCAAACACTTAGGATCATTAGTACCCTAAATATACAGTAGATTTAACTCACAAATTCACCGGGAAACAGGAATAATATCAATAAGAGACTTCAACAACACAACCATCAAGAACTCAATTGAACTTTCAACAATGTTCTTCAATTACTCAATTTCTTAACATTCAAAACTCAAATTCGCTGAACTGAAACATGGTCAGCGCATGGGTGAACTAACCCACAATATGTGATCTCACATACCTTTTTAGAGATCACCCTCGACGAATTCCACACGCAAAGCTTGAGCGTTCTTAGCCATTCTTGCTTCTCTCCTCTTTTCTCTTCTTTTCTCTTTTCTGCAAGCCCTAGCGTGAATTCTATTTTTCCTAAACTGAACAAAGGTCTGGTTTTACCCCAATTATTTCCTAAAAATGAATTTATTTAATTAGGTAAGGGAGAGACAACTTTGCCCTTCCCAAATCCGGATTTGGTTTTACTTTATCCAACACCAAACTTCCGAAAGGCATAACTCACTTATCCGAACTCGAAATCGCACAAATTCAATGACATTGGAAAGATTATCCTTAGGGCTTTCCAACCATATATGGAACTAAACCTAACTTATCCTATGTTATGAGTTATGGTTGTTTGAAGTTGACAAAAAGCTCACAATTTTTTATCTTACCTAAAATTTCCAGATTTCCTTATTCCTTGCAACAATAAGTAGATTTTAAACTCTTTTCTAGTTCTTTCTAGTTGCGAGATGGTAAAGTAGAGAGGTCGGACAATTTTTAAAGGAATGAAGACTGATTTATCATCATTAAACGATAAAGTAAACTCTCGTGCAGATGCAATCCGAACACTTGAAGGGCACCCAATTTACTTGCAGCATAGTTGGAGCTACGAATGGCAAAAAAAGATGATAGTAGACATTAAGATAAGGCTACTCATAGAGGAAAAATAAAATAAGTGATTTGTCGGGAAATGAAATAAATCAAAAGCATGAGAGGGAAAGAGTATAGAAGAAGAGGTGACACCAAAAGAAAGATAGAAATAGATTTCAACTCCTCCACAAGTTATGCATCCTTTGCCCAAAATATCACCTCGATTCCATCATCTTTTCAATAAGAAGAATGACGATGAGAAGTTCAAGAAATTCATGTCAGTATTAAAGTCTCTATCAATCAAACTTCCTCTCATTGAAGTATTATTTGAAATGCCCAATTACGCCAAATTCATGAAGAAATTGGTCACAAGAAAAAGAAGTTTTGATTTTGAGATTATTGAGGTTTCTCATAAATGTAGTGCAATCATGACAAATGACCTGATCAAGAAGAAAGATGACCCCGGGGCATTGTCCATTCCTTGCACTATCGGCATGCTTCAATATGCTAAATCCCTACGCAACTTGGGAGAAAGTATCAACTTGATGTCATATGCATTTTATAAACAACTCGGGTTGGGAGAGACGAAAACCACAACAATGATACTTTTGATGGAAGATCGATCTAAGAAACATCCAATAGGGATATTGTACAACATCTTGGTAAATGTTGATTGATAGATTTTCCTGGCTGATTTTTTCATTTTAGACTGTGAAATAGATGTTGAAATTCCTATTATTTTGGAAAGGCCTTTCTTAGAATCTGGGAGAGCTTTGGTGGATATCGAAAGTGGAGAATTGAAATTTTGGGTAAATGAAGATGAATTGACCTTCAATGTGTGTAAATCTATGAAGAACCTGATTGATATTCATGTGATATCAACTCATGATGTTATTGATAAGGCGGTAGCTAGCGTGAGCATCTTGATGTGTATGAGCAAGCCATTCGAAGTCGTACTTGTTAATTGTGATGAGACAGATATTCAAGATTATAAAGAGCTAGTTGCAGCTCTGTCAAGTTTATGGGGGTATTATAAAACTCCATTGAAGCTGGATAATGATTTAAAAAATAGAGAGAACCCTCCCACAAAGTCGTCAACTGAAGAACCACCAAAACTAGAGCTAAAAGTTCTTGTGGTTCATCTTCGGTATGCTTTCTTGGGGGTAAATAACAACTTCCCTGTGATTATTGCAACTGATTTGCTTGATTAGTAGGGTGGACCGTTGTTGATATAGTGGGAATCCCTCCTGGTATTTCGACTCATAAAATTCAGTTCGATAGCGATTATAATCCAAGTGTTGAACACCAAAGGAGATTGAACCCACCAATGCACGAGATGGTTACAAAGGATACTATTAAATTATTAGAAGCAGGCTTGATCTATCCTATCGCGGATAGAAAGTGGGTAATCCCAGTGCATTGTGTATCAAGAAAGGAGGTATCATGATCGTACCCAATAAAGAGGAGATCTTGTACCTACGGGACCAGTGACCGGGGGAAGAGTTTGCATGGACTACTGAAAGATAAATTCGTGGATGGAAAAGGATCATTTTCCCATGCCCTTTATGGATCAAATTCTTGATCTACTTTCCGGGAGAGGATGGTATTGCTTTTTGGATGGGTATTAAGGATACAACCAAAAATCAAGATAGAACAACATTTTCATGCCCATATGGTACTTTTGCCTTCAAGCGAATACCATTTGGAGAATACCATTTGGGTTATGTAATGTTTCGAGTATATTTCAACGCTGCATGTTATCCATCTTTGCAGATATGGTAAAAAATTCAATGGAGGTAATTATGGATGACTTATCAGTTATGGGTGACACCTTCGAAGAATGTTTGGACCACATAACCCAAGCTCTCCAAAGATGTGTGGAGACAAATTTGGTCCTTAACTGGGAAAAATGTCACTTCATGGTTAAAGAAAGAATAGTGCTTGGGCATAAAGTTTAGAAAAAGGTTGGAGTTTGATAAAGCCAAGATTGAAGTGATTGAGAAATTTCCACCTCCAATTTTTGTGAGAGGAGTTTGTAGTTTCTCGTGGCATGACGATTTCTACTAGAGATTCATCAAATATTTTTCCAAGATTGTGCATCCCTTGTGTAATCTTCTAGAGAAAGAGGTGAATTTCCATTTTGATGTTGCTTTCATGATAACTTTCAAATGCGTGAAAGATGAATTAGTGTCAACCCCGATTATCATCAGCCATGATTGGTCTGAATCCTTTGAAGTGATGTTGATGCAAGTGGCACAACATTGGGTGTTATTTTGGGTCAAAAACGTAACAATATCTTCCACCCCATATACTATGCAAGAAAAACCTTGAACAATTCGCTGCGAAACTACACAGCTAGTGAACAAAAATTATTTATTGTGGTGTATGCGTTCGAAATATTTTGGGCTACTTATTTGGTACTAAGGTTATTTTACATACTAATCATGTTTCCCTGCACTACCAGATGGAAAAGACGGATCCAGAGCAAAAGTTGATAAGATGTGTATTGCTTTTACAAGAGTTTGACTTTGAGGTAAAAGACAAAAGAGGTTGCAAAAATCAAGTAGCAGACCACCTCTCGAGATTAGAAGCCAAAGAAAAGGAAGAACCGGAAGTTGACATCAAGGACGTTTTTCAGGATGAACAGGTTTTCATGATAACTCTCACCCAACCTTCTCGGTATGCTGATTTTGAAAGTTATTTAGTTTGTGGACTAATTCCAGATTAGCTGAACTCCCACAAGTGGAAGAGGTTCTCGTTTAGAAAAAAACATATTGGGATGAACCATATTTTTTTCAGGAATATGTTGACCACATCATTAGACGGTGTGTTCCAGTTGAGCAAGTGTTGGATATACTCTACGTCTGTCATGCTTCACCTGTGGAGGGTCATCATAAGCAGTGTCCACACTACAACTGAAGTTCTGCAAAATGGTCATTACTGGCCATCCCTCTCGAAGGATGCAGACGGATTTGTGAAGAAATGCTCTTAGTGTCAAAAGCAAGGGTTGCCCGAAAGAACGAATTACCCCTCACTCCAATTTTAGAAGTTGAACTATTTGATATTTGGGGTATATATTGTAAGGGCCTGTTCGTGATTTCATTTGATAATAAGAACATTTTGGTGGCATTGGAGTATGTGTCTAAGTGGGTGGAAATTGTACCTCGCCTAACAATGAAGGGAAGAGTATAGTCAGTTCTTGAAATGCTACATTTTTTGCTAGATTCGGTACACCTCAAACTATCATTATTAATGGTGGGTCCCATTTTTATAATAGATGGTTCTCAGTTGGGGTATCCCAAGGTGGCAACCCCATATCACCCCAAACAAACGGTCAAGTTAAATTGTCCAACTGGCAAATTAAGTTTATCTTAGCCAAGAAATTGAATGCCAATAGAATTGATTAGTCTCGAAGGTTTGACGATTCCCTATGGGCATATCATACAGAATACAAGACTCACATCAGTATGTCTGCATATCAGCTAGTCTTTGCAAAGTCATGCCATTTACTAGTCGAATTAGAACACAAAGCCATGTGGGCATTAAAAGTCCTGAATTTGGATTGGGTAAAAAACTCTAAAGAGAGAGAGTGGAGCAACTGAACGAGTTGGATGAATTAAGTTTTAAAGCTTACGAAATTTCAGTGTTTTACAAGAAAAAGATGAAAAAATGGCATAATGCTAAAATACTCAAAAGAGGATTTAAAGTGGGAGATTGGGTGCTATTATATAACCCCGCGTCTTAGACTTTTTCCTAGAAAGCTCAAGTCTTGATGGCCAAAACCATTTAGAGTGACACGAGTGTTCACTAATGGGGCAACGAAAGTGTACAGACATGAAGGGCCTGTTTTTAAGGTGAATGGGCAGGATTTAAAAGCATACGATGGAGAATGCCTTGAGATATCATTGATTGAAGTGGTGTACTTTCAGGGGGCTTGAGCCCACCTCCATATCATGCCAAGATGTTAAATAAGGAGCTACATGGGAGGAAACCCATTTGTTAGTATTTTCAATAATTATAGTGTTGATGTTGCATGTGTTGAAAAATGAGGAAGACAATCTTGGTGTGTCTTTGAAGTTGTTCGTCGAGCTCGACTTAGTTCTACAATTGAATCAAAAGAAAATTGTGGCAAAGTTCTAAAATATTAGGCGGAGAGCTTAGTAATTAGGCGAATCGTCGATGTGCTTGAGCTCCCCGACATAGTCTACCTTTCCTCTCTCGCACTGATAACATACTTCTACAATTAATTAGGTAGTGCTCCATAGCTTATCGTCGTGTTGCCAGAGTTTTCGGCGATCATCTTCCTCGTCAATAATTGACCTCTCATTGAGATGCAACACACTGAAACATTAGGCGCAAAGCTCATTTATTCAGCATATCACCGGAGCAATGATGATTGTCCAGTGACCTCACGGATCGAGTTTGACTACAACGTAGAAACTACGACGCAAAAAGAGTTAAGTGATTTAGAGTTCAGTTAGCAAATATCCATGTAGATCAGCGATTCAACTAAGTCCGTCTTTTAAGTCAACCAAATTTGGCTTAGGTAACTGGAAAACTCAGTGAGCATATGAAATTATTGGAGAGTCATCGACCACATCAGCGACAGCGACCTTTACCGCCGTTTGAATTCCCAAAATAAACTCGGAGTTTTGTAAAGCTCGGAAAGGGATATCTCTCGGTGAGACACCATATATATCGGCAAACAAAACATAAGTTGCCAAATGGGCGAGACTGGAGGGCTGAAAAGTCACAGGTTTAAAAATTTCAACCTTTCCCCTATTTTCTTCTCTTCCTGAACAAACACCCGCACTCTAGTACCTATATTTTTTGCATTCTTAGTATATTCTTAGTGTTGATTTGTGCTCGGAGCTGGATTCCTTTGCCTCAAAATATTACAATCTTGTTTTAATCGACAAGCGAGGTTGGTTTTCCAAAACCCCACATCTACTGTTGTATTATTATTTGAGGAAAAATATTTGTTATTTGTTGTGTGGTGAGGTTCACCATGTGTGTGCTATTCTGGAAGCGTTTTTTGTGTATATTTGAGTTGTTTAATTTAATCTTGTTTCTTAAACAACTTTTTGCGGATGTTTGAGCTTGTGGCTCCTTATGTTTTAAAATTGCAAATAATTTGATCCGTCCAAAAATATTTCTTGTTTTCGCCACCTCTTGTATGTACTTGATTGTGGCTGTTCTTTGGAAAATTTTAGTCTCAATTCGATCAATACCGATGACTTTAATAGTGATCTTAATCAAACGAACATAATTGTGCGGCTACAATGTGGCCAAATGAAGTTTCATAGACAATATATGAACTCTTTGCATCTCATTATGAGTAGTCAATTATCAAATTGAGTTTCTTGTGATGAACATTGCACACTTGCAAAAGCGTGAAGTCTTGATTGACTTTGGTTTCAATTGATGAGTCCACATATTAGACTCATTTAGGGCTATATTTTGATGGAAATAGTGTCCTTAAATGCTTGTTTTGTCTCAATTACTGATGAATAACCTTGACTTTTATGTATTTTGAGTTTGAGGCAAAGCATGGAGCTTACTTAGGAAAAATGAGTAAAAAGGTGAAAAGAACGAAGAAATAAAGGCCTGAAGATCGCCGAGTCCACTTGGTGAATCGCCGATGGGTCTGAAGATCACCTTTAGTTCTAGTGTGCTGAGCCCTGAAGGAAAGGATAAAATCAGCAGTGAAAAGGAGAAGTTGGTGCATGGGTGAGCAGTTCCGAAAAGCAGTACCTTATCGCTCAGTGATCAAGAACACAAAGATGTATGGACTAAGTTCAAGAGGACGATGAAGTTTCCAAAGGGTGAATCACCAACTTGATCGGCGATTTAGACTAACTGTGTCGAGTGATCCACTGCAACACTTATCTTTTAAAACTAGAAATACTTGTTGAGTTTTTCATCTTAGTATGCAGAATTATCAATTATTATGAGACTTTTAACAAATTTTAGATACTTTTTATCAGTTTTTAAGGTCTAAGTTTGATAGAGTTTTTATATAAGAACTTGAAGACAAAAAAGGTTTCATCTCGAAGAATGTGGACTTGGGTCCCTTGGATTCTTCATTCTTGGCATGTAAAAAGACTTAAATCTTCGTACCCATTTGAATGCAATCTCATTTTGGTATAAATTTCTATCTCTTGTTCGTGTCTAGCTAAAACCCCAATTCTTTGGGAGTGATTTTGTGAATATGGGTTAAATTAGTTGTAGGGTCTTGCTTGATGATAGTCTATTCATAGTTTAATTGTGACTTAATTTAGTAGTTGTGGATGAACCTTATGAGGTTAAAATTGTAAAAGTAATCTCATATATGTGTTTCCTTCTAGCTCGACAGAGAGGTCGAGAAAGTAAGACAGTTATATTGATGGAAAGTGGTAGTCGGTCGACATGAGGTTCAGCTCGAGATAGTGAACGCTAGTCTTGCACCACAAACTCAACACGAGAGAGTGAGTGGGTTAAGGCGAAGTATGTTCTTCATGCGGCAGGTGGGTGCCCGAAAGGAACCCATTTGAAATGGGATATTTCGCTTGAGATAAAGCTTATTCCCCTCAAAGTCTAGCTTAGTCACAAATACTCTACAAATTTTCTATCAAAAGCATGCACCCAATAATCTCGTTTATCCCGTATTCCTATCACATCCCAAGAATTCCCAATTTTCTTGATTTTGAACTCCTTGTTAATTTTGCTTTTTACTTACTACTTATGACAAAAAACCCTATTTGACAATTGACTCTTGTGTCATCCCTTTGATGTAACATGTTCTTATTTAATATTGTGTTTAGGTACTACTAACTAGATATTAATTTTCTATTAATTCTCACAACCACTCCTTGAGGAAACGATCTTGTTTGGGTTACTATACTACGGTACGATCGTCGACACTTGCGTTAGGAGTTGTATCTTTGATGATGTGACCGATAAAATAGCGCCGCTGCCGGGGAGTGGGATTATGTTTAAATTTGTAGTTAAGTAGAATTTTGTTCTTCTTAGTCATAGTTTTACTCACTTTATTTTTTTGATTTAGTTTGCTTTTATGTGAAGGAATGATGAGCATGTCTAGTAGCAACGAAACTCAAATGGGCTTTTCCCTTTAAAGGCTTATGTCTTTTGGGGATAACACCCAGAGTTTTAGACAATTCTAGTGTAATTCAATCCATGAGTTGTGGGTAAAATTTAAGGAAATTTCCTTCAACACCCTACTCATAGAATGTCAGCACACATTCTATTGGACTTATTCTATAAAAGTCTTGTTCCTTAAAACAAAAGAATGGCCGACAAAATATTTTCAAAAGGTCTCTCACAATTTCCATGTGCGATAGCAACTCAACTTCTGGATAATCCATCCAGACCCAATGATGAGATTGAGAAGCAGCATAATTTGAAAACAATGTTGACCTAGCTGAATCTAGTAATCAAGATAATTGTAAAATTAAAAACAACTAACAATTGTAATGACCAAGGTACCTCCCCTCGCAAACATGCGAAAACTAATATGGGTAACGATGGAAAAATAGCAGAGATTCTTTCACTCATTCTCCAAAGAGTGGAAAGTCATGACATGAAGTTGAATGAGATAAAAGAAGGTATTTCAAGGTTAAACGATATAACGTCTCCCAAATTCATATCAATACAATTACTAAAGATATAAATGGGCCACGTGATGTCTCATCTCCACCCCACCGATCATGATTAAAAGGGAAAGTCATGCCACGACTGTAAATAAGGCCACGACTATGATTTGTTAGTGATGAAGGTTGAAAGACAGAGAGGGTTTGGAAATTATTGGCGAGAAAATAATATGTCGGCGAGTCTCCGACCTATTCTACATACTCGACTAAGACCACCGTTTGGATCTCACGTTGATGAAAGATCGTTTAAAACTAGGTGAGAAAATTTAACACTCGATGAATCTCCGAGTGGATAGGCGAGCACGACTAATGTCTCTGAATGAGCGCCAACTTGATTGTTTATAATGGCCAAAAGCTCCAAAAGATCAAGCTCTTCAATCTCCCTCGTTTTAAACTCTACAAACTCACATTAAGTTAGCATTTTCAATATTCTTGGTTTCATAAATTATTTTGGTTGTTGATTAGTGCTTAGAACAAGGAGTTCTTTAATTCCTAGCATTTCAATCATATTGTAGTCGGCACATAAGGTTGGTTTCCGAATCCAAATTTCCCTTTCGTAAATTTGTGCTCTTTTTCAATGATCGCATCGTATTTAAGTGTGCTGGGCTTGTCTGATAAAATTAAATGTGTACTTGAATTTTTTTTATTTGTAAACCTTGGCCATTTTATCTTGATTATAAAACCCATTCTTTGCGCATTGAAATAAGCCAAATCTTATTGTTTATTCTTGTGGATATGAGTTTAATAGTACTAATGCATAATTTAATTTTATTTTTGGGAATTGCAGCTTTGAGTTTGAGAAGATGACGAAAATAGGCGCTACGGGCTATTTGGCGAGCTAAGTCGAGCTCGGGGAATCACTCGACAGCTCGCCTAATATTTCTCTCGCCCTTAATTTCTTATGAAAATTTGATGATCGAATCTATACTTTTTGGCGAGACGCCTCTGATCGCGAAAAAAGCATTCGGTGATTTGCCAAAAGTACTCTTGTCCCACCTTTTTGTCTGCATCCCTGATCCCATGATGCACTGGAGCTTTCAGCACACTTGTTCAGGATTGGAGGAAACTATTGGCGATTCGATAAAATAGATGCCCTATTGCCAACCTATCATTATAGTTGAATAACTTCTTTCAGCGAGCAAATTTTTGTTCGCGAAATGATTTGGCACCTCATCGAAATGTTTGGCGAGACTGGTTGTAGCTAATCCTCTATGATTTAATGTTCTTACTAACTGTCCTTTAACATTTTGCAGACATGGCTAAATAGCTTCCCCAAGGAAAAATAAAAGGGGATTACAATCAATGTGGATGAAACTGCATCCAGGGACAAGGTCATTACATTTTCCACAACTGGTGGGAAATTTAAAGTCAAGGACGAGACCCTAGAGTTATCAGATGCAAGCTCCCACAATGATGGTTTTTATAATGCTGACCCCACCATGTATGAAATTGATAATATGGGTTCTGATGAAAATGACTTGATGGAGGCACAGAGAAATGTGTTACGATCTAAAAAGCTGAATGATCCATCTCGAATAAGACATTATCAATCTACCACTCTAACCACTCTAGCTGTAGATCAGGCAATACTACTAGCACCTCACGTATAGGGCGCTCCACCTAAATCAATAGATAGATTGAAATCTGAGGGGCTAATCATTGAAAAAATGGTTATTCATAGATGGGGTTATCAATAGATATCCAGAGATCATAGAGTGCCTAAAACATCACAAATTCAAAATCTTCACCAAATCGCGTGGCGCATATATACAAAGCTGGTTCAGAGAATTTTACAATGCATACTTTCTTTAGTACATCAAAGAAAGAGGCTACGAACATCGTTCAATGTGGTTGACTACGTAGTTGGAAGAGGAAGGAAGGTCGCTTGTGCTAACGAGGCTATTAACAAAGTCCTGGATATGTCCACTAAGATTAAGGATCACAACCAATAATTTATCAAAAAGAGAAACTAGATGAGATTAAAAAGTGGTTATCCCCGCTAATCTAAGATGATGATGATCTGAACTATTTAGAAGAAGGACTTCCAACTATAAAGAAAGATCTAAATGTGTCTGCAAGATACTGGTTCGGGTTCATCATTAACACAGTTATGTCATTCCAAAATGAATCAATTCTTCGTTTTGCTAAGGCAACTTGTCTTGGTGAATTATGAAGCCAACTAGGATAAATAAGGGGACAATCATTGCTTCTGTAACATTTCGGAATATTACATGTCTAGTGAAGAGCCCAATAGGTCTTTAAGAATGCGTATTGGGGATACGTAGGCATCTCAATGCCCAATATTGAGAAATATTGGGCATAGTATAGAAAATTGGCTAAGGGGTATTAGCCAATTTCTATATAATACCCAAATAAGCAAAATATTGGGCATATTAGAAATATTGGCTTAAAGGGGTGTTAGCCAATTTTGTAACATTAATGAGCTTGTTTAAGAATTGTACCTACAATAAAGACCCTAAGCTAAAAACATAGATTTTCAAGTATTCACTGAGGTATGAGGCATCCCAGTGTCAAGCCTAGATACCATTCGACATGACCATCTAAAATTTTTATGTATATTAAGCAGTACCCAAGGACATGATGAGGGTCCTTGGGACAATAAGTAAAAATTCCCAAAGTAACCATAAATAATAGTTAGTTAGGAAAGTACAAGCAACCCATGTGCAAGCACATGGGGAGATACGGCCAAAAGGGGACCACCCTAACCAAATTTGGTTAGGGTAGTTAGGGGGCAGGCGTGCACATGGGTTCACCCATGTGGGGCGGGCCTAGCTCTCTAACTAATTCTAGACTCTAACCTACTGCCCTATATAGCTAATTAACCTATGACTAACCGAAATGGAACAATTAGTGCACCCGACAACCTAAGACTTAACCGGGTTGACACTAACTTAGTACTAGTTAAAGAGACAACCTAGTACCTAACCTAGGATGGTCCAAAAGGTTGGTTATGATCCTAAAAACTTAGGGAAACTTTATTAATTACCCTAGGCTACTTAATTAATTAATTATCAACATAATTAATTAATTTAAAGGGGCAAAACCGAAATCACAAAGCAATTTCTAGATTTCGGTTAAGACAAGGAAGAGACAACATAGTACCTAACCTAGGATGGTTCAAAAGGTTGGTTATGGTCCTAACAACTTAGGGATACTTTGGTAATTATCGTAGGCTACTTAATTAATTAATTTAGCAACTTAATTAATTAATTTAAAGGGGCAAAACCGAAATCATAAAATAATTTCCAGATTTCGGTTAAGACAAGAAGGGACAACCTAGTACCTAACCTAGGATGGTCCAAAGAGTTAGTTAAGGTTCTAACGACTTAAGGGTACTTTATTAATTACATTAGGTCACCTAATTAATTAAATTATCCATTTAATTCATTAATTTAAATGGTCAAAACGAAATCCTTTCACTAACCTAGTATAATTCAAGAAACATTCTAGTACTTAACCTAGGATGGTCCTAAAGGGTTTATTATAGTTTCAATGACTTAGGGGTACTTTATTACTTACCCTAGGTACCTAAATTAATTAAATTAAGGATTTAATTAATTAATATAAAGTCAAAATGTTTACTGAAACCATAGTCAACACCAATTTCCAGATTTAACTAAGTGTTATGTTCTCCTATATTTAGTCAACTTATGAGTGGCGTTTTGATAATTGGTTAATTAGTTTATTAAATTAACTTATTAAACCTAAGTTTAATAATTAAATATCAGTTCATAAACCTAAAAATCATGATCAAAACGTTGAGACGCACGACGCTAAGGCAGTAGGCGACAAACCGCAAGAAAACGTAGAACGCTAAAGATTTCTTAGGCGAGTTCAAGGTGTTCTTCAAGGTTTCGTGCAAGGTGATCTTCATAGATTAAATTCTATATAAGGTATGGGTTTCTCTCCTGGACTTCTTTATCCAAGAGAACTTTCTTTCCAACGATTCAAATATCTTGAAAACTAGGGTTGTTCCCGTGTTATCGTCGAACTCCTTGTCCCTAGTATCCTTTTCGATTCCATGTTGAATAGGTTAGAGATCATGTTGTTGGTATGTGGTGCTGGATGATATTATGTGTAATGCTCTTGAATTATGAATGTCGATTAATCTATGAAGTTGTGATCGTATAAAGTTAAGTGCTTAAAACGTGAATCATGAATCGAGGATGTGTTAGTTACACCCGTAATTGTTTAAGTGTTGATGTATTTGTCAGAATGTTGTCTTGCTGTTATTGTGACGTTATGAAGATGATAAATTCATCAAATGTTAATATGATTATGTCCAATATGTCTTAAAAACGTTACCCTAAAGTCATGAACTAAGAATTGGCTTAAAAGACAACTATGAAATCACATCTTGAATGAATTGACTATCTGATGCCAATAAAATTGGCTAACACTACTTTGTCAAACGAATGCATGCTAATGGCTAGGAGCTTATGTAAATGATTGAAATATTGGCTAAAGGTTCATACATATTCAATTTAAATATGAACATACGTAAAATTGGCTTATGTCAATAAAAATGATTTTCTAGTATAACATCCCAAATGTTTATGCCAATACTAATCATATGTCAACCTTGTGTAGTTAAAATATCAAAAGATATTCTAAGCACTTCTAAAGTAAGTCAATGAATCCATAACCAAGGGCATGTCATTCATTGGGAAAACTCCCAACATGCTCTAAAAAGAATGAACTATGAACATATGAAACTCATTGAATGAAGTGCTCATCGTCCATACACGATGATATGAAGCTACTACACTAAAGTAAAGAAGTAACGTGAGTTATTACATAATTAAAGGGGTCTAAATTAAGCAAGTGACCAGAATGGGGTGTTAAAGAAAGTGAGACAATTCTTACTTACACTTAAGTTAATATGTTAAAAGAATACTCACTAATGAAGGTGTTAGAATGTGTGAGACTAGTCTCATTAACACCTAAGGATGATATGTAAGGAAAATTCACATCTCATCAATGTAAAGTAAGGATGATATGTAAGGACAATTCACATTTCATCAATGTAAAGTAAGGATGTAATGTAAGGACAATTCACATTTCATCAATGTAAAGTAAGGATGACAACTCATCAAAAGAGTAAGTAAATCTCAATCTAGAAGCAAGCTTCCATAATGCTTGAGTCAACTCTAAAAGATAAAGAAGATAATGAAAGTGAGCACAACAGCGATAGACTAGTTATGAGCATGTGCTTGCACGTGTAAGTCTCATGCGACGAGGCTACCACCGAGGTGGATAAGTAGTCTCATTAAGTCCCTAGTCTTCGAACTATGTCTAGCCAACATAGGAACTAGCCAGTGATTTCCATCTAAGCGAGCTAGGCATGTACTTTCACCGCCGGTGATTACACCCCTTTTTGGTGTGGGGCAGACACAGGATTTCATGTTTAGCTCACATGATCTATGTCGGTTAATGCTCACGATATATTCTTGGTTCACTATAGCCGTGAGCCACTCCATTTGCCTTAGCCGGGGATCATCTCTTTCCAATTGTAGGGCAGACACTGGATTCCATGAGTAGCTCACATGGTCTAGATTCATTTTAACCGGTGAATTACCCTTTTTCCGTGTAGGGCAGACACTGGATTTCATGTTAGCTCGCATGATCTTATTCCCTATGATGTCTCTATGAAAGTGAGAATGAATGATGATGATGGAACGTATGTTCAAAGTAAGCAATGATGAAGAGCTTAAGATTGTCAAGTGTCAATATCACACTCATCAAGTTTCAGCAAATAATGGGCACAGCCAAATAAGATTGGCATATAATGACTTCTTATATGATGTCAACAAAGGGAAGTAGAAACGTAATGTTAACTAAATACCTCATATTTTCCCTAACATGAAAGTAATGAAATGAATGGCATGATCAATAAAGAATGACTTATGAAAGGTAATGAATATATAGTGTAAAGATTAACTCACTATAAGGTAGGGAAATCATTCCTTAGTCCTTGGATTACTTACATCGAATCATTATGGGTATGGGACTACAATGAATCATTGCACTTGTAAGTAAAACTTAGTACTAAAGGAATTATTGAACTACACAACAAGAAGAAGAAAAAGACTGAAAAATAAACTAAGTATGGAAATGGGAGCTCACGGGTTAGGGGTCATCGAATTTTCAAATCCTCGCCCGGGTGGTTCTAAAATTATGTTGTTTGATACTAATGGCTTGTAATCATATAGAAAATGAGTTGTGTTCTTTGAATGCATTAAAATACATCATATTCATACCACAATTCACAACTAACGAATTAGGAAAGTCTAATGACTAGACTTTCCAGAAATGGCATGTTGTTTAGGAAGAGCTTTCATTGATCATGCATAGCTTTATGTGTATGTGTGCATACACCAATACTTAGTACAAGTGGTGTACTAACCCCCTACTATTTACTATTTTTATAGGTGCAGGTCAGAGGGCAGATTGACGTCACTTGCAGCGGTTTGGACTTCAGCGTTTCTCCAGACCATTTGGTAGGTCCTCTTTATTTCGAGGATGCTACACGAATTAGTCTAGCCTTAGTTTAAGATATATCTAGTGGATGTTGTCCCTAGCGTTTCTTTCGTACTTTCATTTCGAAGCTTTGTAATAAGGTCGTGTTTGGCAAACTATTTATGATATATTCATCTTCAGTTTCGAATTGATTATTTATAATAGATGGTTGTTCTATTTATGTTGATCTTAGTATATGATGAAATAATGTATTGACTATATGAAGTCTAAGTAAACATCATACATATAAAAAGTTTTAAATTTTCTGCAAATTTAACTAGATGAATGTGATGAATGCAAGATTAGGCTTGTCTGCGACCTCTATGAGGTCAACGACGCCGGTGGCGATTTAGATTCAAGAATCCAGGTCGTGATAGCTTCTGAGATCCATATGTCTGCCAAGCAGATTCGGACCTCTCTCCCATTCCCATAATTTATCACTGTGCTGTGCGAAAGAGATTGTGTACCTAGAGATACCAAGAAGGATGTGGAAGTGACTCCCATATGTTCCACTGATAACAGAAGGATCGAAGAAGAGTACCTAAAGGATCAAGCAGAGAGGAATAAAGAAGAAACTGAGGTAGCACATATCCCATACCTAGAGGAAAGTTTGCCTACTCCGACCCTTAGGCCTTAAGGTACATCTAGTATCACGACTACTTTTACTGACACTCTAGGTTCATCTATTGCTACTGTTTTCTGCCGTGATCATATCAATCAAGCATCCCTAATTCAAATGGGGATACTATCCCAGTCTGCCGATTGTCGAGCGACTGGATTTAAGACCTTCATTCTTGGTAGGATCCAGACTTTTTTCAATGATGTTGTTACACCACTGATCATTACCATAGATACCCTAGAAACCAGGATAGCAAGGTGTGAGCGTGATAACGGAGACACAAAAGAGGTGATGGCTTTAAAAGTAACCTTTGTCAAGCTGACAAAATATGTGGACAACTTGAAGTCTACCGATATGTCTATGATCTTTGGAGCAGTAGAGATTCCAAATATTCTTGAGAGGCTTAAAACTTCCACTGGATAGGAGTGTGGTATGGAGTAGACATTCGATCCTGAATCAGGGGCAAAAACTGAAGAAGAGATGCTTGAGAACAGTGTGGAATCTTCCAACAGGATTGGATCGAGACAGAAGAAATCATGATAAATGCTGCTATGCATGCTTCCTTAGGATTTGGCCCTTATAAGGTCAATATGAGCACTGATGCATTAGGCAGCAAAGACCAGACAGATGAAGCTACTGAGTAGACAAGATCCCTCTCTACCTTCTTTTATGTTTTTCTCTATTATCTATTTTTGGATACTTTTATATGCATTTGAGGAAAAATGATTTTTATTTTGTTATAGGATGAGGACCACAACTTTTGTGTGCGACTATTATTATTTGTGTTTTGTGATAATATTATGGTTATCTACTTTACATTGTGTTTTTATCTGTTTTTGTGGATGTTTAAGCTTCTAGCTCCCTTTTGGTTACAATTGAAAAATAATTTTGACCCTTCAAAAAAAATTAAATTTTTCGTAAACTTCCTCCACCTCTTGTATGCACTTGAAATGTGGTTATTCTTAGGAAATTCTAGTCTCTCGGTTTCTATCAATACCGATGACTTAAATAGTGCTCGCAATTGAATGTGCGGCTATAACGAGGCCAAATGAAGGTGTATAGACATGTGTGAACTCTTTGCATCTCATTTTAATTAGAAAATTGTCAAATTTATTCTCTTGTATTGACCGTTGCACACTAGAAAAAGTGTGGAGTCTTGTTTGACATTAAAGTTGAATTTCTTATGTGAATAATCTTACCTTGAATAACGTATGACAACACCTAGAATTTGCCTTGTTGGTCTAGTTGATTAAGTAATCTTTCTCTTGATATGATCTTAGGCAACTTTTTAGAGTGTGGTCCTATTTGACATATACCTCTTTTATGACCTACCTTGTGAGTGTGTGAACCTCTCTTTTAACACCCCTTGAGCCTTAAATTTCTTTGGTACAAACATGACATAAACATAACCTCTCTTAACCATTTACCCATAATCCTCTTAGGTTTTGCTTAATAGAATATCCAACTAAGGCCAAAAGCCGAAGTTGAGGGTGTGGTGAAATGAGAAAGAAAGTTAAGAAATTACAAAATGATCTAGTCTACCCATTGTGTTGAGAAAAATTGAACGCCTCAATACATTAAAAAAGAGGAGGGAAAAAGAAAAGGAATGAAAAAGAACAAGTCATGAAATAAATTTGAAAATTACAAAAAGAAAAGGGAGTTCCTGGCATATTATGGAAAAATGAATAAAGGGATGACTTGTAAGTACTAATGAACTTGATAAAGGAAAGCAAAGAAAGTGTTGTGAGTAACGCATTTCATGAGGATCACAGTCACGGAGACTAAATGACCATACCATTGCACTCAGCCCCATTATGAACCTTAAAAAGACCATTTTGATCTTCAGAAAGCTGAAACAAATGTTGATAGGAAAGTAAAGGCAAACCTACGGGTGAAAGCGTGCATTGTCTTCTTTTATGTGAGAGTGAACATTGTATCTGATTCCGGAACATTAAAGGATGACACATCATGTGTGTGAGAATGAATCATCATTTTTGTTAGGGAATTTGAATGTTTTTGTTGAGCTTGAACTTGCATTTGAAGAAAGTATTGTGAGCTTGAGAATCTTTGATAATGGTGTGTCACAACTTGAATCTTTGGGTACACAATTGATCCTTGCATAAGTAAATTGAATCTTTTTGTATACATTGATGATTAAATCTTGTGTAGCACTGTCTGAGACATCCTTTTTGAACTGCTGAACTTGAGTTTTACATGAGGAAAAGAAAATATTTAAGTTGGGGGTGTTGACGAGTCCACATATTAGACTGATTTACGGCTATATTTTGATAGAAATTGTGTCCTTAAATGCTTGTTTTGTCTCAATTACTGAAGAATAACCCTAAGTTTTAGGTATTTTAAGTTTGAGACTAAGCAGGGACACAACTTGGCAAAAAGGAGAAAAAATGATGAAAAGAACGAATAAATGAATGACTGAGGATCGCGAAGTCCACTTAGTGAATCGTCGATGGGTCTGAAGATCGCCTTTTGTTCCAGTGTGATGATCCCTGCTTGAAAGGATCAAATTGGCGGTGAAAAGGAGCAGTCGGCGCATCGCCGAGCAGTTCTGTGAAACAGTACCTTATCGCCCAGTGATCCAGAACACAAAGATGTTTTGACAAAGCGCATGACGCCTATGAAGTTACTAAAGGGTGAATCGCCGACTTGATTGGCGATTCCGACCAACTGGGCCGAGTGATCCTCTGCACCTCTAATCTTTGATAACTATAAATACTTGTTGAGTGTTTTAGCTTAGTATGTAGAATTATTGATTATTATAAGACTTTTAGCAAATTTAAGATATTGTTTAATAGTGTTTGAGCTCTAAGTCTGAGAGGGTTTTTGGCGAAGAACTTGAAGACCAAAAGGGTTACATCTCCAAGGATTTGGACTTGGGTCTCTTGGATTCTACATTCTTCTCCTATAACAAGACTTAAATCCGCATATCCATTTGAATACAAGCTCCTTCTAGTAAAAATTTCTACCTCTTGTTCATGTCTAGATAAAACCTTAATTCTTGGGGCGTGATTTTGTGAATATGAGTTAAATTAGTTGTTGGATCTTGCTTGATGATACTCTATTTGAAGTTTAATTATAATTTTGTTTAGTAGTTGTGGATGAATCTAATGATGTTGTAGTTTCAAATACATTCTAATATAGGTCGAGAAACTAAGACTACTTAATTGATGGCCGGTGGGAGTGGGTCGATATGAGGCTCAGCTAGAGAGTGTCTCAAACCACACACTCAGCTCGAGATAGTGAGTGAGTTAAGGCGTAGGAGCTGTTTCATGCAACAAGTGGGTGTCCGATAGGAACCTATTTGAATTGGGGAAAGTTGCTCGACAGAGATCTTATCCCCCCTTAAAGTCTAGCCTAGTCAATATTACTCTATGAATTTTTTTTCTAAAGAATGTACCCAATAATCTCTTTTATCCCATATTCCTATCACATCCTAAGAATTCCCCCTTTTCTTGATTTAAAACTCCTTGTATGTTTCGCTTTTTACTTACTACTTGTGACAACCCCGCCCTCCCAATTTGACCCGTTTGATTGAACATGTTTTTATTTGATAATATCTTTAACTACAACTAGTAAAAACTAAATTTTAAATTTCTATTAATTCTCACAGCCACTCCTTGTGGAAATGACCCCCACTCTTGGTTGGGTTACTATACTACGGTACGATCGTCGACACTTGCATTGGAAGTTATGTCTTTGATACATCAGCGATCATCAATGTCTTGTCTGATGATCTTACCATGAAATGTCCATGATGACACCTAGAATTTTCCCCGTTATTCTTGTTGACTAAGTTATGTGATCTCATGATATGATCTTTGCCACCGTTGAAAAAGTGTGAACTAATATGACATATACCTCTTTTGCGGCCTGTAACTCTCTGAAAAGTCAATACCTAATATAGAGCCTAAAAGAAGTTTCTAGGGTTTAGATAGAATTTTAAGACCTAAAATAATTTTTATAAGTCATCCGAGAAGTTTTAGAGCCAAGACGTCAAAGAACGTCTGTGACGTCCTGAAACTAGCTAAACTGAACTAGTCGACGTCGCTATGTTTGGTGAATGTTTGAGAGGGTCAAATGGAGTCTACAACTTGTAAAAATACATTGGTTAGGTAGAGTGTGGCATATAGGGTATAAACATTCAATAACGACACCTCAAGGACCACCCAAAGGGTCCTTGAGGAGGACCCCAACATGTGTGGGCAGGCTGCCAAAGCAGCCTGCGTGAGTCAAGATTCAAGGGGCTGTTGCGCGACATGCAGACCACACAAACCCTACAGCCTCAGATTACTTTTTCAAAAATAAAAATGGGAATTATCCTCGTAACGCGGAGCCACTTCCCAAATTCGGTAAAATCATATTTTTGGCATTTTGACTTCACAAAAAGACCCATTTAAGTGAGGGGTATTTTGGGTAATTTAGGGGGTGACTATTTATTAATTCAGGGTCAGTTTTAAGTCATTTTTAGTCACTCTAAACCCAATTACCAAAACAAACCCAAAAGCTCTCACCTCTCTCTACTTTCTCTCTATCCAATTCCTCCATTGAAGAAGGAACAAAGTTTGAAGAAGAAGGCCAATTTCTTTAGGATTTCACTTCAATTTCATGGATTATCTTTATTAAGGTATTGTTTCTTCACTCTCGGGATTCCTTTCCCCAATAGGTCCTTTCAAAGTTGATTTCTAAATTACCCAATTCCATGGGGGTTTCCAATTCTAATGGGTTTTCTTCTAAACTTCAAATTGATGATTGATCTTGATTAATTTTGATTACTCATGACTAATTGAGTATAGATTGTTGGTTAATTGATTGAATTTCATGAAGATCATGTCCCTTCCCAATATCCCCAAATCTTGGATCTTGATTGTAAAATGATGGGAATTGAATTATGAATTGATCATTAGACTTGTTTTATCTATTCTAATTCTTTTCTTGATTGACTATGGTAAGGTATTGTTGGGATTGGATAAAATTATTGATGAATTCATGATCAACCCTAATTCCCCTAACCCTGGGTTATGAATTAATGTTAAATTGGATAGTGATGATGCAATTGACCTAGTTCTTGTTTTAATTACTATTGATTGATGTTACTACACCTATTTTGGATGTAATTGGTTGGTTGATGGTAAGACCATGATGATGGCTATTGAAGGAGATTGAGTAAGTCTTCATGATCCTAACATTTACTTCAATTATGATAGCTTGTGATTGATGATGTAGTTCAATTGGAGCATGACTTCTGATTAGCCTAAGTAGGTGTTGGTATGATGTTGAATTGAAATGTCTTGACTATGTGATTGTGAGACTATGTTTAAGATGAAATGATATAGCGTTGGTTGTGAAGTACCTATGTGCCCTATTATGACATGATGATGATGTTATGCTAATCTCACCTATGAGGGTTGCCATGAAAGAATATTCTCATGCAATTCCTAATGAGCTAATGGCAATGACTATACAAGGGATTATACCCTATGACCTAAACTAAGCTTATGATTGATAAAGAAAGGCATTTCAAAAGGGACTCTAGCTTAGCACCAAGCGATCTTGTAGATGAGGGGTGACACCTTCCTAAGGAGCGAAGGTAGGGTTCACCATAGTCCTCACGGGGTGGATAGCCTCATAGTCCTAAAAGGGCATAGAGTGATGTTTCCATGACAGACCCCAATCTCCATAAACTATGTTTCCACCATAGGAATACTAGATAGTGGATCCACCTAGATGCTATGTTCATGTTTGGTTCTACTTTGGCTTGTAGACCACCTTCCATCGGTGTAAGGTTTTAAAACACCGGATTCCACACTTAGCTCTTGTGGTCTATGTCGGTTAAGGCAAGTGTTCCCAAAAGTAAAATTAAGTAATGCACTATAAACTAACTAGGGTGACTTGAGAGATTTGACTTAGCCTAAGTAGGGGTATGGGACTCTACATATGCTTTGCACTAGTTTGCCTTGAGGGAATCATTAGGAGGTTGTTCTTGTGTTTTTTTATAATGTATATGCTATGAATATGATGAATTTACATGTTGATGACCCTATATGTTGTTAGTTTCATTTATGGACATGATATTGGTCTATATTGCTAAATGTGATGATGACTACTATTGATGCTATGTTATATTGAGTTGGGCGTTGCTTATGATCCTTTGTTTGGTTTACTTGATTGAGTAAGGTTATGGGGCTTTACTTGTTCATTGCACATGTAGGCTTAATGATGGGTTATGGGTATGGGTCTTGCTTATGTTATGATGTTATGAACTCTTATACATATTTGTTGATGTTCCACCAAAGTTTTTGCCTCATTTATGTCAGTACTTTGTGGTAGAGAAATATGCCAATGATAATGATCTTAGAGAAGGAATGGGGAATCTTTGGGAAGAAGTTGACGCTGCACCCAAGAAGATGATCGAGACACCAGGCATACGAGATGTCAAGCGGATGGAGCGAGTTCTTGATTTAACTTCCACTCCGCTCTTTATCTCTCGCTCAACTTGATAGACAAAGATGACTCTTATGTTGTTTTCAAAATCGGTGGTGGTTCGAATGAGGCTCGAAACCACCTTTTGTGTTTTTTTACCTAATTATGTTTTAATTTCCCTCGTAATTTTTTGAAAAAGGCAAAATGACTATGGTTATGGCCAAAGTTCGTATTTCCTTACCTTCAATTAAAGTCTCTCCTATTGCGAAATAATTAATTTACTTGTTTTAATTCTGCTATCTAACTGTCTTTGTCTTTGTTTCAGTAAAACAAATATATAAATATTTAAAAAAAAAAAAGAAATACCAATATCACGTCATGTCACAAGCTGAATGAACCTGGTGAGATAGATAAAGATGAGTTATAAGAGTATGACGATGAGGTCGCGATATTCAAATGACTTGTAAAAAATTTGAAATAGTTTGAGACTCAGGGTAAGTCGAATCTTAAGGAGACAAAACTGTAAATCTACAAAAAAGGATGACTGTGTCGAATAAGTCAGAATCAGGGTCCATCAGAAAGAAGCTCAGAAAAGAGAACTCAATTGTTGCTTAGACAGTATATCGACGCATTTGTTTGAACATGTTATGATGGAGCATAGACATTCATCAAGAGTTGGAAAGCAACTGAGATGATTCAAGAGTTGTTCTATTTGAAGATTCAGAGTTTCTTTTATTTCTTTACCTGTAATGCATAGTTTGTTTGTAATCGTCTTATGTTTTGTAGTGTCACGACCGGGGTCTAGACCCTAGTTGAAACCTGCGTCATTGACCTCTCAGAAGTCGCAGACAAGCCTACATATGTCATCATTACATCGTATAAGTTAATTTTAGCGGAAAATTTAAAACTTTTGTTTGCTTTGAAGTATACATAGACTTCATAGTAAGAATTGCAATACATTTCATCAGTTCACCACAAACATCTAATAATGAGATATTCAAATGAAGGAAATAGTTCATAACTGCATGAATATAAAGTTGCCAAAATGGCACCCATACAACGTCTGAAATAAATAAGAAAGAAACGCTAGTGGAACACTCTCCACTAGCTCATGCCAATAAAAGATAAGCATCCTCGAAAGCATGAGGGCCTACCAAGTCCGGATGAATGCTCCACGTCCGGATAGCTCCAACGTAGTCTCGTAAGATCTAGCGTGCACCTGCACCTGCACCTAAAAGTAGAGTATTGTATGGGATTAGTACACACTTGTACTAAGTATGGGTGTATGCAAGCACACACCAAGGACATGCATGATTAAGAAGAACTCTCTCCTAACGACATGAGTTATGGTAAGTCAAGTCAGTGGACTTGCCAAATCGGATTAGGAAAGTCATGCTATGAGAGTAACATGCATCATCATTCTTTTCATATTGCACACAGCACATAACATATTTCATATAGCATGTACATATACCACATATCATTCTTTCATATGCCATGAGACCTTGGAATCATGGACGTAACATTAGGACTTCCCAAAATGAGGGCTCAACATATGGGACCTCAACTAGGGAGCCTTCTTTAGCAAACACCGAGTCTGCTTCATTCATTCGTGCATACTTCATTTTCATTCGTTTCATTCATTCATAGACTGGTGCAATACCAGCTATACCTAGGATGTAGTTTAAGACTCTAATCGGGTTCACTGTGCAATGACCAAGAACGACCTAGTGTCATTACTTGAGTCTAGTTCACCTCTTGATTATCCTAACCAAACACCTTTGGTAACATTCATTTCATATAGTGCATTACTGAGGCTGGCCTCATTCTTTCTTTGGGAACTTTAACTTTAACCGACATAGATCATGTGAGCTCCATGAAATCCTGTGTCTACCCCACACCGAAAAGAGGTGGAATCACCGGCCAAAGTGAAACCAAAACATGCTAGCGTATATAGGGAATTGAACCCTGCTAGATCCCTATGTTGGCTGCATAGGTTCAAAGACTAGGAGATATAAGGAGACCCATACCCGTCTAAACGGACAGTCTCATCTCATGAGATTTACACGAACCTCTGCCTTCCCAAAAAAAGGAATCGCGACTCATAGCTAGCCCATCGGTGCTCCGTATAAAGTTCCATTACATTCATCTCACACATCATAGAAGCTGGATTCTACCATGAGGGAATCATTGCTCATTAGATGATTTCTCATCTCATCATTAGTATTAAGTATGCATTAACTTTAATACTTTCATTAGAGTGTTCATAGAGACTGGGTCTCTTCATTAACTTTACACTCTCATAGGTGAGTACGTTTTGGTAACATTTACTTAGGCTCATTAGAGATCGCTCTCATCTTTCACATTAGCCTCTTATCATGTTGTCACCACATTCATTAGCTTTAGCATAATTGCTCTTTTTAATTACTCACCCCTCTACGTGAATGTTTATTTCATCATATGCCAATGCACTTGGCCTTTCTTAGTGTGTTTCACACTCTTACTTAACCCTTCTAGGGTCACATCATTCATCACATAACGTCATAGGTTCACTTACTTTATAAACATATGCTGGACTTATGAGTCCATACACACAAGCCATGAGGCTTCATTCATAGTTCATTTAAGTAATTCATAATTACCCAAGATTTTGTGGTACAAGACTTATGCATCTTGTAAGTATGCCAAGGTCTCAATTTTGATTCCCATAGGCACCATTCATTAATTATTTGATCACGTAAGACTTATGTGTCAATAAGGATTTGGGCAAGGGAACCCGATTTAGAATCCCTTAGACAACACTTAGCTTCCACTTAGTTTTTGATATAACATTTCGGCTTGGGACCTGATTTCGAGTCCCTACACTTACATTTCTTTTTCTCTTCTTTTTCTTTACTTAATCTCAAACGTCTAAGCTTAGGATCCAAGATCTAACCCCCACACTCACATTTCATTTAATTTCTTTCTCTCCTTAATTCTTCTCCGTTGAACCGAGGGGATGTGGGATCGATTCCCTACAACCTCACCTTATTTTTATTTTGTATTTTCTCCTTGCTTTCTCATTCGTCCGAGAGGTTGTGGGTTCTTTCCCCACATACCTCATTTTATTTTATTTTAATTGTTTCTTCCTATTCTCTTGTTTGACCGAGAGGTTGTGGGTTCGAACCCCACACGCCTCATTTTATTTATGTCTTATTTTCGATCAAGGCACACGGGTTCGAATCCCATATACCTCATTCCTTTTTTTTATTAAATTTATTTATAACTTATATATGGTGAGGTCTTGGGTTCAATCCCCAATGACCTCATGCATTTAAAAAAAAATTAAAACTAAATTTTTTTCCAGTAAGTGGCCGAAACCAAATTTCCAAAAGCTGGAAATTTGATCACCTTTTTGCAGTCCATTTTCTAAACCTTTAAACGTTAGATTTATACAATTTTCGTGTAGCATCTAGTGCATCTTTAGGTGTGTTTTCAAGGTTACTTTTGATCAAGATTATTCACTCAATTCAGCAACATTACACTCATATGAACATCACGATTTTAACATATTCATACACGTAAAATACAACAATTTAACATATCAAATTCAGTCTTCAAATCGAGACCAAAGTCACGGCATACACATGCACCCACAAGTTAACATATTACACATTTTCGGAACATTTTGTCATTTCTAACATAATTTCCGAACACACGTACAAATACGTAATCACAATCAGCCCTAAAATCATCTACCAGAAGTCATACCAACACATGCATCGATTCTTTCAGAAGATCTAATGACAGGGGCATGCAACGGGGACAACCTTAGTTTTTCGATTGAGATTAAACTGAACCTTAGGGGTCTCTGGGGAGAGGGACCAAGGGAAGAAAACCCATACCTTAATGTCGTTCAACACTTGTTTCAATGCAGCCAATTCTCACGAAACCAAGCCTCACCACCGAAACCTCAGCACAATCTCGTCGAGAAACCTCTTTTTCCTTTACGTTTTCAGATTGTCTTTACTTTTGAGTTTTAGCGTTCAAGTTCTTGATGAACTTTATTTTCTTGTTCTGTTCTTTTCTTTTAATGAAGACTGATCGTGCAAGTGAGGTGGGAGTAAAGAGAGAGACGTGAGAATGAATGGTAGCTTATGATTAGGAGATTTAGGTGGAGACTTAGTCAAACTAGGACTTCTCCTTAACTTATTAAAAATCTGAATTTTCAAAGGGTAAGTGAAATGACCACCATACCCCTATAAAATCAGATATGAATCATCAATTTAATCCACCTAAACGTTGCTTCCACCAAGGATCGAACCCAGGTGAAGCCTCCATCGCAAAACGGGTCATTCCGGGTCGACCCGACCCAAACCGTTCCTCTAATTAAATTAATTAATCAACTAATTAATTACTTAGGGTAATAACAATACTACCCCTAGCTTGGAAAAGACCATTTTACCCCTAGACCCTCCAAACCTAAGATTACCCCTTTTAAGTCCGGTAAAAACTCGTCCGGGTGAATCTCTTCAATTCGAGTGCCCTACATGGTTGGTTCTCACCTTGCCTAGCACAAATAACTCACCAAGTTAGTTTTCTTGGCTAGTGCATAGGTTCTGAGGTCTGGTTCTACGCGCAACAATCTGTGTGAACCCGGTCTAATCCAGGCATTCTAGGTACGTTTAAGCATTACTTAGCATAGTAATTTTTCAGGTTGTTACATGTAGTTAGAATATTATTTCTTGTAATGAACTACGTCTGACCTGAATTCTCAAAAACGAGATACGTAGGCGGCCTATTTCGGCCTCGGTCGGTTTCTTTGTAAATTTCTTATTTTGGTAACCCTTGAGGGGAACTACGTTTGACCTGATTCCTGCCTCAACGGGATACATAGGCGTCACAACGGCTCGGTCATATATCCCAGAAGATTTCTATTTTTCTTTACAATAGAAACTGGACAAAATTTTTAGAGGGACTAAAAAATTCTCAAGAAGAAGATCTCTCTGACAAGTCAAGACTAAAGTTACATTGAGATACGTGGGCGCCACAACAGCTCAGTCACATCTCCCATAAAATTTCTATTTTTCTTTACAATAGAAACTGGAACATAATTTTTGAAAGAGACTCAAAAAAATTCAAGGAAAAGATCTCTCCACCAAGTCAAGACTAAAGTTACATTGAGACTTGAAACTGGGACAAAATTTTAGAAAGTCTCAAAAATTCCATGATTTGTTTTGAAAGGTTCAAGATAAGCCAAGACCATTAACTGGGACAGAAATTTTTAAGGATGACCCCAAAAATTTCGACAGGGTTTATCGGTAGTTCAGAGCATCTTTGAATACTTCCCTTCAAATAATCTGATAGATCTCGACATATCAACCCAAAATACGTTCATTAAGCGACGTGACATGATACTTGACAGTGACTTTTTTCAATTAAAGCTTTTTGAAACTCTTTTCTTAAAGATTTTATCTATTTATTTCAAATATTTTGCATAAATATATTTTTCTTGTCCATCGAGAAGCAAGAGATGGGAGCGATCAACCGAAGATACCAAGCCAAGGAGCAAACGTTTGAAGAAGTCAACACAGATCAGTTTGTTTCAAAAACTAACAATTGTTCTGTGGATGCAGGTTTATTAGATATCCTCAAGTTCCCATATTCCTCCATTCAATTAATATGGAGAAGTCAAAGGGCGAGGATCTCCTCAAAATTGATAAATTTTTCCGTGAAAAAGGGAAGTCATTAAAGTTTTTCAGAAGAAAAAGAAGAGTTCAGAATACAAGCAACAACACCTCGTTCAAATTTCCAGCAAATCATGAGCTACAATTGAGTGCAAATTTTCAAACATGAACAAGTGAAAACATCACTCTCAACATGTACAAGCATCTATAATGACATCAAATTACCTTTTTCAGCATCGAGAACATTTGGAGAAAATTCATAAAACGCATCGATATCAGACGCAATAATGCGAGACCCATCCTAGATGGACATTTCTATAATACTATCAAATGAGATAATATGACCAACCAGAGGGATATTTCTACAGTATTATCAAATGAGATAGTACCATCATTCAGAAGAACGTCACTGTCATTTTATCGATGGAATATCATCGTCCTACTAATGGATCATCGAAGAATCATCATCATCCTATCAATGGATCATCAATGAAGAATCGTCATCCTATCAACGAAGCATCAATATCATCCTACCAATGGATTATCAACAAAGCACCATCATCCTATCAATGGATCATCAAAAAAGCATTATCATCCTATCAATGGATCATCATCAAAACATCATCATCCTATCATGTAGCAGCATTATCCTACCAATAGATCATCATCTTTCTATCAATGAGCATCATTTTTTACATCATATCAAGTCATCATCTACCGCGTCATAAACCGATAGAGGCTGACGTTAGAATATTTACCGAGTACGGTAAGCATATCACTTCTCTATTTAAATTATAGTTTCAGCTAACAAGTTTATTTCATTCTTTGTCGAGATCACCCAAGAGGATGAATTCTCAAATCAAACAACAGGTGCAGACGACATCAAAGAAAAGATGTCGCACGACGTGGAACTTTTTAGAAGCAAATGTTATCGAGTCATCCACCTCGTTACAGTTTGATATTCACGGAGCTATCTACCTCGTTACATTTGGAATATTATCAAGTCATCCACCTCAGTACAGTGGGATATTATCGAGTCATCCACCTCGTTACAGTTGGATAATTATCGAGCCATCCAGCTCGTTACAGTTGGATAGTATCGAGTCATCCACTTCGTTACAGTTGGATAATTATCGAGTCATCCACCTCGTTACAGTTGGACTATTATTGAGTCATCCACCTCGTAACAGTTGGATAACCATCAAGCATTCACCTCGTTACAATTGGAATATTATCAAGCCATCCACCTTGTTACAGTTGGATAGTTATCGAGTCATCCACCTCGTTACAGTTGGATAATCTTTGAGCCACCTAGCTCAACGCAAAGATCACCAGAGTTTGCCATGAAGAAAACAAGCAATGATTTTCCCGAATCCTCACCAAATCATGAGTTGTAATGGACATAATGCATTCGAAAGCGGTATCCATTATCTTTCGTTCTCAATGCTTCTTTATTTTCTCATTTAACTGAAAAAGATGT
The DNA here is from genome assembly GCA_022817965.1 of Solanum lycopersicoides. Classification (NCBI taxonomy): domain Eukaryota; kingdom Viridiplantae; phylum Streptophyta; class Magnoliopsida; order Solanales; family Solanaceae; genus Solanum; species Solanum lycopersicoides. The sequence goes on along the minus strand of CM040621.1, from coordinate 61,157,116 downwards.
TTATGCTTATCCATTAAGATATACTCATTTGTTATATGAATGACCTTTCTTAATTTTTTCACTCAAACCGCTAGCTAAATCGGCATTATGTCTACTAATTATTTACTTTGAGTGTGCAGACATATACTGAATATACTTATGTGACATCTTTCACATAGAGAGTAACTGAAAAGCATCCTAAGAGATACTATCACTAAAATTACATTTTCTACAAGCAAGTTGTTCTAGTCTTTGTCGAGAGCATCCGAGAGGATGAATTCTCAAATCAAACCACAGGTGCGGACGACATCAACAAGGATGCGATACAACGTGAAAATTTTTTTTAGCAGCAAATTGGGACATAGTCCAAAGAGGAGTGTCAAACTCTTAGGACGCGAGCAGAGGAGCGACTTCCACCACAATCAAACCACACCCCTATCACAAGGCATGTGGGATTTTCTTGAGATTTTTTGTTCCAGTTTCACGTTCGGGAATTTTGGTCTTTACCGGAAGTAGCTTTTCAATCCGAGTGACAATACACCAAGAGCTTTGGAAATTATGTCCGTGTAAGTTCTTAATTATGGGTGTGAAGTGCACCACATTCATGGCTAAGATTTTACAAGCCTCCTTTTCTTACTCGACTTATGTGTCACTATTCTAGAACCAAAGGTTATCTTAACATACTAAGTTTCCTTTTCAACCGATCGAGTCGAACTACAAGCAGCATGATTCCTTGATTTTAAGGATATGTAGGCGAGATCAGTGTTGAAAACTCGGTTGTACTCCAATATTCTCTCTTAAATTTTATTATCGAGCATTTTGATGCCTTCATAATTTGGTATTAGGATGACTTTTAAATTCTTTCAAAATCGTGCGTTAAATCGAGCATATCAAACTACAAGTGGCCTGAATTCACATAAAGCCTAAGACATGTAGGAAACCCGTGTCTAGGGTTCGGTCATAATTCCTAAAGTCCGTACCAAATCCTTTCCTAAAGATGAATATGTGGTCGGTCAAAATTGGCTTGATCAATTTCATTTTCCTCGAATTTCTTGCATCAATCCAAGTAAAATGAGGGACAACTATTGACACCCAATTTTGACTCTCCCCGATAGTAATTAATTCATGAGCTTCTTAAATTCTCAAATAATTTAAAATAATTAATCTTATAAAATTTTAAGAAAAAATATAAAATTTGTGTTATTTTGAATGGTTTTGTCATTTCTTAAAATTTTTAGATAATATATATATATATATATATTACATAATTATGTATATAACTAGTATATTTTATGATTATTCAAAAATCATCTCAAAAAAATTTTAGTTTTAGTAAAATATTTAGACAACTCGTGTGGTCTAAATAATAATTTATCTTTTAGGTTAATTAGTTTATAATTAAAATAATTATTTTATTTTGTTAAGATTAAGAAGCTCATTAATTAATTTAGGTTAATTCATATTATTTAGTTATTAGTGAAATCCTTAGACACATTTGCAAACCAAGCTTTGGGTCCTTTTTCTTACAGTTTCAGTAGCCCAATTTAATTTTCCCTCAACCCAGCCAATTCCTTAACCCCACCCGGTCCAGCCTTATCTTCTTCCCAAAAGAGACAAATCAGAACGTACAACAGCCATCTCAAAAGAGAAGACACAGCAGCGCGTCTCGATAAACGCGACAAAGACGACGATGCCCTCCTCGCGTGAGCGGCACCCGCGCGTGCAAGCGTACACTGCATCTCTCGTCTCTCATCTCTTTCAACCCGTATCTTTCCATTATGTACGATGTACAGCAACTCCAAGCACGCGAATTCGTCCTTGATAGCTCGGGATTGAGTCACGTCGCTCGGCAAGGACCTTCAATTGATCCTAGACGTCCGTCCTCCCTTCCTTTTTTGGAATGGGAACAATTTTGGCAGGAAAGATGTCTTCCCTAAAATAGTGAAATTTCAGGGGTTTGAATTTCCAAATTTGGGACCGAATTTGGAATTCCAATCCAACCCTTTTCCCCTTCAAATTTGTAAACCTAGCAGCCTCCCTATATATATTCTCTTTTTACTTCTTGTTAAGGGAGGAATTTTTTTTGAAAGAAGATTTTAGAATTATTGTTTAAGTTGGGATTTTTCTTAACAGAAGAAGAGAGAGATTTTTTTTTTAGAGGAAAGTTGGAAGAAAACAGAGGAGAAATACATTTTTTTAAAGCAAAAGGTTCCTGAGAGTGTTTGGATCCGTCTTGTTTTGGCCTTATTTTGTTCATCCCAGTCTTCATAGTCGTTCTTTTGGTGTGATACCTGCTCGTCTCTTCCCCAGTTTGTTGCACTATCAAAGGTACTCTTCCTTCCTCTTCTGTTGGCTCTACTTTTCTTTGGCGTGAGTTATGTGTTGCTTCTCCTTATGTGTTTAGTTAACGATTTGTTCACATTTTTCAGAAGCTCAAATATGTTATTTCTTTCTGTTTCCATTCGTGATGAGTGTGTTACGTCTCTTGCCTTACTAATAGCTTATTAATCGATAACGATGGATTCCGCCTTTTGTCACCCCTTATTAGATGTCTTCCATGTCTAGCTAAAATGTGTTGTCGTGTCATTCGTACTTGTAGTTGAACATGGTAGCCTTAGTATGCTATACCTCCCGTTCTCGAGTTGATTCGGTCTTAGTGGTGTTTCAAGTCTTGTTGTTCTGCATTTAATAGTAGGTAGTCTCTTTGTTCCTTTGGTTGAGTCTACTTTTGCCTTTTCTTTATTTCCGTTGTCTGATTAAATATCATCGAATCTCTATTCTCTCGTTTACGTTTTCGTTAAGCTGGGATTTTTCTTTCATTTTTTTACTTTTTTTTTTGTTGTTTTCGTCTCAAAATAAGGGCAAGGTCTAAAAGACAGTTGATATAAAGTCTATACGTTGTCTGGGTCTAGTTTGGTTACGCTATTGTCCAACAATTTAGATACTGCTTTTGTTGTTTTTGTCGTCAGGTAGTAAAACCTTAATTTAGATTGGCATAACATGCTTCAAAAGAGTTTGTATTATTTCCTTGGTATCATGTTTCTGTTCTTTGCTTAGTTTTAATCATACACAAATTTAGGATTGGCTTGTTGGTTATATTGTATTAATTTGTTGTTTATTGTATGAATTCTACCATACCCATGTTTGTTTTCATCAAAATTAAATTCACTTTTTCTCTTAGATGTTTCTTTATTTTGTCTTGTCTAAGGTTTCGTGTAAAAATTCATAAGGTAGTTTAAAGTTTATTCAAGTTTGCACTAAGTAAAGTTAAAGTGTTGAAATCTCTGATTTCGCTGCTCCTCAAGAGGTCTTTGTCGCTATTATATCATTCTATCTTAAGCTAGGAATTCAAGATATCGTTGAGTCGGTAAGCTTTGTTTTGAATATGTCCGGTTATGTTTGATCCTGTCATTGGAGTGATTTTGTTTCTTTTTTAGATTAATGTTAAGTCATTTTTCAAAAAATAAGGAAGTTATTATCTTGCCCTTTAGCTTGATGTTGCATCCAATTTGATACCATTTCTGCACTAAAAAATCGTAAATAGTAGTAAATTCTTGATTCACTTGCTCTGTATGATGGCTGAATCTTGGGACTTGATTTTTAATGGGATGAAAATTAGCTTAGTAGATTATTAATTGATATAAGATACTTACGTGTGAATATTTTGTCATGGTAATTAGTTAACCTTGGGGTGGGGTCAATGTCACTTGAATCTATAATGGTTGTTATGTTTCCCCTGTTATGTCGTTGAGCAATTGTGAATATTAGTGATCTTCTCTCCAAGTAATTACAAGTGTTGTCTCTATTTAGTAAGGAACAAGTTTAACATTTGCCATGAATTAGTTAAATTTTTGACTCTCTTGAAAGCATTTATATAAATTGTTAAACCCTTTGCCAAGGCCACTGTTGGGATATGTAAAAGGAAGCATAGCTCATAACATTTACGCGTGTCATTACATTATAATATTACTTAGTTTGTCAACCTTATGTTTTGAATTTAAGTTAAATTTCGATGAGATTTTTTTTTTTTTGCATTTTACTAATGCGTTTCTTGTTTTTTTTTTGTGTTGTATGTAAAAATCTGCTCAAGTCTTCGTGGATTTCGTTTTGTCACCTTCATTTTCGAGAGAGTCGTAAAGACTAGCATTTTCCTTCATCGACTCAGCCAATCTCAAAATCAGTTGAACATGTCCTGGAGTCGGCATTCGAAGTAGACCAAAGTTTTGAAAGAAGAATTGGGCCAAAAGTCCCAATTCCATTTTTATAGTCGTATTTTATTTATTTTTTTATTTTTTTATTTTTTTTGGGCTTAAGCCCTTGTTGTCTTTTCTTTCACGTATTTATTATTTATTATTGTATGATTAGTCTAGGACAGGTACCAAACAGAAATGGGTCAAAACCCAAAAAAAAATGGGTTCAAATACCGGTCCAGGCGGACAGAAACCAGTTTGGATCCAACTCTCTCTGTTCCTCTTTTACTTTATTTGCTTATGTGTTTAGTTATTTTGACGTTAGTTTTAGGGTCGAAAACTTTAAATCCCCGCAAGACGCCGTTATCTTTTAATCATTTAAAAAATAATAAATATTGCAAGTCAAAATTTCACTTAGATAGTAAATTAATACTTTATTTTTTAAATAACTTTTAATAACTTTTATCTCAAAAATTAAGTTAGACATTTTAACCAAACAAATTAGTTTTCGGATAACCGCAAGTAAGCTGACGTCTTAGGTGCTTTCAAACCTTCCTAAGGCGTTAATATGAATCCCCGAACCTCCCTTTAGATTTTCACTAGATTTTTCTGTTTAAATCTTCTGGAAAAAAAGTTTTCTTGACTTTTCTTCAAAAATTAAGTGGCGACTCTAAACAAGTCTAAAAAACTTTAAAAAATAATATTTTCCGAAACGTAAATGTAAAATAATTTGGACTAGGTTTGTTAATTCCAAGTTACTACGAAGTAGTTTTTTGGCCACAATTCTTTCTTCATTGACTTTTTCATAACTTAGGAATTAGGTTGTTACACTGCGCCTCTCAGAGCGCTACAGAAGCCAGTTCTTCGCATTTCTTTCCCATGTTTCATTACTTGTTCCTTAGCAATGTACCTATGTTTTCTAGTTGATTCCAACACTCTAAGGTACATCTAAACATCATGAAATCACCCATCAACATAAGATCATGAATCTTGAATGCATAATACAATTAAAGGAAAGTGAAGATCAAATTCAAGAGATGTTAGAGTCAAGTCATGAGAAGTTCTTAGAGTTTTCCAAAAGTCTTTTCCAAACGTTTTAACTTTGTTTTAAGACTTAAGTTCAAGTTGAGTAAAGATTAAAGACTAAAGTTTGAAGTTCATTTTCTGAAAGTATATGGGGGATATGTATTACCAAAGGGTTTAAAATATTTTCACATTTAAACAAGAAAAGAAACCTTGATTTCCAAAGAGTCTTTGAGCTATTTTTCATAAAAGAGTAAACCCTTTCTAAATGAAGCAAGAGTGGAAACTAGCTCCCATAAATCATGTAGTCACCATGGGTAGAAAAGGGTCATACTTTTTAGATGATTCCTTTAGTGATTTTTAGTATAGACTAGTGGATCCACTAAGTAGTTCAAGTTTTACACCCTTGGCAAGGTATAGGAAAACCCTGACAGTGTGAGATAAAATATTTATCATCACAATATATCTTACGTAACGGTTGTCGGATAGAGAAACTCACACAAAAATAATTGTATTTATGTATACACAGTTTATTTGTACATACATTTCAGAGTTATAGTGTATCTTTGTATACACACAGAGTTGACATCATGTTTTAAATAACTTTTTTTTATATTGCACTTGTTTTAAATTACTTTATATTGATGTGAGTTTAGCTATGTTTAGTTGAGTTGTGCTTGGTAAGTTCTTCAGATTTTTTTCAAGCCTATGTTGTGTTTAGCATTACAACTCGCATACTCGTACATTCAATGTACCGATCCTAGTTAGCTTGCATCATTTTATTATGCAGACGCAGGTAACCATGATCATCACCCAGCGGATCGTTGATCCAGTTAAGCATTCCAGAGTCAGTCGGTGAGCCTCCTTGCATTTCGGAGGAATTCTTTTTATTACCTTAATTGCTTTTGTTATGTTATTAGGATGTCGTGGGGTTTGTCCCAACATCCATCTCAGTTGTTTTAGAGGCTTCATAGACAGTCAGATGTTAGTTCTTTAATATTTTCATTTTAATTATCTTATGTTAAGACTTGAGTTTGCCTTAATAACAAAGTTGAATGATCCTTTAAAACATTCTAGATTATTTCATAGATTTATCTTTATTTAGTTAAGTCTTCCGCTGAGTAAGTAAGTCAAGTCAAGTGTTTGCTTGGGGCCAACAATGATTCTCGAGTCTCAGCTAGGCTTTGGGTGTAGGATCGGATCGTGACAAAGCACTTCACTTTATCTTATCGTTAATAGTTTTCTGTTGTCATGGGTCTTGTCTCGATATCCTTATGTAACAGTAGATGCTTTAAAGATAGACAAAGTTGAGGAGTTTATTCACTTTTATATTATGTATTGTACATACTTTTAAAAAGGTTCACTATTCAAGTTTATTGAATTTGTTTTGATTTTAAGCTTGTGTATGTTTGATTTAGTCTTGTGCTTTTAGCCTAAGTGTTTGCTTGGGGACCAACAATGGTTCTCGAATGCTGGACAGTTCTAGGGTGTATAAGCTTGTGACATATTATTTCTTTTGAATGTACGTAGCAATTTTATAATAAAAGTATAAACATTATCTTTGGAATGAAAAAGGTTAGAATATTAGTTGAGTACAAAGCTAGTGATGTTCTATAATGAAGCACTTTATCATAATGAGAAAATTAATTTTATTAACAATAATCATAATTGTAATATTTATTTATACAATTGAAAATAACATATAATATTAATATCCATACAAATATATTCCGATGTAGCAGATAGAAAATAATTAATTTAATTAAGGTCAATTTTTTAGAAATTTTATTTATTAAGATTTTAAATTATTTTTAAATATAATTTATGTAATACTCTATCAATATCCCTCAAAACTAGTTTATTTATATATACAATTAGTAGTCCCCCCCCCCCTTATATCACTTGACCGTCATTCTAACAATAATTATTTCAATTTGCTTGTTCAATTTAGGAAATGAACAGAATATTTGAACATTGTATAAATTACTACATAATATAGTAGTAGTAAAATGTGATGTTTCAAAGCATTAATAATATTTGTTTAGTAAAGCATATGGAGAAGGACCAAGTAATATGAAAGACATGAAGTAAGAGAGTGAAGAAAACCAAAAATATACATTTACATACATTTAATTTATATTATATTGAAATAATGTTTAATTTTACAAATTCATAAAAATATTATTCTACTTTAAAGAAAAAGTTATAATTACTTGGCTTAAAAACAAATTATACATAATATAAAAAAGTATTACATATATTTAATATGATAAAATAATGGTCAACTGGACAATGCATAAGATAAAGGAGGGGGTTTTATTTTAGAAATTCACAATTTCATAAAAAACAACTTCAAAAATTTAGGGATCTTCCTAAGGGTATGTTGTTTCACTAGTATTCTTGAAATGAGCTCTGATATCTAAACCCCTAGCTTTGCAAGATTTGGTAAGGTTCTTTGGTTTATTCAAATACTTCACCTTGACTACTGATGATGATGATAAAAGATTTCTGCTTCGGTGCTATGGTTTTCGGGAGGATTTGATATTTAAAGCTAAGTTGGGAGAAAATGTTTTTTACCCATTATCTGATTTTTAATTTTGTGAAAAGAGTTCTCTAGAGAGTTCAATATTTCCCTCAGGAATTTGGATTCAACAATGGCACACGAGGACTATGATATGGACGATCGGAACGTAGTTTGTAATACCTTTTATTTTTCATATTATAGTATCGATTCTTTAGTGAGTTTGTTGTTCGTGTATAAGGTTTTACATTTTTGTTATGATTCAACTAATTAATCTCAGAAATTGAACTTATCAAATGGAGCTCACCAATTTTATGGGAATTTATTTGGGCTTATAATAAGCAAAAATTGAATTCTATTACAAAAATGATTTTTTTTTATACGAAATGGAAATACTTGGGATAAGAATCTCAATAGATGAGATGAACTCTTAACCATTAACGAAAGAAGAAGAGGAGCTGAGAGAAGATTGATGAAGGTAAGAAAACTACCCAATAGATCGATGCATTCTCACCCTTTTCGGAATTTAGTTATTGGATGCCCTCAATTTTATTAACTCAAATAAAATCATATGTGTTCATTTATTATATTTCTATTTTTCGTTTCTTTGTTCTTTTAATTAAATCATTTAGTCAGGTCATTAAAAAAATATCATCCTTTTGTGTTGAAAGACATTGGACTCTTGTAAGAGAACTTTCTTTTTTCCAAAAAATTGATATCCCTTTATTGATTTCAACCAAATGAATAAAGTTGAGGCTGGGGGTTAATAGAATTTTGTCTGCCTATCCGTGTGAATCCAAGGGGATTATTGATGCCTTTTAGCTGTTTGATTCTGGTCGAATCATTTGTTAAAATTGGATTAGTTCGGTGTAACCAATAATTATAAACTTTCAAACCTCGTAGAATCAAATTTAATGGTACATCATGGGTGTTTGGTAGGTGTAGTTATGAATTTGAAGCTGGAGAAATTTTGTAAAAAACCTTTGTAGTGGTCATAGTAAACAGGATGCAATTGCTGAATTATTCTTTTATTTTCGTGAGTTTTGTGTCTGTTAGCATAATTGAAGCATTGTTGTATTGTTTAAATGTTCCTAGATTGATGAACTGGCTGCAGAGTGAAAATATTCACTAGGGATGGTGGGTGTTTTGGGCTAATTTATTTCTTTTTAAATATTGTTAGCTAATCACATAATGAAATATGCTAAACTTCATTAGCTAAATTGAAGTTTACTCACTGGAGTTTCTAAAGCACACTATTCTCTGAATTGCATTTCCTTGACTACTCATATGGTTATGAAGAACTATTTAATCAAATTGACTTAGTCAGTGATGAAATAACAAATTAGTTGTGATGTAGATTAATGCTTATGTGCTTCTTGAAGTGATTATTTATAGTCTTGGCTTGAACATCTTTGTGTTTTATACAGACTATTACTTCTTGTTACGCTATTAAAATATTAATCTGCTATTGATCATCCAAAGAAAACACGAGAGATTATGGTCTCAATTGTTAATGTTTTTTTGTCATTGTTTATATCTTTATATGTTACTCAAAACCTCCAAAACTGTGGTTGTGCCTTTATTGGATCCTTAAAGAATGATTAACTTTGTTAGAAATTATACACACTAAGCTAGATGGTATTTTTGAAGAGTTTAAGTTTAAATTATTTTTTGTCCTTTCATAATTTAGATAATTATAATGCAATTGCCTTCCAAATGGAAAGATCAATCAATTTTTTAAATCCTCAACGATTCCAAAGATAATTTTTTTGTATAGAAAACAGAAAAAAATATGCTTAAGCTTGTATACACATATTCCTTTGAAATTACATATAACATTCACAACAAAAGTGTATAGAAAATGATCAACAAGCAGTTGATATCATATATAGTTTTGAGAGAAAAATAGCAGTGGATGAATATAAAGGAGGGGGTCAAGTTTTTCATCAAATACATGGCTACACACAGTCTTAACACCAAAATTTGAATGGATTCATAAACCCAGTCTCACAGCATAACGTAGTTGTAGCTCCAATTTCTTCCACTATCCTCCGCCATAAAATTGTCTCGTCTTCTCATTGACAATCACACATTTTACAAAGTACAAGGCTTACATACAAATATTAAAATGTTGCTCGTCACGGGATATGAAGCATAATGTTGTCGGTGTGTTGGTTCATTGAAAATCAAACGTCAAGGACTTTAGGATTAATTTGTAACAATTTTCTGTAAAACCTAATGTGTGGTTATTTTTGGTAACTTTTTTGAATGTATTATTATTAACAGTAATTAGAAGATTAAAGTTAGTTAAAAAAAGTATTTTTTTTCCATATATATATGAATTATAGATCAAAATAAGGAGAATTTTTGTTTGTCAATCATTGTTATTCTTTGCTTTTATCAAACTTTAGTTAGATCTAACATATATTCATACAAATTGTGAACAAAGACATAAACCATGGATACCTACTCTTAGCCATCAAATCAAAATCAAAATCTAAAATTTAATTTAAATAAATTTAACTTTTACCACATAGAGAAGGAGACAAACATTTGTTAATCTGTGTATATTTTGTGTACCCTTTGTGTTTGATGTGAACACTTGCAATGAATAGTTGTATGTAAATGAGAGTGTTTATACATATTTATACACAACAAAATTGGAACATACCCAGTTTAATTTCATAAGAAGATTTTCAAAAGAATAAATTTGTATGCGGATTTTACTTCTACTTTCTGGGATATGGGTAGATCCTTGGCTCATAAGAAGTTCGCAAAAAGGAAAAGAGAATATATATATAGGTTAAAATCAAACATTTGTTAATGTTTTTACTAATCTTTAAAAATTGATTAGAAATGGTCCATAAATTTAGAATCAGGACACTTGATAAATTGAACTATCAATACATAGATGAAACAAGGGTAAAAAGTGGGGAAACAAAATACGATTTTAATTGAATCAAACTTATCATCAAGCAATAGAATCCTTCAATGTAAGAGAATAAAAAACAAAATTGGATTGAATAAAATGAAGAAGCAAATATGTACAATTTCAATCGCGTTTATATGTGTTATGTTGGTTGTTGATCTATTCTATCAAAATCTTGAATTGAGTGAACTAGCAAAATAGTATTGCCTATCACTTATATTTTTTCAAATGTCTCCTTTTCACAGCTTAGGTATTGTCCAGAAAGCTTGAAGTTAAAATACAGAAGTAAATCAGTCAAGTGTCTCCTATTTTATATTTGCACTCTTGGTTGCTAAGTTGTTTTTTGAAAACTAGTTGGAAAATTTATTTAAAATATCCATAATACATAAAATTTCACTTTAACTTGTCCTCAATTGATAATTATGGTCTCTAACTTTGAGTGTGCATAAGAAGATGCTTAAACTTATTTAAAATTTAACTAATATACATGGCGTCCTACATGTCAATCTCATACCCTATGTGGCCTTCTGTGTATTATGTCACATAGGACGCTTATATCTACTTGTTCAATTTACAAAGTAAGAAGGCATAAACATCTATTGAGGACGCTTATGCTTTGCACTTGATGCTCCAACAACCTTTGGATCTTTTTTGCTTTTTCTTTTTCAACTTTTAACTGCTCCGACAAGAAGAATTTAAATCTTTCAAAGCCATTGCTTAGAACATTAGACATTGTTGGATATAAAAAACATGCTTGAGACACAAAAACACAGGACAAGTTTACCTGATCCTCTTTGGTCCGTTTTTCCACAAACTCCAAGTCAAGGGTAAGTAAAGCAAGATTGAAGTCTTTAGGAGTGACATTTTCTGGGACTCGACGGTGGTGGTGAATGTAATGAAGTCTCGGTTATGTTAACTTTTGGGAAACCCAATAAAATTACAAAAGTTAACATAACCAAAATTGTAATCTTATGGGACTCCTGTCGTGGTGAAGGTTATCTCAGAGAGGGTGGTGGTTTTGATGGTGGTGGTTGTGGAAATAAAGTTCATTTGGGTAAAAGAAATGGGTTATTTTATTTAGTGAGTCGGATCGGGTTAAAATCGGGTAATTTTAATTAATTAGGAATTTACCATCCAAGAAGGGGTATATTTTTTAAGTTTATTGACGGCAGGGATAAATATAACTTGCTTTTAACGGCGGGGGCAAAATCAACCCATGAAATAAAATTGAGGGGTAATTTTAACCCTTTTCCCTACCATTTCTAATCATTTTAGAGGATTAGTAACAATAATAACACATGCTTGATTTTTTCTTATATAGTTTCTTCTTTTCCTTTTTGCAACCCCGTTCCAAAAGCTTCTCTTTTCGGTCGTGGGTCTATAAAAAATAACGTCTCTATCCTAGAAAATAGGAGTAAAATCCACTTACATCTTTTTGTTTTTCAAAGCCTACTTATAAAATTACACTTAGTATGTTGTTGTTGTGTATTAATAGGTATAAATACTCTCATTCAAATACAATAATTACAAGTTCTTACATCTAACATCTAGTGTAAAAAACCATATATGAATTGAAAAATTTTCGTCTCCTCTAAGTGGTAAAGAGTGATTTTTTTTTCTAAATTCAATTTTTGATAGATATATATATATATATATATATATATATATATATATATATATCTAACTTTAACCTTCTAATTATCTCTTATAATGATAGTTTAAAAAAGAAAAAAATTGGGTCTTACAGAAAATTCCTAAGAATTATACATGCAATTGTTCATTAAAACTAAATAACATATTATAAATAATTAGAAACTCAATCTTAAATGTAATTGAGAAACATTCACTTTTGTTGTTGAAGAATGGCCGAAGAACTCATGGAAAATGAATTCATTAAATGATGAAATAATTTCCCTTTCTTGTTTAAATGTCTCTTTTTGACTTTTGAACTACTGGTTTGAACAGTAACGAAATCAAGATTCTAGTAAAGAATTAAAAATATTAATTGAAGACTATATATATATATATATATATATATATATATTCTATACTATTTAAAAGCATGAATTCCTAACTTATTATATATTCTATATTTAATATTATATTTATATACACTATATTATATTGAATGCAGACACCTTTTCAAATTGATGAGTAGTGAATTTTCCGAAATGTTGTGTCTTTTTCACATAGATTTGTAATTTTTTCCATGAGTTATGACGTTTTCGAAAAGTTGTGATTTATTAAAGTGTTATGACTTATCTGAAAAGACACAATAAGCACATTTTCATACTATCCTTTGTTATCTATAAATATAGGGGGTTTCCCACATTTTAAACTCCAAATTTTGTATGTTTTCTATTCTTCTGCTTAAAACAAGGAAGATTGTGAGAGTTGTTCGATGATGCAATTATAAAAAAAAATTGTGGGTATATTAGATAGATAAATAAAAATTGATGAAAAAAGGAGACTAAAATTACTCAACTTCTAATAAGAAGAGTATTTGATAATTAATATGGGCACTTATTTTCACAGCCATAATAATATACTTTTGCGGCAACTCTTCCTTGACAAGAAGTTCAACAATTTTCCGTTGCACAAATTCCAACTTGGTGTTCAGAATCTTGAAAAGTCTCGAACTGTTGGAGAGAAAAGTATTTGATCAATAACATTTATGAATAATCCAAACTACACTTACGTAACGACTTGTTCTTGTCGTTATAGAATGCCAACAAGGGAAAATTTGGGCCGATAATTCTTTTTAGTAGTATTTGGATTTTTTCAACCTTGTCTAGATTTAGGGAAAATCGATGTCTTTAATATATAGGGAAATATGGTAACAATCGAGTGACTTTAGTATGAATTTGATCACATGAATAGTTAGATAGCTCGTTAACGAACACGTACGACTTTACGAAATTGAATTTGAGTGAGTACAACTCCAAGAATTGAACTTAGGGTAATAGGTATTTTTTGAGCATCGTGGTTACGAGGTGTGTTGAGAAATGGAGTTTTGGAAATTCTTGAGTGATCTCATAGGTTCGAGAATCCCGCCCTGACTGGAGATTTTGCCGCTCTGGTGCCGTTGCTGCTGTGGCTGGCAGGACGCGAGCTAAAGTCTAATAAACCCATAAACGACCTCATTATACACCTTTCGACTTTTAGAGCTAAGAAACGACCCGGGCGATTTCTACTCATTTTTTACCATTCTTGAGGCTAAAGGTAAGCCTTTAATTCCCCGAATCCATTTTTTGATCCGTCGAATGTAATTGAATTGATTAATAGTGATGGGAAACTTTTTTTTTTTTATGGATTATATGGTGGAGATAACCCTAAATTGTTTAGTTGAGATCATGGGTTTGATCTAGGTTTCATAAAATTATTAGTAATCCGGGTAATTAGCGATTGTTTATTGATTCTCGTATTATTGTGATTGTTTGTAGACTAAGAAGAAGCGGAACGAATTCGAAAAGGGAAGCATCAAATTTTTAGGGTTTCAAGATTATTTCGAGGTAGGTGATGGTTGTGATTCTATGTTTGTGTGATGTATGAATGTTCTTGCTTTATTGTGATACTTGTATACATATGAATGTTGCAAAATAGATCAACATGTTATAAATGAGATAGATGAATGATGTTGCCATGAAATGATGTTGCCATGAAATCATAATGTAAATGTATGATCTTGATGATGTACTTGTAACTGTGATTGTGGTGTGTGAATGGAGATCGGATTGCCACGTTCCGACAAGCTAACTGGAATCAGGCTTTCACATTTCGGCAAAACTATGAGATCGATTTCCACGTTTCGGCATAAATATGGGATCGGACCGCCAGATTCCGTCAAGATAACTATTTGGGTTTAGGTCCGGTGAGAGGAACGATAATTTGATGATAATTGTGAAATATATTGTTGATTCTTCGTGTTGATTATGTTGTAATTGCTGATATATATGCATGTGATTATAATGTTGTTTGACTTGTTTGTGTTACAATAGTGGGATACCCGCGTGATCCTACCAGTACATTATGATTGTGTACTGATACTTCACTTGCTCTTATTTTTGTTAAGTACAAGACATCTTCACGCGACTATTGACAGACCTAGCTTAGAAGATGAGTGATCGTCGCTCGAATTCAAGGGTGAGCCAATTCTTTTGGGTTGCCATTCTATTCCCTTTCGTCTATCTCTATCATCTTCAGACTTAGACATTTGTTCAAGATAGTTTAATAGTTCATTAGTTGTGGATGTATCACCTCTTGTTAGATGTTTTGGTAGATTGACTTTCAGGTTCTAGGTATTTAAATTCCACATTTGTTTATTTATTTAACCTGCTTCCATAACTTAATTGTCTTAGTTTTGGTTTAGTTGTTTAGTTTGGGTTGTAGTAGTGGTTCTCCTACCGAATGGTTATTGTGAGCGCCAATCATTATTGTTTATATCGTGACAAAGTTTGTATCAGTGCTTAGGTGCATTGATCTCGATGTACCAAAACGAGTCTAATAGAGTCTTACAGAACGGTACATGAGGTCTTTCCTTTTCTTTGAGAGGCTTTAGGACTTCAAGAAATCTCAAATTTCTCTTATCTCCTAACGTGCAATAACTTACGTCCAATTGGTATCTAGATGATACAAATTGGTATTTAACATCTTTCACTCTTCTGTCCATACATGGTTAATACAATTCCCAACGGTGTTCCTCCCGCATCTTCCGTAATATTCCAGCTGAAGAACCTACATTGATAGGTCGTGGTCAATGCAGGGGTAGAAGATGAGCTAGGGTAGAGGTCATGGTCGAGTAGCGCCTGTTGGGCATAAGATACTGATTGACACAGCTTCAATAAACGATATCTCCCTAGTACATAATGAAAAGATAGAAGATGATATTGACAGCAAGATATTGAGGATAATGGACATGAGGAAGAGGTGTCGGCAGACACTATGGTTGTTCCCCTCATCTATCTAGTGATCGCTCAACAGATTATGACATTCTGAAAAGGTTTGGATGGTCCTGGAGTGCTTCCACCTACTCTAGTTCACGTTAATCCTCCCGTTGCTAGCAGTGTACCCAAGACAAATGTAAATGTAGGTTCGTATTCTTTCTTCCGTCCCTTGCTGGGTTTCGTTATGACGATAATGAGAATGACATGTTGACTAAGTTTATGAAGATCAGGCCTCCGGTATTTTTGGGTTCTGAAACTGAAGATCTTTATGAGTTAATCTTAGACTATTATGAGAGGCAGTGTAAATTGGGTATTGTTCACCAACATGGGGTTGAATTAATGTCTTTCCAATTTCAAGGTGAAGCTAAGCAGTGGTGGAGAGCTTATATGGAGTGCAAATCTTATACTTTACCTCCACTCACTTGGACCCAGTTTCATGCTCTGTTTTTTGAAAAATATGTGCCTAGAACTTTGAGTGATCACAAGAAGGATGAGTTCATGGACTTAGAGCAAGGTGATATGTATGTGGCTTCTTAAAAGGCCAAGTTCCATGATTTATATATATATGCTACGCAATTGGTGAATATAAAAGAGGAAAGGATCCGATTATTTATTCGGGATTGAATTCAGAGTTGGAGGTGTTATTTGTTCACATGGATTTTGCAAGGAGGATCTTTAATGAGGTGAAAAATTATGTTAAGAAAGTGGAGGGGGTGAGGCGAGACGGTCAGGCTAAGGAATTTCGTAAGAGAGCCTAGAATTTTGGTAATTTTGCATGGCTCGTATTCTAGAGGATCCGGTCGACCAACGTTGGCAGTCAAGCCAATTCAGTCTACTATGACCGCCTCTACAAGTAGCTATTTAGGAACCTCATCTTATAACTTTTAGGATAGACACATAGTCGCGCTTTCAAAGAGCAATCGACAATCCTATGATCGTATTTGCCATAATTGATGAGAACTTGGACGCAAGAGGAAAGATTGCCCCATTTGTGTGTTCTAGACTCCGTGAAGCAGCTATCTAGAGCACCGGTACCCGCATGGAATGGTAATAATGGTAGAGGATGTTCACAAATTTGGCGAGGAGGTAATCAGCGAGGCTATGGAGGTATAGGAAATGTTGGTTGAGGTAGAGGCAATGTACAACAAGGCAATGAAGTAGCTCGTAAAGATTATATGGACCAATGTTATGCCTTTCTAGGCAAGAATGAGGCGGAGGCATCTGGCGCGGTTATCACAAGTACTATTATTGTCTGTGACCAGATGACTAATATTTTCTTTGATCCAGGTTCTACTTAATCTTATGTATCCGTGAAATTTGCTTCACAGTTTGATATGATATGATGTGTGATGTACTTTATGATCCTATCGATGTTTCTACCCATGCTGGAGAGTCAGTCATAGTGTAACAACCCTAAAATGAATAAGATAAATGCTTAAGGTGTCAAGAATGCTTGCGATTAGACCAAGGTTCACACGGAGTGATACGCGTAGAACCAGACCTCAGAACCCTTACTACGGCCAAGCCAACTAACTTGGGGAGTTAGTTGAGCTTGGAAAGGTTTGAACCAACCATGTGGGGCTCTCGAAAATGAAGATTTAATCGAAGGAGTCTTTACCGGACTTAAAAAGAGGAAATTTTAAGTTTTGAGGGTACAGGGGTAAAATGGTCTTTTCCAGGACAAGGGTAATATCGTAATTACCCTAAGGAATTAATTAATTAATTAATTAATTAATTTAATTAAAGAATCGGTTTGGGTTGGGTCGACCCGAAGTGACCCGTCTTCGCGAAATGGTGTCACCCGAGTTCGAGCCCCATTGGAAGCAACAAATTGATGATTTACTTATTATTTAAAATCTGATATTTTAAGGGCAAAATGGTCCTTTCATGTATAATTTATTAAATCAGATTTTAAGTATTAAGGAGAGTCCTAAATTGACTAAGTCATCATCTAATCCTAAACAACTTCACACGTTTCACTCTCTCACGATCTCTCTCTCACGTTTAACCATCTCTTTCATGTTGCTCTCTGCCTAAACAACTAAAAGAACAGAAAATATATCAAGAGTTCTTCACACTTGAAGAACTCACATGAAATTTTAAGAAAAACAAAGTAACCAAACACGTTAAGGCAAAGAGAAGTTGTCCGTCGAGTGGTGTGGACGTTGAGGAGGCTTGGACTGATTTTGGAGAGGGTTTTGGGCAGCAAGTTCAATGTTTGAACATCAATTAAGGTATGGGTTTCTTCTCTCTTGGTCCCTTTCCCAAGAGACCCATTAAGATTCAAGATATTCACTCTGAAAACTAGGGTTGTTTCCCCCGTTGCATGTCCTTGTCACTAGCTCCCAATGATTCATAGGTTGGGTTTTTTTGCTGGTAGATTTAGGTAGGTGTGATGTTTTTGTGTTGAATGTGAATATGTTTATAAACGTGAAATCACAAAAATGACAACCAATGTGTGATCGAAATTATGTGCAAGTGTGTGCAAGCATGTTACTGTGACAAGGGTCTCGACTTGATGCTCAAAATTTGATAAGGTTGTAGTTGTTATTTTAAGTACATAAATTTATAAAAAAAATCATGATGTTCATTTAAGGAAACGTGGCTGATTGAATAACAATCTTTTAGCCAAATAAACCTATGAAAGATGCGCCTAAAAATGTGTTAAAGTGGTATATGAATGCACCCTATGAATCAAGTGAAAACGTTGATAAAAATGAATTGAAAAATGACCAAAATTTCCATTAACTATGCAATGTTAATTTAGGCTAAAGTTTAATAGAGAAATCTGGAAATTTAATGAGTTTTAAAAGGGTGAGGCCACAAGGATTCGAACCTGTGACCTCACCCGTGCAGCTACTGTAATTCGCGAAAAAAGGAAATGAAAAATGGGGCTGGGGGGAATCAAAATCGGCTACTGGTTGGGTAAGAAGAGAACAAATAATTTAAGTAAATAAATGGGAGGCGTGGGAATCGAACCCACGACCTCCAGGCAGCGAGTGAAAGAAGAGAAAATAAAGAAAAGAAAATATGAGGCGTGGGAATCGAACCCACGACCTCAAGGCTGGAAAGGAGAGGAGCGAAATAATTAAGAAAATAAAGTGAGGTTGTGGGGGCTCGATCCCACAACCTCACTGCCTAAAAGCCTAGTTAAGCAAACAATAATTAAAAATAAAAATAGGAGGCTGTGGGGGTTCGAACCCACAACCTCACAGCCTCAGCGAATATAAAATTTAAATAAGGAGGTTGTGGGGGTTCGAACCCACAACCTCCCAATTCCCAGCGAATATCAGGATAAAATAAAAGAGGCTGTGGGGGTTTGATCCCACAACCTCTTGGTTTGGGCGAAAAGGGGCAATGAGATGTTAATGAAAAATAAAAATGGGTTCTGGGGGTTCGAACCCACAACCCTTCGGCCAAATTAAGAGGAAAACTAAGGAGAAAATTAAAGATAGAATGTTAATGTTGGGGTTCAATTTAGAGTCCCAATGTCATGGAGATTAAAAATAAAGTCAATGAAAAATGTAAATGTTATCCAAGTGATTCGAACTTGGGTTTCCTTGCCCAAACTTCCGTATTGATACATAAGTCATACGTGAATTCAATACTCAAGAATAATGCCATCTACTTAGATCGAAATCAAGATCTTGGCATATATACAAGATACATAAGTCTTGTACTACATAATCTTAGGAATGTATGAATCACTTAAAGAATTATGAATGAAGCCTCATGGCTTGTGTGTATAGACTCATAAGTCTAGCATACGTTTTAAAGAAGTGAACCTAAGATGTATGTAATAAAAGGATGTAACCCTAGAAGGGTTAAGTATGAGTGTAAAACACACTAAGTGGCCTAATGCATTGGCATACGATGAAATGATTATTATGTAATGAAATGACGAAACCCTAGAAGGATTAAGTAAGAGTGTGAAATACACAAATAGCCAAATATATTGGCATATGACGAAATTAACATTCACGTAAAAAGGGGTGAGTAATTATGAAGAGCAAATGTGCTAATGTTAATGAATGTGGTGACAACATGATATAAGGCTAATGTAAAAGATGAGAACAATCTCAAATGAGCCTAAGTAAATGTTACCAAAACGTACTCACCTATGAGAGTGTAAGATAATGAAGAGACCAGTCTCTATGAACACTCTAATGAAAGTATTGAGATTAACACACTTAATACTAATGATGAGATGAGAAATCATCTAATGAGCTATGATGTCCTCATACTAGATAGATGAGACTGTCCGGCTTGCCGGGTATGGGTCTCCTTATATGTCCTGGTCTTCGAACCTATACTGTCAATATAGGGATTTGGCGGTTACATTCCCATGTACGCTAGCATGTTTTTGGGTCACCTTGGCCGGTGATTCCACCTCTTTTAGGTGTGGGGGAGACACTGGATTTCATAATGCTCACATGATCTATGTCGGTTAAAGTTAAAGTTCCCAATGAATGAATGAGGCCAACCTCAAATGAAGCACATAATGAAATGAATGATACCAAAGGTGTTAGGATAGGATAATCAAGAGGTGAGCTAGACTCAGGTAATGACACTAGGTTATTCTTGATCATTGCACAACAAACCCGATGAAAGTCTTAAACTACACCCTAGGTATAGCTGGTGTTTACACTGGCCTATGAATGAAATGAAATGAAGTACGTATGAACGAATGAAGCAAACTCTGTGTTTGCTAATGAAAACTCCCTAGTTGAGGTCCCATATGTTGAGCCCTCATTTTGGAAAGTCTTAATTTTAAGTCAATGATTCCAAGGTCTCATGGCATATGAAAGAATGTTATAAAAGATGTTATGTGCTATATGCAATATGATATGTGCTATGTGTAAGATTTTATGTGCTGTGTGCAATATGATAATTATGATGATGCATGTTACTCTCATGGCATGACTTTCCTAATCCAAATTTGGAAAGCTCACTGACTTTCCTAATCCAAATTTGGAAAGCTCACTGACTTTCCTAATCCAAATTTGGAAGGTTCACTATCTTTCCTAATCTCAATTTGGTAAGTCCACTGACTTGACTTTCCACAATCATGTTGTTAGGAAAGAGCTATTTTTTCTCTTGCATGTCCTTGGTGTGTGCTTGCATATACCATACTTAGTACAAGTGTGTACTAACCCTATATAACTCTGCAATTTTAGGGCAGGCACAGGTGGACGCTAGAGCTACAGGTTGACGCTGAAGTTATCCGGACGTCGAGCATTCATCGGACTTGGTAGGTCCTCATGCATTTCGAGGATACTGCCATTTATATTCTAGCTTAGTTTTAGAGTTGAGCTAGTGGAGCATGTTCCACTAGCGTTTCTTTCCTGTTTTATTCAGACATTGTATTGGTGCCATTTTTGCAAGTACATCATTATTACTATATTACAGTATTTCTTTCATTTGATGATCTTAATATTAGATGGTTGATGGTGAACAATTATGCATTAATGAGAATGTTTAATAAGTAAGTTAAGAAACAAAAAGTTTCAAATTTTCCGCTAAAATTAACCTAGATGAAGTAGGAATGACGTATGTAGGCTTGTCTACGACCTCTGAGAGGTCAACGACGCCGATCTCGTCTGGGGTCTAAATTCCGATCGTGACACATAGTTACCCATGTCTATAGTGATTGCGGTATTATGTTTATGGGATATCATACTTAGGCTGATTTGGTGATTTTTTATATGATTGACTCTGACACAATTTTAAGCATGACTTGGTTGCCCCCCTATTATGTTGTGCTTCATTGTAATACTAAGTATATAACTCTAGTAATTCCGGGAAGGGAAAAGTTAGAGTGGGAAGGGGTCTACAAGCCTAAAAAAGCTAAGATTATATCCTCTATTCGGGCTATTAAATTAGAAGAGCTGGGATGTTTGGCTTATTTTGTTCATATTAGGGATCTTGATTTTGAGACTCCAACTATTGAGTCTATTCCTGTGGTGGTTCAATCTAGTGAAGTGTTTCCCAATGACTTGTCTCGCATGCCTCAAGATAGAGATATAGATTTTTCATTGATTTAGAGCATGGTACTCGCCTCATTTCCATCCCTCAATACCACATGGCTCCGATAGAATTAAGAGAAATTATGGCTCAAATCCAAGAGCTTCTTGATAAGGGACTTATTCGCCCTAGTTTTTCCCCATGAGGTGCTCCAATTTCATTTGTTAAGAAGAAGGATGGTGCAAGAGAATGTTTATAGATTACCAGAAACTAAATAGAGTAACTATTCGGAACACATATACCTTGCCTCCAATAGATGATCTCTTTGCTCAATTGCAAGGGGTAGCGGTTTTCTCTAAGAATGATCTAAGATTCGGGTACCATCAATTAAAAAATTAAGTCGGAGAATGTGCCCAAGACAGCTTATAGGACTCGTTATGGACATTATGATTTTTTTGTGATGACGTTTGGGTTGACCAATGCGCCTGCAGTGTTCATCAGTTTGATGAATGGGGTGTTCAAATCGTTTCTTGATTCAATTGTGATAGTATATATTGATGATATTCTGTGTTATTCGAAAAGTGAAGATGGCATGCCAACCATCTTCGCACTGTTTGGGGTGTTCTTGGGAAGCAAAAGTTGCATGTTAAATTTTTTAAGTGTGAATTTTGGTTGAAATCGGTTGCATTTTTGGGGCATGTAGTTTCAATGGAAGGAGTAATGGTAGACCCTCAAAAGATTGAGGCATTTAAGAATTGGCTTCGGCCTAGTTCAGTGACGAAATTAAGGAGCTTTGTGAGACGTGCTACCCATTATCGTCGATTTGTTGTAAATTTTGTTTCCATTGCTACCCACTTGAATAATTTGACTAAGAAGGAGATACCATTTGAATAGATTAAAAACTGTGAAGATAGCTTCCAAAAGCTCAAAGACTCTATTGTCCACCGTGTCACTTCTAGCATTACCGATTGAAGGTAAAGATTTTATCATTTAGTGTGATGCTTAACATTTTGGTTTGGGTGTTTTGTTGATGCAGAGTAAGAATGTTATAGCTTATGTCTTGTGTCAATTGAAGCTGCATGAGAAGAATTATCCAACGCATGTGTAACGTCCCATTTAGTCGTTTTGAGTACTAGAGGATTTTATTTGATAAAATACTTTTTGATAGATTCTAATGGGTGTTTTGGACTATTCGTAACTATAATATGAAATTAGTGGGGTAGTTTTAATAATTAATTTAGTTGGTGAATAAAGAAAGATAGCGTTAAAATTAATAGCAGGTCACTTTTACCACTTTTATAATTAGTTATATAAGTAGGGTTAATATTATTTGGTTATCACAAACCACTCGAGACTCTCACTCTTAGTTATCGGTATTGCTATCGCAAGTATGAAGGAAAGTCTACAGGTAAAACTTGATGCACTTCCAATTTTTTGTTTATATATACTGATAGTTGGGTGACATAAGTCTTTGTTATTATTATTTTATAAGGCTTTAGAAATTGGTGGTTGGGGAGCATATTGATGGCGTAATGACTAATGGAAATTTACCAAACAATTGGATTTGGATGAGTTTGGTTATGTTTTCAATTTACTTTCTGCACTACAGTATATAATTTAATAAATTAGTGGAGTTGGATCCTATGTTCTATTGATTTATATATTGGGAAATGTAGTGTCTCAGTAAATATTAATGTGTAGTACAAGTAGGCACACTGAAGTATTATATGCTTATGGGTTAGTACAAATAAAAATAGATTTCTTCGGTTTCATTAGGGTGCTAAGCAGTTATTTTGACTTTAATTATGTTATTTAGTTATCCTGGTATAAATTAGATTTAGATATATATTGATTTAATTAATTAATTATTAGGTATATTTTATTATATGCGTAATATTAAAGTTGTGTTAATTGGAGAAATTAAGACATACCCTTAAATTTGAACTTTAGGAAATTGATTATAAAACTAGGTGATTTTTTGGGTCTAGGCTAGACATAGAGTAATATGATGTCTATAGACTCGTTAACTTACAAATTATGTATATATACTTGATAGATTGGAAATGTTCGGAGTTATTGAACAAAGGAAAAATATTGGAGAAGTAGCTTGCTTGACTTCGGTTCTTCGATGGAGGTAGGTTATGGTTTATTCTATTTGATAGATAGAATCGTAATAGTTATTGATATGCATTGAATGATATTGTGAAGTTTTCTATGTACTTGATTGTGTGATTGTGTATCTTGGTCGTGTGGTTCGTGATTGATCTGAAATCCTGAGATCGTGAAATTTATAATCTTGAACCTTCTCTATCGAAGTGATGCCTTGACTAAAGAAATCTTGAATAAATATTGCTAATGAATTGGAAAGCGGTGATAATAAAAGATAAAATAATGATATTATTGGATCGGAGTGTCACGTTCCAACCTGGTATAATCGAATCCGAGTGTCATGTTCCGACAAAGTATAATTGAATCGGAGTGTTACGTTCCGACATGATATAGTTGGATTGAAGTGTAATGTTACGACTCAGTATAATTGGATATGCGTGTCACGTTACGACACAAAATAATTGGATCGGAGTGTCACGTTCTAATACGGTATAATTGAATCGGAGTGTCACGTTCCGATACGGTAACATAAAGAAAAAAGATATTGAATTAACTTAATGTACTCAATCTCAAAGAACTAATTTCCCCAAATGAGTGTGGTGTAGAGGGCATGAGTCCCCATATTTGTGTTTGATATTGTGATAGATTGTGTACTTACTTTGGTGTTGTTATCACTTGTTCATGTTGTTTGTTGATTTCCAACTGTTAGGTGTCATACTTGGTTTTCTACTATTATTTATTTTATATTATTTTCTATTTTTAGTTAGCCGGTGATATCTACTCAGTACATGTTACCCCGTACTGAGCCCTACTCGTATTTTTCTTTGTTTTTCTTTTATGGAGTGCAACGAGTGTACCAACGACTTTGACTTGACCTCAATTCTAGTCCATCTCCAGCATATCAGGTTCCAGAATGAGCTATTCATTCAAGCTCGTGTTGGATTCTCTTGGTCAGGGCATGATGTACTTATTTTTAAGATATAAACTATTTAATTATTTATTTTGGTGTCTTTAATTATATTGACTTAGTATTTGAAGATTAGATGTCCTTGATGTGATGACTTTTAGATTTTGGGGATAATATCCAATAACCTTAAAGGTTTGTTTGACTGGTTACATTAATAAGTTTTGAGCTTCCGCCTTTTATTGTTGTTCGTAGTTGCATTATCAATACATGTTGGGGTTTGGATTCCATTGTTCGCCCACTTAGGAGGTTAAGTGTGGTGTCACTTGCGACTCGATTTGGATCGTGACAAACTTGATAGCAGAACGTTAAGTTCAATGATCTCATCACACGAGGACAAGACTAGTAGAGTCTTGTGGAACGGTATGTGGACGTCTTTACTTTTCTTCGAGTGGCTATAGGACTTTAGAAAAATTTCATTCCTTCTTTCTTTCAGCCTACTACTTGACCAATTGTTATATAGGTGATTCAAATTGGTATCTGAACTTCTTCACTCTATTTGACATATGGTTAGTACTGGAGTATAAGATTGAATAGCAACACAAGAAAGAAAGAAAAAAATGTGTCCTTGGAAATAAGTATATTTTCTCAATTGACTACAGGTCCTGTAATGTCTAGTGATCAACATGATTTTTTATTATTAAGTTCATAAATTTAAACCCCCATCTTTCATGGGTTTGAAATATGAAGGTGCTTTTTTCTTTTTGATTGCCATGAGTTGATTCATAAAATGAATATAGTGGAGAGACTTAGTGTTGAGTTGTGACATACTAGCTTCGGGGAGACACAAAATGTTGTGATAGTCTCATGTTGAGTGTCGATTAGAAAAGGCACTACCTATGACTTAAAGCAGCATTTTGTAGTTTCTTCATCCAATCATATACGCCAAAATTGAGCGATAGGAGGATAAATGAGATACTAAATAACAAGGGGTATATGTTGCACCAATTGAGGTCAAAATCTCTATTACGATCAATAGATAGAGTGTATATCGAAGAGGGTCATCAATGCTTGCTTGTATATAATTATGACGTGTATTACTTTGGTTATTGACTTGATCTAAGAAGTAAAGCAAATTTCTTGGGCTAGAGAGAGAACACATTTGATAATGTTTTGTAGTTATTCAATGATTATAACTGTAAGGGATATTTGAGTACGATCTTCTCAATAAGTATGATGTGTTGTAGTGATGATTTAAAGACCTTTCATGGTAGGATATTAGTGCTACGTGGAAAGGAATACGTCAATTTCCAAATGAGAATACTAACTACTTAAGGAGTTACCAGTTGTATGACATGGTCAAATAATAAGATTAGGTGTTGCATTCACATTTGAGAAACCAACTAACTTGGTACTACGGACCCTTGGGTTAAGCATTATTTTTAAGTAAGATTTTAATGATCGATATTTGGTAGGATCTTAATGCATTTAGGTTGTGAAATGTATCTTGAGGGTTCTCCGACTTGTGATTTTATCTTAAGCTTCAAAATAGTAGATTAATACCGAAATACGAGCTTATAGGTAAAGAAAGTCTAGTGAGTATACATGGATGCAGGAAATTTAAGATTTTAATAAGAATGTCCGTATAACATTTGTTTAGTCCCTTGAATTTGATTGGTATACGTGAGTTTAAGGTGTCAAGTTGAGAGAAAGGTTCAAATCTTTGTGATGACAAGGGTTAACTGAGCATGATAGTGATAATAGTTCGTGATGAATTGTGATTGAGATGCAACCATAGGATAAGAATTGTTGGTTCAACAATTTTTTTGTATTGTAATGATGACTTGTGAGTATCTAAGATAACGGTTTGCTACTATTTATTGAGTAATGTGGTTGTATGACAAGTTTCAGAAGATGCTGGGGCACCACTCGAATAGAATTTTAAAGAGCTAGAGTCATAATTAGAATAAGATAAAATTTGTAGGATGTGTAGCCTTCAGAAATTGGTGAGAGTAAGAATATCCAATTACAAGGATTAAAAGTTTATCTTTGAAGGGGTTGAGAATTGGATTTAGGGACACGTGATTTTATTTATTTTGTTTTGGTTAAGCAAGGAGTGTAGAGACGTTCAACTCGAGTGGGATAATATGTTTTGGTTGTAGTGTTCAACTTAGTAATGCATGTGGTTGAATCTTTAGTGAAGGATACTGTAAGGTCGATGGAGAAGCGATCATTGATAAGCTAAGATACATATATTCATAAAAATCTTCTAAGTATAAGCAAATGTAGATACAAAAAAGCATTGGGTTACACAGTTGGATTCACAATTTCAATTTTTCATTATAGGTATGCATTCGTGGTAAGATGTTTTGTCATGGTATACATTTGTAAGGTAATAATGATCGATTACATTGGGTATCGAGCACTTGAAAGGACTTATACATGATTAGAGTAGTAAAGTTTGGTACTTTTGACTGTTAAAGGATCTAGGAAAGGTCCCCCTTAGAATTTTGATTTAGACTGTGAAGTAAAACATTATGGGTTGTTTGTAAAAAGGATGAGATTTGTAAGCGAGCTAAGAAATAAGAGTCTGATATATTGAAGGGTCGAGATATTTAGAATTTTGCACCATGAGAAAATTCAGAAAAGTAAAGGAGTAAGACCTCTCGTATAAATCCTTGGGGTGTAGTTGAAGGGTGTATTAATTTTTTCCTATGAATTTAGATATGATTGTGAGATGTGAACTGGTTCGATACAGACTTACTAGGAGTTTAACATCTTTTTTTTTTTACAAAGATTGAGTTTTGGTTTCGGTGGAAAACAGTGAGGTATGAAAAATTTAGTGCTTTGCGTGGGATTAGATTGCTGAGATTATGATAGATGACTTAAGAATGATGTACAATGTGATATAAAACTGTACAAGGTTATTGAGAATTTATAGTTGAATTAATACTACTCTATTGATGGGATCATATAGAATGTTATGATGTGTTACATTAACATTTGATGGTGAATAGAAGTTGTGAGCGTATAGTATACAAAATAATTTGGGTGACCGAAAAATTCCCTAAGTGTTGGCATGAGATGTATAATGGATTGAATGGCAGTTCAAAACTAGGTATATCAAAGATTATGTAAAGTTGACTTTGGGTGTGATTTAATAGTTTTATCTTGATGAAAAGGTACTATCAAATTTTAAATTAGTGCTATTAGCATTGTTTGGATTTCGTATTTGTCATGAAATGCTTAAATATAAAGAGAGATAGCCATAGGTTGAACATGTATTAGATATGAATACTTTGATACTACTGATGATTTGGGAGTAAGGTAGATGATCGATGTGGTTATGATGTTTTGTTAGTATTAAAGGTGTTGACTTCACTCGAAGTGAGGTTCAATGAATCTAGTATGTGTACGGTTGTAATGGGGACTAGAAAAATTGATTATAGGTGGTTTAAAGTCAAGGAAATGGAGTTAATGGATGTAAATGTTTGATATAGGAATTATGGAAGGAGTATCTTTTATTATTAGACTTGGGTTCCGTACATTTTATATGACCACTTATTTCGTTCCGTTAATGATTTTGAGTATTATTCACTAGTTACGCTTACACATATTTTTACTTTTGTGGGTTAATCCCTAGTGATTAATCGGGTGTACCGATCCTGCTTTGGTGCTTTTAGTAGGATAAGATGTTTAGGCATATTTGTTTATTTGACTTATGAAAAAAATTGGTGCTATTTGGGATAGTTAAAGTATACTAGTGATTCGACACACAAACCTTTGCTTATAAGAATTTATAAGAGAGATACCATGAAAATTTACAGTTGTTCGATAGACTTAAGAGTTATCTCATCATCGGTATCATGTTTTGGCTATGTGTGATTGTATGTGAAGACCATTGAGTCTAGTTTTGTCATTCTTAAGGTTTGTCTATAATAGCCGCTAATTTTGCATTTCGATAGTGTTGTTAGAGGTTCTGTATGCTTGGATGTATTGCTCGATGGATGGTTACTTGATCATTTTCTTCTTGAAGTTAGATAAGTTTAATTTTTCCTTGATGAATACTTGATGTCTAAAGATTTTTTTTTATAACTTAGGCTCATGGAAATCTTATGTTGTGAGAATGCAATATTGATAAGATCTATGATGGTTTGTGCATTATGAATGTGTAGTGGTTGGTTTAGGTTCACTTATGATTGGAATCAGTATTGATTCAACATTTTATCGTTGTTCTGTGAAAAAGATTCCACCTAATGGTTGTGTGAAGGTCTTTGAGAACATGTTGCATATGTGAGTTTTGATGACTATTGAGAATACATTTTGTTGTTAGTTGAGTTTACATACAACAATAGCTACCACTTGAGTAGTGATATGACCCTAGTTGAGACATAGTATGAGAGGAGATGTAGCTCTCTCATTGGTTGGTTTGATGCATTTGAGGTAAGACCTTGGTAGACTGAGCATGATATGCACAAAAGATATTCACACATTTTTGTTGGTTCTTCTACCCTTTTTTACCCTCGCCAACTTTGTTCGTTCGAGGACGTACGATGGGTAAATTGATATCTAATGTAATGATCCATTTGATCGTTTTGAGTACTAGAGCTTTTTATTTGATAAAATATTTTTCGATAGATTTGAAATGGGTGTTTGGGAATATTCGTAACTATAATCATGATATTAGTGGGGATTGTTTTAATAATTAATTTAGTTGATGGTTAAAAAATATAACATTAAAATTTATAGTAGGTCACTTTTACCACTTTTATATATAGTCATATAATAAGTAGGGTTAATATTATTTGGTTACCACAAACCGCTCGAGACTCTCACTCTTGGTTCTCGGCACCGCCATCATAAGTACGAAGGAAAGTCTACAGGTAAAACTTCATGCAATTCCAATTTTTATCGGATGTATATTGATAGATGGGTGACTTTAGTCTTTGTTATTATTATTTTATAAGGCCTTAGAAATTAAAGGGTGGGGAATATAATGATGGCGTAATGATTAATGGAATAATACCAAACAATTTGATTTGTATGAGTTTGGTTATGTTTTCAATTTACTTTCTGCACTACTGTATAAAATTTGATAAATTAGTGGAGTTGGATCGTATGTTCCATTTGTTTAAAGATTGGGAAATGTAGTTTCTCATTAAATATTAATGTGTGGTACAAGTAGGCACACATAAGTATTTTATGCTTATGGGTTCGTACAAATGAAAATAGATTTATTCGGCTCACTAGAGTGCTTAGCAGTTATTTTGACTTTAATTATGTTATTAATTAAAATATCATGGTATAAATTAGATTGAGATATCTATTGAGATAGTTGATTGAATATCAGGTATATTATATCATATGTTTACTATTAAAGTTGTGTTAATTGGAGGAATTAAGACTTACACTAAGGTTTGAATTTTAGGAAATTGATTATAAAATTAGGTGAGTTTTGGGGTGTAGGCTAGACATAGAGTTATATGATGTCTATAGACTCGTTAACTTACAAATTATGGATACATGCTTGATAGATTAGAAACGTTCGGAGGCATTGAACAAAGGAAAAATATTGGTGAAGTAGCTTACATGACTTCGGTTTTGCGGTGTAGGTAGGTTATGATTTATTCTATTTGATAGATAGACTCTTAATAGTGTTAATATGCATTGAATGATATTGTGAAGTTTTCTATGTACTTGATTATGTGATTGTGTATCTTGATCGTGTGGTTTGTGGTTGGTCTCAAATCATGAGACCGTGGAATTATAATCTTGAACCCTCTCTATCGAAGTGATGCCTTGACTGAGAAGTGTTGATTAATTATTGTTAATGAATTGAAAAGTGGTGATAATAAAAGATAATATAATGATATTATTGGACAGGAGTGGCACGTTACGACACAGTATAATTAGATCGGAGTATCATGTTATGATACGGTATAATTGGATCGGAGTGTCACATTCCGACACGATATAGTTGTATCGGAGTGCCACGTTCCGATATGGTATAATTGGATCGGAGTATCACGTTTTGAAATGATGTAATTTGATCAGAGTGTCACGTTCCAACACAGTATAATTGAATTAGAGTGTCACGTTCCGAGATAGTAACATTAGAGGAATAAGATATTGAATTAACATAATGTACTCAATCTCAAGAACCAATTTCCCAAATGACTGTAGTGTAGAGACATGAGTCCTCATATGTGTGCTTGATATTGTGATATATTGTGTACTTACTTTGGTGTTGTTGTCACTGGTTCATGTAATTTGTTTCTTGCCACATGTTAAGTGTCGCAGTTTATTTTATACTATTATTCATTGTATATTAGTTTCTATTTTGGGTTGGTCGATGATACCTACTCAGTATATGTTGCCCCGTACTGAGCCATACTCTTGTATTTCTTTGATTTCCTTTTATCGAGTGCAACGAGTGTACCAACGACTTTGACTTGCCCTCAGCTCTAGTCCATCTCCAACATATCAGGTTCCAGGGTGAGCTATTCATTAAAGCTCGTGTTGGATTCTCTTGGTCAGTGCATGATTTCCTTAGTTTTTGGACATAAACTATTTTATTCATTTATTTTTGTCTCTGTAATAATCTTAGACTTAGTATTTGAAAATTAGATGTTCTTGATGTGATGACTTTCAGATTTTTGGGATAATATGTAATAACCTTAGAGGTTTATTTGATTGGTTACTTTAATAAGTTTTGAGCTTCCGCCTTTTATTGTTGTTTGTAGTTGCATTATCAATATATGTTGGGGTTTGGATTTCTTGGTTTGCCCACTTAGGAGGTTAAGTGTGGTACCACTCACGACTCAATTTGAGTCATGACAGCATGACTTGGAATTGGAAGTGGCGGTGTTTGCTCTATAGGTTTGGCGACATTACAACTATGGTGTTAAGTGGGAAGTGTTTACCGATTATCGTAGTTTGCAGCATGTATTCACTCAAAAGGATCTCAATTTGAAACAAGGAAGATGGATATAGTTGCTCAAGGATTATGATGTTACCATTAAATACCATCTTGGCAAGGCTAATTTTATGGTAGACGTTTTGAGTCAAAAAGCGGTAAGTATGGGTAGCGTAGCCTACTTGAGTGTAACCAATCAACCTTTGACCAAAGAAATTCAGATCTTAGAGTTCAAGTTCATGTTGTTGGGCATCTCCGAAAGGGGCAGGGTGTTAGATAGAATTTAAGTTAAGTCCACCTTCATTGAGGAGATCAAGGCCAAACAAATTGAGGATGAAAATTTGAACGAACTCAAGGAGAGGATGGGAAATGGTAAGGCACAAGAGGCTACTCTTGATGTGAACGGTGTGCTCAATGTCAAAGGGAGAATTTGTGTTCCTTGAGTTGAAGAATTGATTGAAATATTGTTGGAAGAATATCATGGCTCGCAATCTTCTATTCATCCAGGTTTGACAAAGATATATAGAGATCTGAAGTGAATTTATTGGTGGTGGGGTATGAAGAAAGACGTAGCAAAATTCGTGGTGAAGTGTCAAAATTGCCAACAAGTGAAATATGAGCATCAAAGGCCAGCATGCTTGCATCAAAAGATGTCAATTCTGGGATGAATGTGGGAAAGAATACCCATGGACTTTATGGTTGGTCTTCCCAAGACTTCAGGAAAGTTTTATTCTATTTGGATAGTGATTGATAGATTGACTAAGTCAGCCCATTTTATTCCGATGAGAACGGATCATAATGCAGAACAATTCGCTAAGATGTATGTTAAAGAGATAGTGAGGTTGCATGGAGTGCCCCTTTTTATCATCTCAGATCGTGGTACCCGATTCACTTCCATGTTTTGGCGGAAATTGCTTGATGAATTGGGCAGCCAACTCACTTTTAGTGCAACCTTCCATCCTATGGCAGATGAAAATCAGAGATGACTATCCAAGTGTTAGAATACATGATGAGAACATGTGTGATTGATTTTGTTGGACATTTGGTTAAGTTCTTACCTTTGTGCGAGTTCTCTTAAAATAATAGTTATCACTCTAGCATAGACATGGCACCATTTGAGACACTCTATGAAAATAGATGTAGATCACCCATAGGTTGGTTTAAGGGTGGAGATGTGAAACCTTTGAGGATTTATTTAGTGAATGATGCTCAATATCAGGTGAGGAGTATTCAAGCTAAACTTCTAGCAACCCAGAGTAGACAAAAGAAGTATGCACATCATAATGTAAGAGATACGGAATTTCAGACGGGTGAGAAACTTCTTTTTAGGGTATCACCCATGAAAGGGGTGATGAGATTCGGTAGGAAGGGTACGTTAAGTCGGTGATATATTGGTCCCTTTAAGGTTCTTGAATATGTAGGGCCTGTGGCGTATAGATTGTCTCTACCCCCTAATCTATCAGGTGTTCATCCGGTATTCCATGTGTCTATGTTGAAGAGATATCATGATGATGAGGATTATATCATTTAGTGGGACTCAATCGTGCTGGAGAAACACCTCCAATATGAGGAGGAACATACTGATATTCTTGGTCATGATGTGCGCAAGTGAAGGACAAAGGAGATTAAATTTGTAAAGGTTCAATGGAAGCATCATCCAGTTGAGGAAGCTACTTGGGAGACCAAGAAGGACATGCGACACAAGCATCCTCAGTTGTTCGTCGAATCAGGTACTACCCCTTTCTTTCCTCAGTATCTTTTCCTAAGTTTGTCACTCGGGGACGAGTGACGGGTAAATTGTTATCTATTGTAACAACCTGTTTGCATCGTTATAGAAGTGCCAACGGGGAAAAGTTTGGGCTGGAATAACATTTAGTAATATTTGAATTTTTCCAACCTTTTCCAGGTTCGTAGGAAATCATAGTCTTTAAGGTGTAGGGAAATCTTGTGGCAATCGAGTGACTTAATTATGATTTGATTACGTGAGTAGTTAGATAACCCGTTACCAAACTTGTACGACTTTACACAATTGAATTTGAGTGAGTAAACCTCGGGGAATCGAACTTAGCGTAAAGGATTATTTCTAAGCATTGTCGGTTAGATGTGTGTTGAGAAATGGGGTTTTGAAAATTCTTGAGTAAGCTCACTAGTATGAGAATCCCGCCCTAGCGGGGAATTTTGCCTCTCAGGCGCCGCTGCTGTGGGGGGATGCATGACATTGTGGCGGGAAGGTCTTAAATTAAAGTCATTAATAAACCCCTAAGCTACTTTATTATACACTTTTGGACATTTATATCTAAGGAACGACCTCATCCGATTTCTACTCATTTTCACCATTCTTGAGGCTAAAGGTAAGCTTTACATTCTCCGAATCTATTTTTCGATCCGTAGAACGTTATAGAAAGGGTTAGTAATGATGGTGAATGGTTTTGTTATGGATTCTATGGTGCACACATCCCTAAATTGGTTAGTTAGGATCATTCGTTTGATCTAGGATTTATAGAGTTGTTAGTAATCCAGGTTATTAGCTATTCTTTGTTGATACCTTTGGTATTGTGATTGTTTCTACACCAAGAACAAGCGAAATAAATTCGGAAAGAGAAGGATCAAGTTTCTTAGCATTTTCAGCTTTTTTAGAGGTCGTGATGGTTGTGATTCTATGTTCGTGTGATGTATGCGTGTTGTTGCTTCATTATGATACATGTATGTGTTTGAATGTTGAAATATTGATCACAATTGTTGTAAATGAGATAGAAGAATAATGTTGAAATGAAATGATAATGTAAATATATGATCTTGATGATGTACTTGTGATATTGATTTTGGTTTGTGAATGGGGATCAGATTGCCACGTTTCAGCAAGCTAACTGGAATCGGGTTGACACATCCTGGCACAACTATGGGATCGATAGCCGCGTTTCGGCATAAATATGAGATCGGATTTCCACGTTCCGACAAGATAGTTGTTTAGGTTAAGGTCCCATGAAAGGACCAATGATATGATGATAAGTTTGAAATGTATTGTTGATTCTTCATGTTGATAATGTTGTAATTGTTGAACTATATGCATGTGATTGTAATGTTGTTTGATTTGTTTGTGTTAAACTAGTGGGATATACATGTGATCTTACAAGTAAACTATGGCTGTGTACTGACACTATACTTGATCTTATTTTTATTGAATACAAGGTATCTTCACGTGACTATTGACAGACGTCGCTTAGAAGATCAGTGATCGTCGCTCGAATTAAAAGGTGAGTCAATTCTTCCGGGATCCCATGAGATTCTCTTTGGTCTATATACATCATATCGTAACATAGACATTTGTTCTAGATAGTTGAATATTTCATTAGTTGGGGATGCATCCCTTCTTGTTGGATTTATGGATCTTTTTAGAAGTTTTGGTAGATTGACTTTTAGATTTTGGGTATTTAACATCCACATTTGTTTAGTTAATTAACTTGCTTCCGTAACTAATTGTCTTTGTTTCGATTTAGTTGCTTAGTCTGGGTTGTAGTAGTGGTTCTCCCACCGGATGGTTAGTTGGTGCAAATCACGACGGTCTAGTTCGTGACAATTTAATAAGTAGTCTTTCATTTTAAATTTATTTGTTGTACTTTTATTTTTATTTTATTTTATATAAAATGTTCTTTTTTTACTTGGAGGTTAGGACACATCTTTAAGACTAAAAAGTAAAAACAAAATTTTATATATTCTACATATGATCCTTAAATTAAAAATCTTCTTTATTTTTTAAAATTTTATATCAAATGCAAATTAGACCGATCTATATCCATCACTTTTTATTCTATAGTACCTTAAAATAAAGAAGTAATAACTTAAATGTTAGATTTTTGTAATACTCCCAACTTAAAACACAACTGAAGTATATATTCTATATTTTATATTGTATTATATTAATTTATGTGTATTATATTATATTATATTATATCTAAGAAAGACAACTTTTAACATTGAAGGGTTGTGACATTTTCGAAGAGTTATAACTTTTTTGATGAGTTGTGGCCTTTTTGAAGGGTCGTGACTTTTATATAGGGTTGTGAATTTTCCAAAGAGTTGTGATTTTTTCGAAGGGTTGGGAATCCTAAGAATTGTGACTTTTTCGAATGATTGCAACTTTTACAAGACTGATGACTTTACCGATGAATTTTGATCTTTTTGAACGGTTGTAACTTCTTTTTGATAAGGCATCACCCTTTGTTGGCTGTAAAAAGAGGGTCTTCATCATATTTTTAAACTATATTTTAAAAAAATTTATTATTGTTATTATAATTATACTTAAAACACAAAATTTAGTATATCTTCTATATTTTTATGATAAGAAACAATATGCACATTGTTGACACCCAAGTTTTGCCCTCCAATATATAAATTAATCATCGAACTTCTTAAATTTCAAACGATTTAAAATAATTTGTCAATAAATATAAATTCCAAGTTATTTTAAATAGTTTCGTCGCTTTTTCATAATTTTAAAATAATTTATATGTTCTATATAATTATATATAATTAGTATATTTTATGAATATTCGAAAACCCTCAAAAAAATTTTACTTTTTAGTTGAATATTTTATTAAATTAGTTTATTTTAAGTTGGCATACATTTTTTTAGTTATTAATTTATAATCAAGTCAATTATTATATCTCCTTAAGATTAAGAAGTTCGTTAATTAATATATGAAAATTTGTCTTGTTGAAATTTATAGTCAATTGCTTATTCTATTTTTAACCCTTTAAAAGACCAAAAAATGGGCTTATTCCATCAGCCCACTTTATAATTCCCAACTCCTTTTTCTCATTCCAAACTTTGATCCCAATTAACTAAAACTCTTATAAGCCCATCAAAGACAAATCCAATACCAAAGAAACCCAGAAATTTCCGGTCCATTACAAACATTACATACATCAATACAACGCCCCCACCCATGTACTCGCCTGCGTCTTCTTCACCTAAATCAAGCAGGAAATCGCGTCGCCTACACTGCAGAATCCATACCCTAGCAGCCTCAATGTCACTTTGCCGTCCCCTTTTTCCTCCTTTTCAGGGATTTCCCATCCCTTTCCATTATTGCCTTGAGAAAGGGATATGAATTTGAATTTTGAAATTTCGATCGTATTATCGACCCCAAATTACTTCTATATAAACCTCCATCTTCTTTAGTGTTGGGGGGGGGGGGGAGGGGGCATAAAAATGGTGGTGAGAAAAAAATAAAGTTGCGAAAGGTGTGTGTGAGGAAGACCAAAAAAAAAAAGTTTTAAAAGGGAGCGGCTTTTGGGGGCACTCTCTTAGGAACAAGTTTATTTTTACTCACAAAGAACATACGGTTTATATCCTAAAGGTTAATCGTTGTATAAAAGTGTTGTATCAATTCTCCTCTTTCTTAAATCAAACTTGTGTTGGTGGAGGTTTGTTTCGAAGTTAAGTTCGTCGTCTCAGTTCGCTGCACCGAAAAAGGTAAATTACCTTTTGATCTTAATTCATTTGTTAGCTAATGTTGTGTTTAGGAATAGGGTGAAGTTTTCAAACGCCCTTATGAATTTTCTGTTGATTTTATCCCTTTCTAATGCTTCTGTTTGTCTTACCTGTTATTTTCTCGTTGATGTTGTTTAATAGATGTTTTAGCACAAGTTTGTGTGTGATTAGTTTGTTTGTGTATGGAGTGTATTTACTAATGCTTTCTATTTGGATATTATGTCGGAAATTGTAGCCTTGAGATTGATGTTCAAGCAACCTATTGTTGCTAATAGTAGCAACATGTTTACCCCTTGATCGAACTCTATGAATGTCCTACTTTCCAACATGTTGTGTTTCAGATCATGTTTTTGTTTTCTTTGTGTTTGATGTCAGCCGAAATGATTTTCCAGTAGCTCATTTATGCATAAGGAAAAATTTAGTGAACTGGCTAATCTCCAAAATACATCTCTGATCCATAGGAAACATGTTTCTTCCCTTTCTCCTTGCAAATTGTATTCAAATCATCCTCATGTTTGTCACATATGGGAGTATTGATTTCTCTGTTTCTCTGTTTCCTTTACTGTTGATGTTTTCTCTTACAAGAATGATAAATGAGTATCATTATCGCTTTAATTTTTTGTCTAAGTGACTATCTATGTTGTGTTATTAATTTTTTCATTTAAATGGGTTGATTTATAGTTGAAAATTGGGGGGCTGTTGGGTTAAATATTTGGCAAAGGTTCAAGTTTGTTCATTTCATTTTTAAAATTATTATCGTTTAGAGATATACTTTTGGCTTATATGAGTGTTGTGCAACCTGTGCTAAGAAATTAACTTGATATTAAATGTGATCTAATGTGCAGTTGCCAAGTATGGTTTCACTAACTTGTTGATTATCTCATATTTTTGGCATATGAACTCGTTGTTTGATTATGGGTTTATGTGCCTTTAATTTGCATATCCATTTGCTAAAAATGAGGTTTTTGTAGTATAAGCATTTTGATCACTATGACTTTCCTTTAATTCTTCTTTCTCCATTTGCATCTGCCAAACTCATGGTCACTGTCAGCCCCTTTGCTTTGTTGATGAGTTGTGTTCCTTTATATTTATTACTTGTTGTTCGGTTAATCCTCTTTTATCGGAGGTAGGGAGATATTATTATTGGATGCTATTGCTTATCATCATTTTTTCTTTGTGTGCATGTGAACCCCTTCTGAGTCCATGATGGACTCATCTCTTGCATTTCCTTGAGTTGTGCTTCGTCTTTGAGTCAGCCTCATCAGTGTTCAAGAAAAATAGAAGCTGAAACAGGTGTTCAAAAAGTCCGAAAACGGGCAGTATACATGTTGTATACAGAAGTATACACTGGTATACATGGTGAATATTGATATACAGGTTCAACAATCAAAATACAGATGCCGGAAGTTGAAGTGGGTTGCATACATTTGGTATACAACCAAGATACAGAAAACGGGGCTGATATATTAGTTGTATACACCGATATACAACTTGTTTATACAAAAACGGGAATTGATTTAAAGTCCAAAAAACAATTAGCAGCTTTGGCCCAATGTTTCTAGGCAGTGATAGGCCCAAAGGCCCACACTCTTCTCTTCATCTCTTTGTTATTTAATTGTCTTTAGTTATTGCTTGTTATTTTTATCATTAACTCTAACTTTAGAATTGTTAATTAACTTAGTTGAATTCCCCAAAAGACAAACCATATTCTTTATGTTAGTTTATTATAGTAAAATTTTATCAACTCTTATACTTTTGTTGAATATTTGAGTCAAAACTCTTTATATATTCTTCAATTAATTCAAAATAGTTTTTACGTCTTAATTAATAAAATTGGTTTAATTGTTATATAAACGTATCAAAGAAATATAAAATTGAATTAATCTAGTTTTGCCAAAATTCAATTACTTGTAATTTAATACAAATATTTCAATTAAAATCCTTTTTTGTTGAAAAACTTAAAAAAATGTTCTTTGTTTAACTATTTCCTCGAGTTAATTTGTTTCCTAAAAAATAGACAAACATAATTAACCTAAGTCATTGGATAACCGTGTGTTAGCGGTCGCTTCAAATGCCTTAAAAACCTTCTTGAAGCGTAAATAAGAATCTCTTACCCATTTTCTCTAAATTTATAAAGATTTAATCTGTTAAAATCTTTTTAAATTAAGTTTTCTTGATTTCTTTAAAAAATTAAGTGGCGACTCTTTTCTAAGTATTTTTCAAATTGTTTTATACTTAGAAACATTTAAAAAGTAATTTTTCTAAAGATAGATAAATTACGGCATAACACACATACTAATACTACATATTTTCCACTATAAATGTAGGTGTTTCCTCAAATTTTTAAATTACAGTTTTTTATGTTTTTTATTCTTCTCTTCTTAAAACCTCAAGTTGGATTTACAAACGTTGACAATGTCAAAGTTTAGTCAAATTAGAACACTCCATAACATGAATGTTAAATTAATCTAATACTCTAGGTAAAACATTCAATTTAACATATCATCTATATTTGATGACAATATTTATTTATAATATATATATTATAAGTAAGAACACCTACAAAATAATAATAACAAAGTAATGCACTATGGGGAAGGGAGTAGAAGATTTATTTAAAAAGTGTAACTAAGAGATTTTAATAGTGACTTAAATTAAACATTTATGTAAGAAAAGCCTGTTTACACTGTTAGTATATATTTATAATATTTACTTTGTTAGAAAGACGAGTTTCATGAAAGTTCATAAGTTTGTAAGTAATCTCAATATTAGTAAATTGGTTTTATGGTATTTTTTGAAGGTTTTAGTAGAACTATATCTATTGTAGTTTCACCTGGATCAGAAGTGGGTAAAATGTGTGCAGACCTTACATTTATCTTTGTGGGGTAGAGAGATTATTTTAGATAGACCTTTTGCTAATAATGAAATTTTCAAAGCAGGATTGCAAAAAAAAAAAAAAAAGAAGGGGGACAACAATATATATATATATATATATATATATATATATATATATATATATATATATATATATATATATATAAGTAAATGAAACATCAAATAATAAAACACCTCGACGTATAAGAAATTACGTAATTACTAAATA
The DNA here is from genome assembly GCA_022817965.1 of Solanum lycopersicoides. Lineage (NCBI taxonomy): Eukaryota > Viridiplantae > Streptophyta > Magnoliopsida > Solanales > Solanaceae > Solanum > Solanum lycopersicoides. The sequence continues at coordinate 61,117,041 of CM040621.1, read as the reverse complement.
CCACTACTTATAAGGATTCAAAGAGATGGAGCTAGCCCCTCTCCATTTTCATCTAAAAGGCGACAATACTAGCAATAAACTAACTATCTATCCTAATCCACTTCTTCACCTTCCTATCTTAGATCATGTACTCAAAACAAGTAGTTTCACTTGAGTAAATATAATAATTGGAGATGTATGTCAAACTTGATTATATAATATTTTATAAACTATAAACAAATTGAAATGTTGTCGATGTGTAAAAAAAATAATTTTTCCCTTCCATTCAGTTCTGAGATTATAATATTCAAGTTGAAACTTGAAAGTAACTCTTTCTATCTCATAATACTTATTATATTCTCCATTTGCATACCCTTCATAAAAACATCAATTGAGATGGGTATTTGACTATTTTATTGATAATTATTTTGTAAGATATAATCTTTGTTCATTCAATATTCTCTTTGTATGTATCATAATTAAGGTGTTTGAATGTTTAAGAACAATTACTGTTAAGGGGGAAAAACAAAAACAATATACCTAGGATAGTCCCACAAAATAGGGTTTGAGGGGTTAGAGTGAGCATATTTTTTCAAGCGAATCCACAATTAAGACAATTCACATCTAAACTCTCTCAATACTTAAGTTGGAAAGTATCAAATAGAAAACTTATTATTTTTCTCGGTTAGAAGAACCACAAACATATAGTGATTTCTTTCTTATAAAAAATGGGGAAGAAAAAGACGCGGTCCTTTCCCCAACAAGAAAAACACACGCTATTCCCCATTTTACCTAAAAATGAGATTTTACGTTCTAATTATATATGAGAACTGTAGGGACCACAAAATTAATTTTGAGACTTTCTATAATGAAAATAATTAATTTGAATTTTGCTTACTTTAATAAATTACAAATCATTCAACTAGAAATTCATAATTGCACCTCTCCAATTATATTTTTAAATTTTCCATTAAAACTTATATAATTCCCCATGTTAAGATGACAGATACTAATAATTTAATTCAATGATTAATTCTCTTTAGAGCACTGCTTAACTTATTTCATGTGTCGAATTCAAAAATTCACTGGCAAAGTTAATTACTTATTAATGTGTTATGCTCCATATTTATAATTAAGGGATAGGACTGCAAGGTAGTTTAGGAAATTCATTTTTTCGTAATCCAGATTGTGCGATAGAGCTTAAAATAGAAAGTTACTTTCAACTCATATTCTGCATATTTGTTATATAGATCACGTTTTTTACATAAAAGGATAAAGTAGTCTAGGTGGTCACTACTGGCACCCCTCAAAATTTATCCATTATAAAACTATATTAACTGATATGTCTTTTATAGATTGTTGCTTTTACATAACATATACATGGGTATATATACAATTCTAACTACATGAAACATCCTCAAAATGAAATAGGATGAACTAGAGCTTCATATGAGTTTTAGGGGCTGTTAACTTGTTAATTTAATGTTCAAATGAGTTTATAGGTCAGTTTGGTTTAGTTTGAGGTCATCCTTCAAGGAATGACTAGGACGTTCGGAGACTAGTCATTTTTGTGCTAGTGTTTATAATGTGTTGTTGTGGAATGTTGTGTGTTGTTTGATGTGTAAGACTTGTAGAAAGGCCCTAGAACCTTGATGGTAATGTTTAGGGGTTAAATGTACGGGTACGACTCCCCAAGGACCATCCTAAGAGTCCTTGAGGAGGACCCTAAGTTAAACCCCAAAACTGCAAAAGTTGGCATGACGTATGGCCATGACCTATGGTCAGTAGGTCAAATGACGGGGCATAGGTGGCATCCGTAGGTCAAGAATTAGCATAGGGAGACTTATATCCAATGGCCAAGTCTCTGACCATACCTACGATCAGCAGGATCAGCCGTCAACCAACCTACATTCCGTAGGTGGGTGCCGTAAGTGAACACTTGCAATTCTGTGTTGGAGTAGGCCAAGCCAAGGGTGGTTTGGTAAATTCCACCCTTGGCTAATTAAATGTATGGACGGTTATTCTACCTATTTTAGGGTATTTTATGTTGGCTTAAACACTAAGACCTAGAATTAGAATTCATTATTCACTTTTCCTAAAATCAAACCCTTCCCTCCCAAAGTTCTCTCCAAAAACCTCCATGGGAGATTGAAGTCAAGATGGAGCTAGGGTTGTGGATTCCAATGGATTTCTTCTTCAATTCTCTTAGGATTTCTTCTAATAATGTATGGGAGTTCTTTATCTAAGGTTTTCTATAACCTTAGAGCCAATATCAAAGTGATTTCATAAATCTCAAAGTTCATGGAAAAGTCCAATTTTCACTCTAACTCAAGGGTTCTTGCATGAAACGATTTCAAATCATTAGTTATTATATTATTTATGTTAAATTGATGTTTTCTAATAAAAATCTCCATGAACCCTTTATCTTCTCAAATCCCTTAATTTGGCTTATGAAGTGGGTTTATATCTGATCTAATGTTCATGGAATTGTGATTATAACGAGTTCTATACTTGATTTCTATTGTTAATTATGCTATTATATTATAAATTGTTGGAGATGTTAAGGAATATAGATCTTGTCTATTGGAAGAGGGTAAGCTGACCTAATTCCCTTAAGAAGGTCGAATTGATATAGAATTGGTTTTGTGTGGTATTGTCCACTTATGGTGTCGGTGTTTACTTCTTATTCTTATTTTGATCACGGCCTTATCGACATTATTATGTTAATTGTAGTAGTATCATGTTAGGGTATATGTGAAGGTATAATGTGAAGTTGGTTATATGAAGTTGTGTGACTATGTTCAGGGTGTTATGCCATACATCAATGTATAACGTGATGTTATGATGTGATATATGTGTGATCTTGTGTAATGATCATAATGTGAAAGTGATCATGTGATCTTAAGGTGATCTTGTATAAAACTAATAGTTTTTGTGAATGAAAGAATGTTTTTCTAAATATTGGTATGTGATAATGATATACTATGAAGAGTCTGTATATGTTGATAGGTGTCTTGTTTAGGTGGACCTAGTTTCCCCTACTTGATACATAAATGCCTGTAGATTATGATCTATTGGACTTGGTAGACTTAGGTGCCTTCTCCTTGATGTATGAAAGTTATGTGAGTGTGATCTCTTGACTTGTTAGGCTTAGGAACCCTTTTCATGTATGTATAAATGAATGAAAGTCTAGGATCGGTAGACCTAAAATGGTACCCTTCTATGAATGACTAATGTGCAACCTTGAATATTAAAAGAAGGTTAAGAATGTGAAACCTTGAATATGAAAAGAAAGTTAAGAATGTGATACTTTGAATATGAAAAGAAGGTTAATACTAAAGCCTTGAAGTTGTAGACCGTAATGGTGCCTCCTTCGTGAGTGGAAAGATGGACTTAGAGGTAGTTTGTCTGGAATGACATGAAACAATCTCTAAGAAAGTTTTCTATCCTAATGAACCTTGATCGGCAGCCCTTGTGGACCCCTTCTTGGTAGTTGATTTATGAGTTGGTAGGACTTAGAGATGGTACCTTCTCAAATACTATTATGTGAATGAACTTAATCTATGAGAACCATGACAAAGCACCGAGTGTATATTCTTATGGTAGTATCTCTACTTGAAGTATGAGACTAGAGTACATAGAAGCCCTTAATATCCTCTAAACCATGTGCCTACATGGGATATGTCCTAGTTCTACCTTGGGCTAGTAGAACACCTTCCACGGTGTGGGGCTTTTATGACACCGGATTCCACACTTAGGTAGTATGGTCTGTGTCGGTTAATTCCTATTATCATTATGTGGGATATGAACTCTAGTTATTGGATAGGTTCTACAACGTGTAGGTAGTGGAATGGGACGCTATCTACATATGACACGAGTAGGCTTTGAAGATACTAAAGTGAGTTCCTAGGTCTTGTAAGACCATTATGTGAAGTACCCTATTTTGTTAGTTGTCTCTTAAGTTGCTTAAATAAGTAATGTTCACTTAGTGAAAGTTTGTTAAATAGAAAGAGTCTTATCTAGGGTAGCTTTGTGGAACACCTAGGTGTACTTGAAGAGGGTGTATATGTGGTCTCTTCATGTCTTACTTAGGTGGGTCTTAAAGTAACCTTAGGTAGAGCGTCTAAATAATGAAAAGTCTTACTTTTTGAATATGGAATTATGTCCTATATGTTAATTCTAGTTGAATATGTCTTATATGTGATTTTTCACTTGTATTATATCTCTTAACTCATTAGACAACAGTTTTATCAAAATGTCATGAAATCATATTTCTATACTAAATGTCCCTTTTTGCATTGTTTTTGCATATCTTCCATACTTACTGCTTAAATGTGCTAACCCCTTCTCTTCCCTTTTTGACTAAACTGTAGGTATTGGAGGTCTTGGTATGCTATGGATGATGGATAGGTTTCTAAGTATTGGTTATGAATCTTTGGTGAGTCCTCATAATTCGAAGACAAGATCCACATGTTCCTTTTATGGTCTTTTAGTCTTTATTTTAAGTCTTGTATGTGCTTGGTCCAAAATGTTGTACTCTAAACTATTAGATTGTTATGAGACTTACATGTTGTAAAGTTAGATGTTTTAAAAGTCTTCCGCTTGCTTATTAATAAAAGTATTCTTCGTGTGTTAAGAAACTTTTAAATTGTTCTATATTTTCAAGTATCGTATGCAATGAATGATCCTTGTGGCTTATATGAGACCTCCTAGAGGTTGAGTACATCAGTTACGACTAGGGGGTACTACCGGGTTGTGACAAACTTGGTATCAGAGAATAAAGTTATAGGATGGTCTTAAGTTGTCTCAAACCACATCTAGTAGAGTCTTGTTCATAATGTGAAACATCCCAAATTATGAATAGAAGGGTATTGGGTGCTAAGAAGTTTCACTTCTTCATTCTTGATGTTGGGCGTATGAGTTTTGTTCTATGATGTGTTTCCCTTGTACCTTATGTGATGGTCCTTTGAGTGGGATTTCCCTTGTAAGGGTTCTGTTGCAAGGTTGAGGGAGAGAAAAGGTTTTGTGTGACTTTCTAGATGGGATATAGAAGGTTGAGATTATGACCCTAGGTTGGATGAGTTACCATGTAATGTAGAGTATTGGTTGTATAATCCGACTTGGGTAAGTTGTGCTTTTGAAGTAGGATGGAACAGATGATGAAATATGGTATTATAAATGTATAGGTGTGATGATTAAGGAGGTTTGATATTGTCTTGATCCGACCTTAGAAAGGGAGAAGGTAATGTTTGAAAGAGCTAGTGTGAGTTTCTCCTAGTAGGAGATGTTGTTGCTAGACGATGTGGCTTTTGAGAGTCATTGGTGTTCATGAGATAGGCTTGATTGATGTTGTTATTTCTAGAGGTTTAGTGAATTGAAGTGTTGGGTGAGAGTGGTGTTGGTAAGTTGATGGTTTCTTGATTGAGATTCTTATGGTATGTACATGTTGACCTTAGATGGGTATCTCCCATGTGGGGGAGTATGGAGAATAGTAAGGGTGTTGGGAGTGAGATATCCTTCTCTTTTCCTTATGTGCCTATTCAAGCCTAAAACTAAGTTTTCTTAGTAGCTTGGTCCATGTTATGGTGTCTTTTGTGACAAATTAGTTTCCAAATATTCTCCTTATGATATCCGTGTTTTGGTTGAATTCTTGTTAAAAGAGAGTGAGTTTTCATGCATAGTATTCCCTCATGTTCATGTGCATTTAGTGTAAATTTTCTATTTGCTTCATGAAGTGAAATTGTAAACATAACTAAATAGTACCATTAGTGGATTTGTTGAGCATGCCTAATGTGTTATTGAGAAGTTGCATGTTGAGCCTTTATGACGAAAATTGCTCTAAATGTGCCTTCTTGGAAATGTTGCATGATTGTGCTTTGATGAGAAATTGCATTATGTGCTAAGTGATGTCTAAATGAGCATGATGTGATGTGGAGAAGGTAGTTCCTCCATACATGAAATGAGAAATGTAAAGCCTTATGCATGATGAGTTTGTAGATGTCCTACCTCTTTATTGTGTTTTTAGTCTCTTTTATGTGGAAAAGATGTTTCTCCTAGTCTTGTATATTGTATATATTGTTAAATGTATGATGTGGTATGGTCGTGAGATGCTAGTTTGATTCATTAACCCTTGAAAGTGGTGTAAGTGTTTTTATGTCATTCGAGGACGAAAATTTTCCAAGTAGGGGAGTATTGAAACACCCTCAAAATGAAATACGATGAACTAGAGATTAGCATGAGTTTTGGGGATGTTAACTTGTTAATTTAATTTTAAAATCAGATTATAGGTAAGTTCGGTTGATTTTGAGGTCAAACGTCAAGGATCGACCAAGACGTTCGGAGACTAGTCGTTTATGTGTTAGTGTGTTCTAATGTGTTGTTGTGGAATGTGGTGTGTTGTTTTATGTTTGAGATTCGTTGAAAGGACCTAGAACCTTGATGGTCATGTTTAGGGGTGAATTGTCCTGGTACGACTCCCCAAGGACCACTCCAAGGGTCCTTGAGGAGGACCCTTAGTGAAACCTCAAAACTGCCAAAGTTAGTGTGACCTACGGCCAATAGGTCAAATAACGGGCCGTAGGTGGACTCTGTAGGTCAAGACTTAGACTAGGGAGACTTATCTACCATTGTCAAGTCTATGACAAGACCTAGAACTAGCAGGACGAGTCATCAACCTTCCAATGGTCCGTAGGTGGGGGCCGTTAGTGAGCACATGCAATTCTTTCTTGGAGTCGGCCAAGCCAAGGGTGGTTAGGTAAATTCCACCCTTGGCTAATTAAATGGATGGATTGGTTATTTTACCTATTTTAGGGTATTTTAAGTTGGTTTAAACACTAAAATGTAGAATTAGAATTCATTATTCACTTTTCCTAAAATCAAACCCTCCCCCCCAAAGTTCTCTCCAAAAAACCTCCATGGGAGCTAGAAGTCAAGATGGAGCTAGGGTTGTGGATTCCAATGACTTCTTCTCAATTCTCTTGGAATTTATTCTAATAAGTTATGGGAGTTCTTTATCTAAGGTTAGCTATCACCTTAGAGCCAATATCAAAGTGATTTCAACGATTTCAAAGTTTAAGGAAAAATCCAATTTTCACTCTCACTCAAGGGTTCTTGCATGAAACGATTTCAAATCATTAGATATAATATTATTGATGTTAAATTGATGTTTTCAAAGGAAAATGTCAATGAGCCCTTGATCTTCTCAAATCACTAAATTTGGCTTTTGAAGTGGGTTTATTGTTTATGATCAAATGTTGATGGAATTATTTAATGAGTTGTATGATTGATTTCTATTGTTAATTATGCTATTATATTGTCAATTGTTGGAGATGTTGAGGAATGGTGATTTTGGCTATTGGAAGAGGGTAAGTTGACCTAATTCCCTTACTAAGGTAGAGCTGATATAGAATTGCTCTTATTATTCCACTTATGGTGGCGGTGTTTACTTCTTGTTCTTATTGTGAATATGGCCTTGTTGGCATTATTATGTAAATTGTAGTAGTATCATGTTAGGGTAAATGTGAAGGTATAATGTGAAGTTTGTTATATGAAGTAATGTGACTATATGCAAGGTGTTATGACATACATGAATGTATAAAGTGAAGTTATTATGTGATATATGTGTGATCTTGTGTAATGTTCATAATGTGAAGGTGCTCATGTGATCTGAAGGTGATCTTGTATAAAGCTATGTGATATTGTGAATGAAAGCATGTTCTTTTAAATGTTGGTATGTGATGATGATTGACTATGAACAATATTTATATGTTTATATGGTTTTTTTGTATAGATAGACCTAGTTGCCCCTACTTGATGCATAAATTCTTCTAGATTATGATCTCTTGGACTTGGTAGACTTAGGTGCCTTCTCCTTGATGCATGACAGTTAAGTGAATGTGATCTATTGACTTTATAGGCTTAGGCACCCTTATCATGTATGTATGAATGAGTGTCTAGGATCGGTAGACCTAAAGTGGTACCCTTCTATGAATGACAAATGTGCAACCTTAAATATGAAAAGAAGGTTAAGAATGTAAAACCTTGAATATGAAAAGAATGTTAAAAATGTGAAACCTTGAATATGAAAAAAATGTTAATAATGAAGCCTTTAAGTGGTAGATCATAATGGTGCCTCCTTCATGAGTGGACTGATGGACTTAGAGCTAGGTTGGCTGGAATGACATGAAACTATCTATAAGAAAGTCATAAGAGCTATCCTAATGAACCTTGATCAACACCACTTGTGGACACGTTCTTGGAAGTGGTATTATGAGTTGGTAGGACTTATAGATGGTACCTTCAAAAATACTATTATCTGAATGAAGTTACTCTATGATAACCAAGTCAAAGTGTATATGCTTGTGGTAGTAGCTCTACTTGAAGTATGAGACTAGAGTACAAAGAAGCGCTTTATAACCCCTAAACCATGTGCCTACATGGTATATGTTCTAGTTTGACCTTTGGCAAGTACAACACCTTCCATGGTGTGGGGTTTTGATGATACCGGATACCATACCTAGCTATTCTGGTCTATGTTGGTTAATGCCTATTCTCATAATGTGGGATGCGCACTCTAGTTATTGGATATGCTATGCAACGTGTAGATACTGGAATGGGACGCTATCTACACATGGCACGAGTTGGCTTTTAAGATACTAAAGTGAGTTCCCTAGGTCATGTAAGACCATTATGTGAAATCCCCTATTTGGTTAGTTGTCTCTTAAATGGATTAAATGAATATTGCTCACTTAGTGAAAGTATGTTGAATAGAAAGGAACTTATCGACGGTGTCTTTGAGGAACATTTAGGTGTGCTTGAAGAGAGTCTATGGGCGGTCTCTTCATGTCTTACTTAGTTGGGTATTAGAGAAACCTTAGGTAGAGAGTCTAAATGATGAAAAAGCTTACTTGTTGAATATGGAATTAAGTCCTATAGGTTGATTCTAGTTGAATATGTCTTATATGTGATTGTTGACTTGTATTATGTCTCTTAAACTATTATGATGAAGGTTTTTATCCAAATGTCATGAAAGCATGTTTCTATACTACATGTCCCATTTTACATGGTTTTTGCATGGCTTCCATACTTAGTGCTTAAATGTGCTAACCCCTTCTTTTTCCTTTTTGACTAAAGTGTAGGGATTGGACGTCTTGGTATGCTATGTATGATGGATCTGTTTCTAAGGGTTGGAGATGAACTTTTGGTGAGTCCTCATAGATTCGAGGACAAGATCAACTTGTTCCTTTTATGGTAATTTACTCTTTATTTTATGTCTTGTATGGACTTAGTCCCAAATGTTATACTCTAACGTATTAGATGGTTTATGAGACATACATGTTGTTAAGTTAAATGTTTTAAAAGTCTTCCAGTTGCTAATTAATGAAAGTATTCTTTGTGTATGAAGAAAGTTTTAAAATCTTCTCTATTTTCAAGTATCGTATGCAATGAATGATCCATGTGGCTCGTATAAGATCTCTGAGAGGTTGAATAGTGTCACGACCGGAGTCTAGACCCCAGACGAGATCGGCGTCGTTGACCTCTCAGAGGTCACAGACAAGCCTACTTACGTCATTCTTACTTCATCTAGGTTAATTTTAGCGGAAAATTTGAAACTTTTTGTTTCTTATCATGCATAAAGGTCATTCTACTTACATTCATAATGTTCACAATCAACCATCTAACATTAAGATTATCAACTGAAAGAAATAGTTCAATACTGCATTAAATGTATAATTGCCAAAATGGCACCAATACAATGTCTGAAATAAAAAAGGAAAGAAACACTCGTCGAACATACTCCACTAGCTAAAGCCTACATCTAAGCTAGATAGTAATGGTAGACATCCTCGAAAGCATGAGGGCCTACCAAGTCTGGATGAAAGCTCCACGTCCGGATAGCTGCAACGTCAACCTGTAAGCTCTAGCGTCCACCAGTGCCTGCACCTAAAAATATAGAGTTATATGGGATTAGTACACACTTTACTAAGTATGGGTATATGCAAGCACACACCAAGGACATGCATGAGTAAGAACATCTCTTTCCTAACAACATGATTATGGAAAGTCAAGTCAGAGGACTTGCCAAATTGGGATTAGGAAAGTTAATGAGCTTTCCAAATTTGGATTAGGAAAGTCAGTGAACTTTCCAAATTTAGATTAGCAAAGTCAGTGAGCTTTCCAAATTTGGATTCGGAAAGTCATGCCATGAGAGTAACATGCATCATCATACTTATCATATTCCACACAGCACATAACATCTTACACATAGCACATATCATATTGCATATAGCACATAACATCTTTAATATCATTAATTCATATGCCATGAGACCTTGGAATCATGGACTTGACATTAAGACTTCCCAAAATGAGGGCTCAACATGTGGACAATAGAGTCTTTGAGCTTTTGGAAGCTTTCTTCACAATTTTTAATCTATTCAAATGGTATCTCCTTCTTAGTCAAATTATTCAAGTGGGTAGCAATGGAAACAAATTTATAACAAATCGACGATAACGGGTAGCACGTCTCACAAAGCTCCTTAATTTCGTCACCGAACTAGGCCGAAGCCAATTCTTAAATGCCTCAATCTTTTGAGGGTCTACCATTACTCCTTCCATTGAAACTACATGCCCCAAAAATGCAACTGATTACAACCAAAATTCACACTTAAAAAATTTAGCATGCAACTTTTGCTTCCCAAGAACACCCAAAACAGTGCGAAGATGGTTGGCATGCTCATCTTCACTTTTCGAATAACACAGAATATCATCAATATATACTATCACAATTGAATCAAGAAACGATTTGAACACCCCATTCATCAAACTGATGAACACTGCAGGCGCATTGGTCAACCCAAACGTCATCACCAAAAATTCATAATGTCCATAACGAGTCGTATACGCTGTCTTGGGCACATTCTCCGACTTAATTTTTTAATTGATGGTACCCGAATCTTAGATCAATCTTAGAGAAAACCTCTACCCCTTGCAATTGAGCAAAGAGATCATCTATTGGAGGCAAGGGATATGTGTTCCGAATAGTTACTCTATTTAGTTTCTGGTAATCTATAAACATTCTCTTGCACCATCCTTCTTCTTAACAAATGAAATTGGAGCATCTCATGGGGAAAAACTAGGGCGAATAAGTCCCTTATCAAGAAGCTCTTGGATTTGAGCCATAATTTCTCTTAATTCTATCGGAGCCATGTGGTATTGAGGGATGGAAATGAGGCGAGTACCATGCTCTAAATCAATGAAAAATCTATATCTCTATCTTGAGGCATGCGAGACAAGTCATTGGGAAACACTTCACTAAATTGAACCACCACAGGAATAGACTCAATAGATGGAGCCTCAAAATCAAGATCCCTAATATGAACAAAATAAGCCAAACATCCCAGCTCTTCTAATTTAATAGCCCTAATAGAGGATATAATCTTAGCTTTTTTAGGCTTGTAGACCCCTTCCCACTCTAACTTTTCCCTTCCCGGAATTACTAGAGTTATAAACTTAGTATTACAATGAAGCACAACATAATAGGGGGGCAACCAAGTCATGCCTAAAATTATGTCAGAGTCAATCATATAAAAAATCACCAAATCAGCCTAAGTATGATATCCCATAAACATAATACCACAATCACTATAGACATGGGTAACTATGTGTCACGATCGGAATCTATACCCGAGACGAGACCGGCGTCGTTGACCTCTCAGAGGTCGTAGACAAGCCTACATACGTCATTCTTACTTCATCTAGGTTAATTTTAGCGGAAAATTTGAAACTTTTTGTTTCTTAACTTACTTATTAAACATTCTCATTAATGCATAATTGTTCACCATCAACCATCTAATATTAAGATAATTAAATGAAAGAAATACTGTAATATAGTAATAATGATGTACTTGCAAAAATGGCACCAATACAATGTCTGAATAAAACAGGAAAGAAACGCTAGTGGAACATGCTCCACTAGCTCAACTCTAAAACTAAGCTAGAATATAAATGGCAGCATCCTCGAAATGCATGAGGACCTACCAAGTCCGGATGAATGCTCGACGTCCGGATAGCTTCAGCGTCAACCTGTAGCTCTAGCGTCCACCTGTGCCTGCACCTAAAATTGTAGAGTTGTATAGGGTTAGTACACACTTGTACTAAGTATGGGTATATGCAAGCACACACCAAGGAAATGCATGAGAAAAGATAGCTCTTTCCTAACAACATGATTGTGGAAAGTCAAGTCAGTGGACTTGCCAAATTGAGATTAGGAAAGTGAGTGAACCTTCCAAATTTGGATTAGGAAAGTCAGTGAGCTTTCCAAATTTGGATTAGGAAAGTCAGTGAGCTTTCCAAATTTAGATTAGGAAAGTCATGCCATGAGAGTAACATGCATCATCATAATTATCATATTGCACACAACACATAAAATCTTACACAAAGCACATATCATATTGCATATAGCACATAACATCTTTTATAACATTCTTTCATATGCCATGAGACCTTGGAATCATGGACTTAACATTAAGACTTTCCAAAATGAGGGCTCAACATATGGGACCTCAACTAGGGAGTCTTCATTAGCAAACACAGAGTCTGCTTCATTCGTTCATACGTACTTCATTTTATTTCATTCATAGGCCAGTGTAAACACCAGCTATACCTAGGTGTAGTTTAAGACTTTCATCGGGTTTGCTGTGCAATGATCAAGAATAACCTAGTGTCATTACCTGAGTCTAGCTGACCTCTTGATTATCCTATCCTAACACCTTTGGTATCATTCATTTCATTATGTGCTTCATTTGAGGCTGACCTCATTCATTCATTGGGAACTTTAACTTTAACCGACATAGATCATGTGAGCATCATGAAATCTAGTGTCTCCCCCACACCGAAAAGAGGTGGAATCACCGGCCAAGGTGACCCAAAAACATGCTAGCGTACATGGGAATTTAACCCCGCCAAATCCCTATATTGGCAGTATAGGTTCGAAGACCAGGAGATATAAGGAGACCCATACCCGGAATGCCGAACAGTCTCATCTCATGAGAGTTACGTGAACCTCCGCCCTTCTCAAAAGAAGGCATCACCGCTCATAGCTAGTCTATCAGTGCTCAGTATAAAGTTCCATTACATTCAACTCATACGTCATGGAAGATGGCTTCAAGTATGAGGACATCATAGCTCAATATATGATTTCTCATTTCATCATTAGTATTAAGTGTGTTAATCTCAATACTTTCATTAGAGTGTTCATAGAGACTGGTCTCTTCATTAACTTTACACTCTCATAGGTGAGTACGTTTTGGTAACATTTACTTAGGCTCATTTGAGATAGTTCTCATATTTTACATTAGCCTCATATCATGTTGTCACCATAATCATTAACATTAGCACATTTGCTCTTCATAATTACTCACCCCTTTGTACGTGAATGTTCATTTCATCATATGCCAATGCACTTGGCCATTAGTGTGTTTCACACTCTTACTTAACCCTTCTAGGGTTTCATCTTTTTATTACATAATATTCATTTCATCATATGCCAATGCACTTGGCCATTTAGTGTGTTTCACACTCTCACTTAACCCTTCTAGGGTTACATCATTTCATTACATACATCTTAGGTTCACTTATTTTTAAACGTATGTTAGACTTATGGGTCTATACATACAAGCCATGAAGCTTCATTCATAGTTCGTTTAAGTGATTCATATCTTCCTAAGATTATGTGATACAAGACTTATGCATCTTGTTTGTATGCCAAGATCTCGATTTCGATCTAAGTAGGCAGCATTATTCTTGAATATTTAATTCACGTATGACTTATGTATCAATACAGAAATTTGGGCAAGGGAACCCGGTTTCGAATTCCTTGGACAACACTTTACATTTTTCTTTTCATTTAATTTCAATCCACATGACATTGGGACCCTAGATCGAGCCCCAACATCAACGTTTCCTTTTTATTTTTCTCCTTTGAATTTTCTCTTCCTTGGCCGAGGGGTTGCGGGATCGAACCCCCACAGCCCTTTTTTTTTTATTTCTCCTTGTCTATTTCGAGTTGACCATGAGGTTGTGGGATCGAACCCCCACAACCTCTCTTTATTTTTCTTTTAGTTCTCCTTTACTGCCTAGAGGTCGTGGGTTCGATTCCCACGCCTCACATTTCTTTTCTTTTCATTTTATTAATTCTCCTTTACTGCCTAGAGGTCGTGGGTTCGATTCCCACACCTCACATTTCTTTTCTTTTTATTTTCTTAATTCTCCTTTACTGCCTAGAGGTCGTGGGTTTGATTCCCACACCTCACATTTCTTTTCTTTACATTTTTCCTTAAGCTGTCTGAGAGGTTGTGGGTTCGAATCCCACTCCTCTCATTTCTTATTTTTCATAGCTTATTTTCCAGCCAAGACCATGGTTCGAATCCCCTTCACCACATTCCTTTTTACTTCTTTATTTTCATGGTTTTTAACATGGTGAGGTCACGGGTTCAATCCTCCATGACCTCACTTGTTTTAATTCATTTTTCACAACATTTTGAAACCCCTTAACTTGACCGAAATTCCTCACTTAAATATGGAAATTTTCTTTTAATTTTTCAGCATACTTTCATCAACATTTACACGTAAATTCATAGGGTAATTCGTAGATCATTTAATATGTTTTTGGGTGCATTTTTCATAGATTCGTTTAGCCAAGAGATTAACACTCAAATCAGTCACATTTCATCTCATATGAAAATCACGATTTACATAAACATGTGTACATGAAAAAGAAAGAACTAACATGTCATTTCAAGTCCTAAACCATGACCAATAGCCACGACAACACACCCAAACGTACGTAGTCACATTTTCAGAAAAACATCAACGTAAGTCACATAATTCCAAACATACATATAAACACATAATCATCACGAAAACACGTTTCATCCCTAGTTTTCTACCAGCAAACATAACCAACCTATGATTTAATGGGAGCTAGTGACAGGGACATGCAACGGGGAACAACCCAAGTTTTCCGAATTGATTCGTCTGAACCTTAGGGGTCTCTTGGGAAAGGGACCAAGAGAGAAGAGAACCCATACCTTTTATGACGTTTAAACCTCGACTTGCTGCCCAAAAACTTCTCCAAAGATCATGTCCAAATCCCCTCAATGTCAACACCAACTCGACGGACAAACTTCTCTTTGCCTACGTGATTGATTTCGTTTGTTTTCTTATATTTTCATTGTAAGTTCTTAAAGTGTGAAGAACTTTGGTTTACCTACTGTTTTGAAGTTATTTGGTAGAGAGAATCATGAAAAAGAAGAGAGATTGAACGTGAAAGTGAGATAGACGTGTGAGGAGAGAGTTACCTTAGGCTTAGGAGTCTAGTATAGGACTTAGTCAAATAAGGTTTTAATTAAATATTAGAAATCTGATTTCCCTTTTAATTTAGTCATCTAAAAAATAATAAATATTAATTAATTACATTAATTTATCAACTTAAATAAAAACAACTTTAATTCATTGCTTGAACCTAGGTTCGAACCCGTGTGAAGCAAGACTTCACTTCAAGAGCCAATTTTCGGTCCTCTCTCTCCAAAATGCCCCTCCACCTTATTAATTAAATAATTAATTATATATTAAGGGTAATTACGATACTACCCTTAGCCTGGAAAAAGAGCATTTTACCCCTAGACCCTCCAAACCTAAGATTTTCCCTTTTTAAGTCTGGTAAAGACTCATTCCAGTAAATCTTCGTATTCGAGAGCCCTACATGGTTGGACCCAACCTTTTCAAGCTCAAATAACTCCCCAAGTTAGTTGGCTTGACTGTAGCAAGGGTTCAGAGGTCTGGTTCTACGCGCATCAATCCGTGTGAACCCGTTCTAATCGTAGGCATTCTAGACCCATTAAACATTATTTAACATATTCATTTTTAGTGTTGTTACAAATAGACCGGTTACGACTAGGGGTACTCTCGGTTCGTGTCACTACATGGGATAAGAGAGAGTAGAGATATAATGCAAGTTTTACTAGAATCTAGAAGAGTTCTATGTGTAGGTGATTTTTTGCTGATTGTCTTATCACAGTTAAGTTGATATATCCTAATACCCTCCTTGAAACCTGTCGGATGTTAAAGGCTTTGTGAACACATCAACTAATTGGTCCTTCTAGGAGATGAAATTCATAACTAAGTCCCTTTGTATAACATTGTTACAAATAAAATGATAGTCAATTTCCATATGTTTAGTACAAGAACGACATACCGGATTCATAGAAAGATAGGCAGCACCGATATTACTGCACCATAAGGTAGGATTGGCAGATAAAGTAATGCCAAGCTGAAACAACAAGGACTTAACCCATGTCAATTCTGCTGAGGCATTAAAGAGTTTCTTGTATTCAACCTCCGTAGAAGAACAAGCAATTGTATGTTGTTTCTATGATGATGAATATATAAAACTTGAACCAACTAACATAGCAAGGCCACCATTAGATTTTTTGTCATCAAAGGAACCCACAAAATTTGAATTCGTAAATGCTTGCACTGAATCAAAATGCTTGCACTGAGAAAGACATGGATTTAGGAATAAATAGATGGATATGTTGGGAATGTTGAAGATAGCATAGTATCCTTTTTGCATCTCCCCATTTGTTTGTAAAGGGATTGTGTGCATGTACTGACAAACTTTGTTAACAGTGAAGAACATATTAGGTCGTTCAAGTGTCAAGTACTTAAGTGCCCCTATGATTTTCCGATAGATAGTATGACCATGAAATATGGCACTATCACCATTGTAAAGATTGATTGAAGTAGACATGGGAGAATACAATGGTTTGTAAGTGTGAATTCAGCTCTTGTTAGTATATCATATGCTTAACGTTGTTGAGACAATGTTATACAAGTAGAGTGGTGGATCACTTGAATTTCTAGAAAGAAAGATAGAGGTCCAAGGTCTGTGACGTCAGATTTAGTACTCAATTTGGATATGAGTGATTCATGAAATGAAGGTTTGTTCCCACTGATGATAATATCATCGCCATATACAAGTATGAAAATTTGAACTCCATCCGAATGAAACTTAAACAAAGAGGCATCATTTTGAGCTTGTGAAAGCCGTACCTATCAAGAAGTTATAAAGACGCATATACCATGACCGGGGTTCCAGTTGAAGACCATAGAGTGAGTTTTTAAGCTTACAAACATGGAGAGGAAAATCTGGATGAGCAAAAATAGGGGATTACACCATGAAAACATCTTCCTGAATGTTACCGTATAAAAATGCATTCTGCACATCGAGTTGACGAAGAATCCAGCTCGTTGAGGCAGCTATAGATAGAATTATCCTAATTTTTGTTGATTTTAATACCATACTGAAGGTCTCAAAATAATCATTGCGTTCTTTTTTATGAATGCCTTTAGCAACA
This sequence comes from Solanum lycopersicoides, assembly GCA_022817965.1. NCBI lineage: Eukaryota > Viridiplantae > Streptophyta > Magnoliopsida > Solanales > Solanaceae > Solanum > Solanum lycopersicoides. The sequence continues at coordinate 61,099,645 of CM040621.1, read as the reverse complement.
AGTTGAGATTTAACTCCGTCAATGGCACCAGATGAATTTATCTTTATTCAAAACACCCATTTGCAGCCTAACAAATTCATGGATAGATTTTGAGGTATAATAGTCCATGTGTTATTTTAAGGAGTGTATATATTTCTGTAGTCTTTGATTCTCACAACTCCCCAAACTTGTTGGCTTCAGTGAAGCAAGTGGATTTTGAAGTTTGGGTGTTTTTAGATAAAGGAAGAGGGGCAAGATGAATGGAAGGATGTTTTGCGTGAAGAGTCGAGTCATATTATGATATCGTATGGAAGCGTTAGGTGGTTGAGACATATGGACAACAACAACTTTGGATACTCGAGCAGTACGAGAAGGTGACAAACTTGTGAAATCCACACCCAATAGAATACATGAAGGATGCAAGTTATTTTCTGAGTCAATGACCACCAGATAAAGAATGGGTTAGGAATAGGGATAATTTAGTAAAGGTGGTATGATGACATTAGCACTGATTGGTGGCTGAGTTACGAGACTTGGTTGATGAATTTGATCACTAACAGGTGTAATGGCCAATGAGGGATTGATTGGCTAAGATGTGCTCAAGGTATAAAATGGGGAATGTATGGGATTTGATCTAGCAGTAGCATGAATAGGAGTGGAGATGCAAATTGACTGACTTGATGGGGGGTTTTTGGGATGAGAGGAGGCCGTCCCAAAATGGATTGAGAAACAAATGGGTATTGTGTTTCATCAAACCTCACATGGCTTGTGAAATATATCTTTCTATTTCGGATATCCAAACAACGATAGCCATGGTATTTTGTGTAATATCCTAGAAAAGCTCATGAGCAGTATGAAACTGAAAGTTATTTTCATTACACATGCAAACAAATGGGTAGAACAAACAACCAAATGCTTTAAGAAAGTGATAATCTGCATTACTTTTGAATGCTAACTCGTATGGGGTTAGACCTTGATTTATCGGAAAAGGGAGAGGATTAATAAGGTAAACTACACATTCAAAGGAATAGTGCCAATATTCGAGGACGTAGAACTGTTAAACATAAGTGATAGATCTGTCTCAACAATTTGACGATGTTTACGCTCAATCTTTGCTTGTTGCACATGTGTATGAAGACAAGAAAAATGATGATGAATGTCATGTTTTGTGAGAGTAGGCATCAGAGCTTGAAATTCAACACCCCCATCTGTTTGAATGGATTTTATTTTGTATTAAATTTATTTTCAACAATAATTTTGAATTGAAGGAATAGATGCAGAACATCATATTTGTGATATAGCAGAAAACGCGAAACAATATTAGTATGATCATCAACAATAACTAGAAAATAACGACATCCTTCTAAAGAAAGAAATGGGAAGGTCCCCAAACATCGGCATATAGAAATTGCAAAATTACAGAAATTCTCTTATGAATAATTGCAAGTGAGAATTTGTGAGAATTTTCAAGTTGACAGGCATAACAAAGCTTATTCAATGCTATACTAGAAACAAAAATATTATGCTTCTTTGTGACTTGTCATAGAATTCTTTGGTGTGGGTGACCCAACCAGAGATGCCAATAATTTGAAGAATTCTTCGCAAAGAAATGCGTAGAGAGATGAAACGACGGGGTAAGATTGAGCGATAAAGTCTAGAGACCAATTTAACTCCAACCGAAAAGTAGAAAATTCTTGGTAGTTGCATCCTTAACTAAGAAACTATCAACATGAAACTTAAGAAAAACATAATTATCATGAGAAAACTTTTGAACGGAGAGTAAATGACTTGTGAAGGAAGGAACATGAATAATATGCTTGATTTGGAAGGATTTGTTAAGAGAGGGAAAAGAAGTGTTACCGGTGTTTTTAATAGGTAGTCCAATTTCATTGCCAACATGTAACTGATCTCCTCCTTTGTATTGATCGAATTGTTGAATGTCAGAACACTCAAGAGTCACATGGTGAGTGGCACCAGTGTTAAAGAACCAGTATTGAATTAATGGTATATGTGATTGATAAGAAAGATAAGCAGATGGATTAATTGTGTGGTTGAACCGTTGCAAACATGTTGGATCTACATGGTTTGTGCTATTACATATTAGACATTGAGGATCTGAACCGGATTGATTTGTCCATTATTGACCAGAATTATTGTGACTAGAGAAGGAGTTATGTACTCCTCTTCCATTCCTCCCTGTTGAATTTTTTCATCTACCACGAGTAGAATTTATGTGTGATAGTTATTGGATTTATGGATCAAGTTTGAAGAAGGGTGGGGTTCAGTAGTTTGGGGTTGTTGAAAGGGTTAACTAGAATAGGGGATGACCATGAAGAAATTCACGATTAAGTTATCGACAATGAAGTTCAGAATAAGTAATAGATATAGACAATGAAGTTCAGAATAAGTAACAAATAATGTGGTTACGAGGCCTTTGAACTCTGAAACAAGACCATAGAAAATATAGATATTTATGTGTTAGTGAAAAATAGGACTTCTTGAGGTCGTAAGTTCATCAAAAAGTAATTTTCCTTTTGGAGGTATTAGGTAACGGAAATATCATCTTGTTTTAGATTTTGTAGTGTCATGTGAAGACTAAGGATGCGATTGTTTAAAGGGGAGGAAACAGTTGTTGTAAGGGTGTCCCAAATATGTTTAGAGGTGAATAGGACAATAACAAGAGGTAGAGTGTCTTTGCACAAGGAAGAAATAAGAAATCTAATTATCAATTGATCTGTAGAATCTGTAGAGTATATGTGGGATTGTCTTAGGAAGAGGTGGTTCCTTCTTTGGTGACACAAGAAGGGGACACATAAAGTTTCATCAATATAACCAGGAATTTTGACCACGCAAAAGAAGAAGGATTTGTGTTTTCCAAAATAAGTAATTTGTCAGTTTAATAAATATAAAGTGATGCACATGATTCATAGAAGAAGGAGGACAGGATACATGTTGTTGATAGAGGTTGAGAGATGAAGAGAAGTAGTAGAGGAAGATTTGGGTAGGAGTTTCTGATACTATATTAAACTATATTAACTTATCTGTGTCTTATTGATCGTTGCTTTTACATACCATATACATGTGTATACACAGGATTCTTACAACATGGAATAAGGGAAAGTACATATATAATAAAATTGTAACTAGTATCTAGAAGGGTTTGATGTGTAGGTAACTTATTGTTGATTTCTTTATTACTATCAAGTTGATGTGTCCTATGATCCACCACCTTGAAGTCTCTGGTACTAGTTGATTAGACTAGGGCTCAAAAAGGTTTGTCGAGACCTATGATTTTAAGGCCTGAGGTGCACAGAATAGCTGGACCTGCAAGAGCTTTTGCACCTGCAACAGTGCCATGAGTAGTTCCTATACCTCCACCAGGTGCTTCTGATCAAGACATGAGACGAGTGATACAATTTTTCACTATGTTGGTAGTTGCTTAGGTTCAGAGAGAGGTAGCCAGATTTAGGATTCGGGATTTCCTTCGTATGAATCCACAAGTATTTATAGGCACGAGCCTTTTGGAGGAACCTCAACAATTCATTGATCAGACTCATAAAATATGTAAGATGATGTGGGTATTTGAGACATATGTTGTTGAACTGTCTTCTAATAAGCTGAAAGATGTTTCTTATTGCTTGATATGAGATGTAGGAATCTTCGAGGGTAAAAATGCTTCCCTAGCGGTCTAGCTATACTTTCAAATGCCTTAATGGATCATTTTTTGCCATTAGAGCTGAGAGAGGAAATGGTAGATATGTTTCTAAATTTAATGTTGTAACAACTCAAAAATCTTACCCAGAAAAAAATTGCAGTAAAAATTTTCAGGTGTAGTGGACCACGACAGGGTCCACGACTCGTAGACCTACCCGTGGACATGCTTTAGAACTCATCATGCCCAAAAATCATATCACGGGCACCATCACAGTTTGTGGTCTTTATGACGGGTAGTGATTAAAACCATGGTAAGTTAACAAGTAGACCCCAAAAGCCTAGCTTCAGACCCTAAATCCTAAGTGAGGACCACGAGGAACTTCAGAGTTCGTGGTCCTCCACACGTGTCGTAGTGGCATCTGTGAAGGCCCTTCTAGTTATTCTCTAGCCTGTCCGTTCAGACCTTTAGCCGAATTGAAGACCATGGAAAACTTCACGGTCCATGGTCCTTCACACAGTCCGTGGGAGAGTCTGTGGGGACTTAGCCAGTAGACCCCTAGAAATTCAGCCTCTAGAGCACAACCCATGTAAAGACTACTGACGACTTCACAGTTTGTGGACCTTCACACGAGGTGGGGTAACACCCGTGAACCGGATCCCTCAGACTCTATTCTTAGTGTGGTTCACGATCGATATCATGGTCTGTGCTCCTTTTCACAGTCCGTGAAGATGGCCGTGATCAGTCCGTCTACCGCTTTAAGTTAGGGGTATTTTGGTATTTTCCTTCTTCATGAGACCTTTAAACCTCGTATTTTTAACCCAAAATTTTGTGTTATTTTTCAGTTTTATCCTATAAAAATCTAGAAATTACCTAACAAAATCCTTAATCTAAAAATAGAAAATTGAAAGCAAGAAAGAGATAACGTCGACCAACCCTAGCTCCAAGAAGGCAACAAGGTTTCATCAATTTCAAACCCAAATTCGAAATATTTATTTGTGGAATTCATTATAAGGTATGTGGGATTTCACTAGTGGGTTCCTTTCAACCATTGGGTCCCTATTTTTCAGTCAGATTCTTGATTCCCTTATCATTACAGCATATTATCATGAATTAGTTTTTTAAATTATTCAAATCAGATTATTATGTTATTACTCACTCTATTGCATAAATTTCAGAACCCTAGCTTTGTATTTCATTATTTCTTGACTTACACATGCTAGGCCAGATATTTCTGATATACATGCCTCAATTATGAATGTGTCTTTCTCAGTATATCATTACACATTCTCAATTTGTATATAGTTTGAGTTATATATATTACATAACTTCAGTCATAATATGTTAATCACTTTATTTATTAGGAGTAGCATAATACCGAGTTGAACTACTGTTCGGTGTACCCAAATAGTCGCAAAACTACTAACCACATACGTTGTAAGTCCCCTAATGTGGGCATCATTTCAGTGATCACACAAGAATGCCTCTATAACTTTGGTGTATATTAGGTCCTCTCTATCGGGCGTATACATTGGCCTCCACATTTATCTCATGTGGTTTAATTATCGGTTATTACTAGTTCTCATAATTCAATTAAATTCCATTGCATTGACGATATTTCAGTATTCAGTCTCAAAATGTTATAACTTAGTCATTGAATTCAGATTAGTCATGTTCAGTATTTTAGCATCTAGATCATGTTCAAACTATTTCATTGCTTTATTGATTTGTTTAGTTATATTTTTGTTTGATCATTACTCTATCCCTCATGCTCAGTACCTTTCAAGCATTGATGCAAATATTGTTCTATATCTTCTCGTGATGTAGGTTAAGGACCTCAACAACCAGAACACGCATATATTGATTCCCGATCTTCATTTCTGCCACATCGGTGGTGAGTCCTCATTTGTCGAGGACAATATTGACATGTTTATCCTTTCAGTATTTAAGTCATTAGTTTCAGTTTATCTAGATCAAGTTAGGGCATGTCCCAACATTTTATTTAATTTTAGAGGCTTTTTTCAGACATAGTTAGATTCAGTTTAGCATTTGAGTGTGATAATTCTCTTGTATTAAACTCTGAGATTTGATATATTCGGTTTTTATATATGTGTATTGTAAGACCCCCAAAGTGAGTTAGGGTTTATAGAGCCTCACATGTGCCTATAAGCTTTTTAACATGTTAATTAACTGTTTTAAAGTATGAATGAGTGATTTGAAGTCATTTGGAAGTCAAACGTCAAGGGATGACCAAGACGTTCGAAGACTAGTCACCAAGAGGCCATAGATGTTTTCATGTGTCATTGTCTTATGAAGTCCTTATATGAGTAATAATTATGTTTATAGGAAGTATGTTGAGTTTCATGAAGTTTAGAGGTCAAATGTCCAAGAACATCAAAGACATTCGAAAGTTAGCCCTTGAGACGTGCATGTGTGTGTCTTGAGTGTCCCTAGTATGTTGGACGTGTTGCGAGAATTTGTTTTGGGTAAAACTTATGTGGAAGGTCCTTGAATAGTTAAGGTTTATATTTATGTTGGAAACGTTCGGGTACGACTCGACAAGAGCCCCGCAAAAGGCCCTCAAGAATGACCTAAAGGCTGTCGAGACACTGCCTCAATTGACGAGCCCTCAATCGACGCCTCGTGTCTCAATGGACGCCCCGTCAATGGGAGGCGTTGCTCAACACTTAGAAGTGTGAGATCAGCCCTCCATGAAGGAGTTGCAGTCGCAAACGACGGAGCAGTAGGACGGCTCGTCGACTGCTCTCGTTGATGCTGCCTGCAACAATTGTCATGCACGCTGTTTCATTAAAGGGGTGAATGGGAAATTCACCCAACGTGATAACATGACCCTATTTGGTTTGTTTGGTTATTTTTGGGTGTATTTAGCAGATAAAAAACATTAATAGCCCATTCCCAATCCTCAATTCTAAATTAGACTTTCCTCTCCCAAAATATTCTATTAGAAACGTCCATTGGAGATGAAGCTCAAGAACAGCTTGGAGCTTGGATTCCCATGGGTTCTTCATCAATTTTTAATAGTTTTATTCTACAATGAGGTATGGTGATCCTTCATCTCTAGTTAATATCTAGAGAGTTCTTCTCAAAGTTTTCAAAGAGAAAAATATGATCAAACTTATCCTTCTTCAATCTAGCTATGGGTTCTTTCTCAAAATGTTTTTAAAGGCTTCCTCATGATGAATTAATGTTAATATGATGATTTTAACGTGAATTTCAATCCAATTGCATGATGAACCCATGCTCTCTTCAAATTCTCATTTTAGCCATGTATGGGCTTTGTGATTTTGATCTTACGTAAGTCGAATTGTGTTGTAATGATGTTAATATGCTTATATCTACTGCCTAGTATGTGTATTGTTGGTGAATTGTTGATGAGTGATCCATGAGGATGAAGGTTTGATGGTTTGAATAAGGCTAGTCTATAATGTAGTATCTTGTGATCTTGATGCTAGAATCATTGTTATGTGATTCAATCTTGAAGAATTGTCATAGATACTGCCTACGTTGAATGTGATGATAAATTAGGTGTAATTGATCCAATGTGATTAGATACAATCGAATTGGTAAGGATTGATCTATGTTCTTGTAGCCTATAGATTGATATTGTAATGTACATGATTTGCTCTCAATTCTAGGGTAGATGAAACATTCTTTAGCTTAGGTTATTATATATTTAGATACTGACCTACATTCATATTATTGATGAATTAGGATTGATGGTCAATGCAAGGAAAATTGGTGAGTGATCCATATTATTCTACTTCCTAGCAATTGATGAATGTAGTGTACTCACTGTATTCTTGAATTTATAGTACATGAATGTAGGATTTAGTTTATGAAAAGATACTTGTAGCTACTGCCTTAGATATGAATTGTTGATGAAATATGGGTATTGATCAATGATGATCAAAGGATGAGAAATTGGTAAGATTGTCTATCTCCTTTACTTTCATATAGTATTGATAGTTGATGAAGACCTGTATGGCATTGTGTGGTATGATCCACTTATGGTGGAGGTGTTTACTTTATTGCCAATATATATGTGATGTGATCATGGCCTTAAGGGAAATTGTGATATGAATTTGTGGTGGTGATGATCCCTCATGTGAACCTATGCCTAGTTTTCTATTCTAGTTATGATCTAGGTTGTATGACTATTGTATATGCATGTGTATAACTATATTAGGGATATGTTTAGGGGTTGCCATTGATGAGTTGTGATGGTTGCTATTCCCTTACCTATATACCCCTATATGAATGTAATAATAGCTAAGGTGAGGAGTCTTGAAAGTAATGTGATGTTGTCTTGTCTCCTATGCTATTATGTGTTGTGTGGTCTATGTTTGAAGGTGCATTGTGGTCCTAAGAGGGTGGCTGCCTCAATGTGTTGTTGATAACCATTATGTGATCATGTTGACCAATGTACACACACTTACACATTATGCATGCTTACAAGTAGTATAGGTTCATGGTGTCTAATGAAAGGGTATTATCATATGCACTCATGTCTACTACTATGCATGTAAAGTATATGTATCTATGAAATATGTGATGTATCATTAACTAGGATAAATTGATAGGTGTATTAGTATGGTCAAGGGTATGGGACCTTGTCTATGCATTGCTCATGTCTGTGTGCCTTGATAGGATAGTTCTTAGGTTTGGTTTCATATGTACATGAATATGAATGCATGGTTATGTTATGAATGTGCATGGTGTCTTAACATGTGTATATGTTCTCATAAATACACTTATGCATTAATGTATGAGCATGTGTGGCCTTAATGTGTTATGTGAAAGGTTTCTCACCTATAAGTACACACACACACATGTATGATGATCTTGTCAATGGAGGGGCCTTGAAAGGTGTGCTCAAGTGTACCCTAAACTAGATAGGTGCTTGAATATGCTATGTCCATGTGAAAGGGTTTCTCACATGATTTAGGTTGATGAACTCTTATCTATAACCTATGAGCTAAGCATATGAGGGGTTAACTCTCCTAAGCCTACATTTTATAAAGTAATGATAATAATGGCTTTTCAATAAACGGATCTTATCTTAGCACCGAGTGAACTTGACAATGAGAGGTGTTGGCTTCCCTTGGAGAAAGATTCACCATTGGTTTCTCATAAAGTGTTGACTTCCCTTGGAGGAAAATTCACCTATAGTTCCACATGAGGTGTTGACTTCCCTTTGAGGAAGATTCACCCATTATTTCTCATGAGATGAGGACTCCAATGCTAATGGGCATGGAGAGGGTCCAAATACAATATCTCTTAGTTCCATAAACTATGCTTGTCACATAGGATCTAGCAAGTGATTTCACTTAGTATGCTAGCATGCTGGTTAATGTTCTACTTTAGCAAGGTAGAGCACCTTCCATTGGTGTAAGGCTCTACAACACCAAATTCCATGTAAAACCCATGGTCTTAGTGTCGGTTAAGGCTATAGTTTCCCTAAAGTAAAATAGACAATGGAGGTAAAGTAAGACCCTATCTAGGATAACCTAAGGGTAGTTTCTTAGTGTAGGTGGGGTTATGGGACTTAACCTATGCATTTCACAAGTGGCTCTTGAGGAAAGTCCTATGTCACATCCGAGAGCACACCCTAGAAGACATGGCACTCTCGAGTGAAACCAGCGTACTTGACCTCTCGAAGTCTTGTACAAGCCCTTTCGTATCATTCATCGCATATATACATATGAAAAGTAGTGCGGAATTAAAACTTTTCACAAGCTTTTGAATAGTCTTTAAAATCTCTTTCATATAAAAATCATAGGAAATACTAAGTCTCATTTCATCAAATCTTAGACACAAGAGTACTTCGGGACACGGCCCATACAATAGTAAATATAGTACTAGTACTAAGTCTATTACAATACTTCAATAAGAGATAAAAGACATCTATGCCCTCTAGTCAAATGAGGACATACTTCAACTTGCTTGAACGATCCTATAATCCAAGCTTAGCTCCCAAAAGCACCTTCACCTATGAATCACTTTAGAGATAGTATTAAA